>OZ010647.1:28154872-28206425 GCA_963932195.1 Empis livida | reverse complement strand
GGACAAAAACAGAAAACCAAAATATTTCAAATAACTTTTTTTTTTTTTCCCGTTATTTGGGTGCAAAATAACGACAAAAACAGAAACCCAAAATATTTCAAATAACTTTTTTTTTTTTCCCGTTATTTGGGTGCAAAATAAGGACAAAAAACAGAAAACCAAAATATTTCAGACAACTTTTTTTCCCCCGTTATTTGGGTGCAAAATAAGGACAAAACCAGAAAACCAAAATATTTCAGACAACGTTTTTTTTATTTTTTTTCCCGTTATTTGGGTGCAAAATAAGGACAAAAACAGAAAACCAAAATATTTCAGATAATTTTTTTTATCTTTTTTCCCGTTATTTGGTTGCAAAATACGGACAAAAACAGAAAACCAAAATATTTCAGATAACTTTTTTTTCTTTTTTCCCGTTACTTGGTGCAAAATAAAGACAAAAACAGAAAACCAAAATATTTCAAATAACTTTTTTTTTATTTTTTCCCGTTATTTGGGTGCAAAATAAGGACAAAAACAGAAAACCATAATATTTCAAACAACGTTTTTTTTATTTTTTCCCATTATTTTGTTCAAAATAAGGACAAAAACAGAAAACCAAAATATTTCAGATAATGTTTTTTTTATTTTTTCCGTTATTTGGGTGCAAAATAAGGACAAAAACAGAAAACCAAAATATTTCAAAAAACTTTTTGTTTAATTTTTTCTCGTTATTTGGGTGCAATATAAGGACAAAAACAGAAAACCAAAATATTTCAGATAACTTTTTTTTTCTTTTTTCCCGTTATTTGGGTGCAAAATAAGGACAACAACAGAAAACCAAAATATTTCAGACAACTTTTTTTTTATTTTGTCCCGTTATTTGGGTGCAAAATAAGGACAAAAACAGAAAACCAAAATATTTCAAATAACTTTTTTTTTTCTTTTTTCCCGTTATTTGGGTGCAAAATAAGGACAAAAACAGAAAACCAAAATATTTCAAATAACTTTCTTTTTATTTTTTCCCGTTATTTGGGTGCAAAATAAGGACAAAAACAGAAAACCAAATTATTTCAGATAACTTTTTTTTTCTTTTTTCCCGTTATTTGGCTGCAAAATAAGGACAAAAACAGAAAACCAAAATATTTCAGACAACTTTTTTTTTATTTTGTCCCGTTATTTGGGTGCAAAATAAGGACAAAAACAGAAAACCAAAATATTTCAAATAACTTTTTTTTTCTTTTTTCCCGTTATTTGGGTGCAAAATAAGGACAAAAACAGAAAACCAAAATATTTCAAATAACTTTCTTTTTATTTTTTCCCGTTATTTGGGTGCAAAATAAGGACAAAAACCGAAAACCAAAATATTTCAAATAACTTTTTTTTTTTTTTCCCGTTATTTGGGTGCAAAATAAGGACAAAAACAGAAAACCAAAATATATCAGATAACTTTTTTTTTCTTTTTTCCCGTTATTTGGGTGCAAAATAAGGAAAAAAACAGAAAACCAAAATATTTCAGATAACTATTTTTTTATTTTTTCCCGTTATTTGGGTGCAAAATAAGGACAAAAACAGAACACCAAAATATTTCAAATAACTTTTTTTTTATTTTTTCCCGTTATTTGGGTACAATATAAGGACAAAAACAGAAAACCAAAATATTTCAAATAACTTTTTTTTTCCCCCGTTATTTGGGTGCAAAATAAGGACAAAAACAGAAAACCAAAATATTTCAGACAACTTTTTTTCCCCCAGTTATTTGGGTGCAAAATAAGGACAAAAACAGAAAACCAAAATATTTCAGATAACTTTTTTTTTCTTTTTTCCCGTTATTTGTGTGCAAAATAAGGACAATAACAGAAAACCAAAATATTTCAAATAACTTTTTTTTTCTTTTTTCCCGGTGCAAAATAAGTCAAAAACAGAAAACCAAAATATTTCAATTAACTTTTTTTTTATTTTTTCCCGTTATTTAGGTGCAAAATAAGGACAAAAACAGAAAACCAAAATATTTCAGATAATTGCAAAATAAGGACAAAAACAGAAAACCAAAATATTTCAGGTAAATTTTTTTTTATTTTTTCCCGTTATTTGGGTGCAAAATAAGGACAAAAACAGAAAAGCAAAATATTTCAAATAACAATTTTTTTATTTTTTCCAGTTATTTGGGTGCAAAATAAGGACAAAAACAGAAAACCAAAATATTTCAGAGAACTTTTTTTTTATTTTTTCCCGTTATTTGGGTGCAAAATAAGGACAAAAACAGAAAACCAAAATATTTCAAATGATTTTTTTTTTATTTTTTCCCGTTATTTGGGTGCAAAATAAGGACAAAAATAGAAAACCAAAATATTTCAAATAACTTTTTTTTTATTTTTTCCAGTTATTTGGGTGCAAAATAAGGACAAAAACAGAAAACCAAAATATTTCAAATAACTTTTTTTTCTTTTTTCCCGTTATTTGGGTGCAAAATAAGGACAAAAACAGAAAACCAAAATATTTCAGATAACTTTTTTTCATTTTCCCGTTATTTGGGTGCAAAATAAGGACAAAAACAGAAAACCAAAATATTTCAAATGACTTTTTTTTTATTTTTTCCCGTTATTTGGGTGCAAAATAAGGACAGAAACAGAAAACCAAAATATTTCAGATAACTTTTTTTTTATTTTTTTCCGTTATTTGGGTGCAAAATAAGGGCAAAAACAGAAAACCAAAATATTTCAAATAACTTTTTTTTTCTTTTTTCCCGTTATTTGGGTACAAAATACGGACTAAAACAGAAAAACAAAATATTTGAGATAACTTTTTTTTTATTTTTTTCCGTTATTTGGGTGCAAAATAAAGACAAAAACAGAAAACCAAAATATTTCAAATAACTTTTTTTTTATTTTTTCCCGTTTTTTGGGTACAATATAAGGACAAAAACAGAAAACCAAAATACTTCAAATAACTTTTTTTTTCTTTTTTCCCGTTATTTGGGTGCAAAATAAGGACAAAAACAGAAAACCAAAATATTTCAGATAACTTTTTTTTTCTTTTTTCCCGTTATTTGGGTGCAAAATAATTACAAAAACAGAAAACCAAAATATTTCAAATAACTTTTTTTTTATTTTTTCCCGTTATTTGGGTGCAAAATAAGGACAAAAACAGAAAACCAAAATATTTCAGATAACTTTTTTTTTATTTTTTCCCGTTATTTGGTTGCAAAATAAAGACAAAAACAGAAAACCAAAATATTTCAAATAACTTTTTTTTTATTTTTTCCCGTTATTTGGGTACAAAATAAGGACAAAAACAGAAAACCAAAATATTTCAAATAACTTTTTTTTCCCCGTTATTTGGGTGCAAAATAAAGACAAAAACAGAAAACCAAAATATTTCAGATAACTTTTTTTTTCTTTTTTCCCGTTATTTGTGTGCAAAATAAGGACAATAACAGAAAACCAAAATATTTCAAATAACTTTTTTTTTCTTTTTTCCCGGTGCAAAATAAGTCAAAAACAGAAAACCAAAATATTTCAATTAACTTTTTTTTTATTTTTTCCCGTTATTTGGGTGCAAAATAAGGACAAAAACAGAAAACCAAAATATTTCAGATAACTGCAAAATAAGGACAAAAACAGAAAACCAAAATATTTCAGGTAATTTTTTTTTATTTTTTCCCGTTATTTGGGTGCAAAATAAGGACAAAAACAGAAAAGCAAAATATTTCAAATAACTATTTTTTTATTTCTTCCAGTTATTTGGGTGCAAATTTAGGACCAAAACAGAAAACCAAAATATTTCAGATAACTTTTTTTTTATTTTTTCCCTTTATTTGGGTGCAAAATAAGGACAAAAACAGAAAACCAAAATATTTCAAATGACTTTTTTTTTATTTTTTCCCGTTATTTGGGTGCAAAATAAAGACAAAAATAGAAAACCAAAATATTTCAAATAACTTTTTTTTTATTTTTTCCCTTATTTGGGTGCAAAATAAGGACAAAAACAGAAAACCAAAATATTTCAAATAACTTTTTTTTTCTTTTTTCCCGTTATTTGGGTGCAATATAAGGACAAAAACAGAAAACCAAAATATTTCAGATAACTTGTTTTTATTTTTTCCCGTTATTTGGGTGCAAAATAAAGACAGAAACAGAAAACCAAAATATTTCAGATAAATTTTTTTTTATTTTTTTCCGTTATTTGGGTGCAAAATAAGGGCAAAAACAGAAAACCAAAATATTTCAAATAACTTTTTTTTCCCCGTTATTTGGGTGCAAAATAAGGACAAAAACAGAAAACCAAAATATTTCAGATAACTTTTTTTTTCTTTTTTCCCGTTATTTGTGTGCAAAATAAGGACAATAACAGAAAACCAAAATATTTCAAATAACTTTTTTTTTTCTTTTTTCCCGGTGCAAAATAAGTTAAAAACAGAAAACCAAAATATTTCAATTAACTTTTTTTTTATTTTTTCCCGTTATTTGGGTGCAAAATAAGGACAAAAACAGAAAACCAAAATATTTCAGATAACTGCAAAATAAGGACAAAAACAGAAAACCAAAATATTTCAGGTAATTTTTTTTATTTTTTCCCGTTATTTGGGTGCAAAATAAGGACAAAAACAGAAAACCAAAATATTTCAAATAACTTTTTTTTTCTTTTTTCCCGTTATTTGGGTGCAATATAAGGACAAAAACAGAAAACCAAAATATTTCAGATAACTTGTTTTTATTTTTTCCCGTTATTTGGGTGCAAAATAAAGACAGAAACAGAAAACCAAAATATTTCAGATAACTTTTTTTTTATTTTTTTCCGTTATTTGGGTGCAAAATAAGGGCAAAAACAGAAAACCAAAATATTTCAAATAACTTTTTTTTCCCCGTTATTTGGGTGCAAAATAAGGACAAAAACAGAAAACCAAAATATTTCAGATAACTTTTTTTTTCTTTTTTCCCGTTATTTGTGTGCAAAATAAGGACAATAACAGAAAACCAAAATATTTCAAATAACTTTTTTTTTTCTTTTTTCCCGGTGCAAAATAAGTTAAAAACAGAAAACCAAAATATATCAATTAACTTTTTTTTTATTTTTTCCCGTTATTTGGGTGCAAAATAAGGACAAAAACAGAAAACCAAAATATTTCAGATAACTGCAAAATAAGGACAAAAACAGAAAACCAAAATATTTCAGGTAATTTTTTTTATTTTTTCCCGTTATTTGGGTGCAAAATAAGGACAAAAACAGAAAAGCAAAATATTTCAAATAACTATTTTTTTCTTTTTTCCCGTTATTTGGGTGCAATATAAGGACAAAAACAGAAAACCAAAATATTTCAGATAACTTTTTTTTATTTTTTCCCGTTATTTGGGTGCAAAATAAAGACAGAAACAGAAAACCAAAATATTTCAGATAACTTTTTTTTTATTTTTTTCCGTTATTTGGGTGCAAAATAAGGGCAAAAACAGAAAACCAAAATATTTCAAATAACTTTTTTTTCCCCGTTATTTAGGTGCAAAATAAGGACAAAAACAGAAAACCAAAATATTTCAGATAACTTTTTTTTTCTTTTTTCCCGTTATTTGTGTGCAAAATAAGGACAATAACAGAAAACCAAAATATTTCAAATAACTTTTTTTTTTCTTTTTTCCCGGTGCAAAATAAGTTAAAAACAGAAAACCAAAATATTTCAATTACTTTTTTTTTATTTTTTCCCGTTATTTGGGTGCAAAATAAGGACAAAAACAGAAAACCAAAATATATCAGATAACTTTTTTTTTCTTTTTTCCCGTTATTTGGGTGCAAAATAAGGAAAAAAACAGAAAATCAAAATATTTCAGATAACTATTTTTTTATTTTTTCCCGTTATTTGGGTGCAAAATAAGGACAAAAACAGAACACCAAAATATTTCAAATAACTTTTTTTTTATTTTTTCCCGTTATTTGGGTACAATATAAGGACAAAAACAGAAAACCAAAATATTTCAAATAACTTTTTTTTTTTTCCCGTTATTTGGGTGCAAAATAAGGACAAAAATAGAAAACCAAAATATTTCAAATAACTTTTTTTTTTTTCCCGTTATTTGGGTGCAAAATAAGGACAAAAAACAGAAAACCAAAATATTTCAGACAACTTTTTTTCCCCCCGTTATTTGGGTGCAAAATAAGGACAAAACCAGAAAACCAAAATATTTCAGACAACGTTTTTTTTATTTTTTCCCGTTATTTGGGTGCAAAATAAGGACAAAAACAGAAAACCAAAATATTTCAGATAATTTTTTTTATCTTTTTTCCCGTTATTTGGTTGCAAAATACGGACAAAAACAGAAAACCAAAATATTTCAGATAACTTTTTTTTTCTTTTTTCCCGTTACTTGGGTGCAAAATAAAGACAAAAACAGAAAACCAAAATATTTCAAATAACTTTTTTTTTATTTTTTCCCGTTATTTGGGTGCAAAATAAGGACAAAAACAGAAAACCATAATATTTCAAACAACGTTTTTTTTATTTTTTCCCATTATTTTTGTTCAAAATAAGGACAAAAACAGAAAACCAAAATATTTCAGATAATGTTTTTTTTATTTTTTCCCGTTATTTGGGTGCAAAATAAGGACAAAAACAGAAAACCAAAATATTTCAAAAAACTTTTTGTTTATTTTTTCTCGTTATTTGGGTGCAATATAAGGACAAAAACAGAAAACCAAAATATTTCAGATAACTTTTTTTTTTCTTTTTTCCCGTTATTTGGGTGCAAAATAAGGACAACAACAGAAAACCAAAATATTTCAGACAACTTTTTTTTATTTTGTCCCGTTATTTGGGTGCAAAATAAGGACAAAAACAGAAAACCAAAATATTTCAAATAACTTTTTTTTTTCTTTTTTCCCGTTATTTGGGTGCAAAATAAGGACAAAAACAGAAAACCAAAATATTTCAAATAACTTTCTTTTTATTTTTTCCCGTTATTTGGGTGCAAAATAAGGACAAAAACAGAAAACCAAATTATTTCAGATAACTTTTTTTTTACTTTTTCCCCTTATTTGGGTGCAAAATAAGGAGAAAAACAGAAAACCAAAATATTTCAGACAACTTTTTTTTTATTTTGTCCCGTTATTTGGGTGCAAAATAAGGACAAAAACAGAAAACCAAAATATTTCAAATAACTTTTTTTTTCTTTTTTCCCGTTATTTGGGTGCAAAATAAGGACAAAAACAGAAAACCAAAATATTTCAAATAACTTTCTTTTTATTTTTTCCCGTTATTTGGGTGCAAAATAAGGACAAAAACCGAAAACCAAAATATTTCAAATAACTTTTTTTTTTTTTCCCGTTATTTGGGTGCAAAATAAGGACAAAAACAGAAAACCAAAATATATCAGATAACTTTTTTTTTCCTTTTTCCCGTTATTTGGGTGCAAAATAAGGAAAAAAACAGAAAACCAAAATATTTCAGATAACTATTTTTTTATTTTTTCCCGTTATTTGGGTGCAAAATAAGGACAAAAACAGAACACCAAAATATTTCAAATAACTTTTTTTTTATTTTTTCCCGTTATTTGGGTACAATATAAGGACAAAAACAGAAAACCAAAATATTTCAAATAACTTTTTTTTTCCCCCGTTATTTGGGTGCAAAATAAGGACAAAAACAGAAAACCAAAATATTTCAGACAACTTTTTTTCCCCCAGTTATTTGGGTGCAAAATAAGGACAAAAACAGAAAACCAAAATATTTCAGATAACTTTTTTTTTCTTTTTTCCCGTTATTTGTGTGCAAAATAAGGACAATAACAGAAAACCAAAATATTTCAAATAACTTTTTTTTTCTTTTTTCCCGGTGCAAAATAAGTCAAAAACAGAAAACCAAAATATTTCAATTAACTTTTTTTTTATTTTTTCCCGTTATTTAGGTGCAAAATAAGGACAAAAACAGAAAACCAAAATATTTCAGATAATTGCAAAATAAGGACAAAAACAGAAAACCAAAATATTTCAGGTAAATTTTTTTTTATTTTTTCCCGTTATTTGGGTGCAAAATAAGGACAAAAACAGAAAAGCAAAATATTTCAAATAACAATTTTTTTATTTTTTCCAGTTATTTGGGTGCAAAATAAGGACAAAAACAGAAAACCAAAATATTTCAGAGAACTTTTTTTTTATTTTTTCCCGTTATTTGGGTGCAAAATAAGGACAAAAACAGAAAACCAAAATATTTCAAATGATTTTTTTTTTATTTTTTCCCGTTATTTGGGTGCAAAATAAGGACAAAAATAGAAAACCAAAATATTTCAAATAACTTTTTTTTTATTTTTTCCAGTTATTTGGGTGCAAAATAAGGACAAAAACAGAAAACCAAAATATTTCAAATAACTTTTTTTTCTTTTTTCCCGTTATTTGGGTGCAAAATAAGGACAAAAACAGAAAACCAAAATATTTCAGATAACTTTTTTTCATTTTCCCGTTATTTGGGTGCAAAATAAGGACAAAAACAGAAAACCAAAATATTTCAAATGACTTTTTTTTTATTTTTTCCCGTTATTTGGGTGCAAAATAAGGACAGAAACAGAAAACCAAAATATTTCAGATAACTTTTTTTTTATTTTTTTCCGTTATTTGGGTGCAAAATAAGGGCAAAAACAGAAAACCAAAATATTTCAAATAACTTTTTTTTTCTTTTTTCCCGTTATTTGGGTACAAAATACGGACTAAAACAGAAAAACAAAATATTTGAGATAACTTTTTTTTTATTTTTTTCCGTTATTTGGGTGCAAAATAAAGACAAAAACAGAAAACCAAAATATTTCAAATAACTTTTTTTTTATTTTTTCCCGTTTTTTGGGTACAATATAAGGACAAAAACAGAAAACCAAAATACTTCAAATAACTTTTTTTTTCTTTTTTCCCGTTATTTGGGTGCAAAATAAGGACAAAAACAGAAAACCAAAATATTTCAGATAACTTTTTTTTTCTTTTTTCCCGTTATTTGGGTGCAAAATAATTACAAAAACAGAAAACCAAAATATTTCAAATAACTTTTTTTTTATTTTTTCCCGTTATTTGGGTGCAAAATAAGGACAAAAACAGAAAACCAAAATATTTCAGATAACTTTTTTTTTATTTTTTCCCGTTATTTGGTTGCAAAATAAAGACAAAAACAGAAAACCAAAATATTTCAAATAACTTTTTTTTTATTTTTTCCCGTTATTTGGGTACAAAATAAGGACAAAAACAGAAAACCAAAATATTTCAAATAACTTTTTTTTCCCCGTTATTTGGGTGCAAAATAAAGACAAAAACAGAAAACCAAAATATTTCAGATAACTTTTTTTTTCTTTTTTCCCGTTATTTGTGTGCAAAATAAGGACAATAACAGAAAACCAAAATATTTCAAATAACTTTTTTTTTCTTTTTTCCCGGTGCAAAATAAGTCAAAAACAGAAAACCAAAATATTTCAATTAACTTTTTTTTTATTTTTTCCCGTTATTTGGGTGCAAAATAAGGACAAAAACAGAAAACCAAAATATTTCAGATAACTGCAAAATAAGGACAAAAACAGAAAACCAAAATATTTCAGGTAATTTTTTTTTATTTTTTCTCGTTATTTGGGTGCAAAATAAGGACAAAAACAGAAAAGCAAAATATTTCAAATAACTATTTTTTTATTTCTTCCAGTTATTTGGGTGCAAATTTAGGACCAAAACAGAAAACCAAAATATTTCAGATAACTTTTTTTTTATTTTTTCCCTTTATTTGGGTGCAAAATAAGGACAAAAACAGAAAACCAAAATATTTCAAATGACTTTTTTTTTATTTTTTCCCGTTATTTGGGTGCAAAATAAAGACAAAAATAGAAAACCAAAATATTTCAAATAACTTTTTTTTTATTTTTTCCCTTATTTGGGTGCAAAATAAGGACAAAAACAGAAAACCAAAATATTTCAAATAACTTTTTTTTTCTTTTTTCCCGTTATTTGGGTGCAATATAAGGACAAAAACAGAAAACCAAAATATTTCAGATAACTTGTTTTTATTTTTTCCCGTTATTTGGGTGCAAAATAAAGACAGAAACAGAAAACCAAAATATTTCAGATAAATTTTTTTTTATTTTTTTCCGTTATTTGGGTGCAAAATAAGGGCAAAAACAGAAAACCAAAATATTTCAAATAACTTTTTTTTCCCCGTTATTTGGGTGCAAAATAAGGACAAAAACAGAAAACCAAAATATTTCAGATAACTTTTTTTTTCTTTTTTCCCGTTATTTGTGTGCAAAATAAGGACAATAACAGAAAACCAAAATATTTCAAATAACTTTTTTTTTTCTTTTTTCCCGGTGCAAAATAAGTTAAAAACAGAAAACCAAAATATTTCAATTAACTTTTTTTTTATTTTTTCCCGTTATTTGGGTGCAAAATAAGGACAAAAACAGAAAACCAAAATATTTCAGATAACTGCAAAATAAGGACAAAAACAGAAAACCAAAATATTTCAGGTAATTTTTTTTATTTTTTCCCGTTATTTGGGTGCAAAATAAGGACAAAAACAGAAAACCAAAATATTTCAAATAACTTTTTTTTTCTTTTTTCCCGTTATTTGGGTGCAATATAAGGACAAAAACAGAAAACCAAAATATTTCAGATAACTTGTTTTTATTTTTTCCCGTTATTTGGGTGCAGAATAAAGACAGAAACAGAAAACCAAAATATTTCAGATAACTTTTTTTTTATTTTTTTCCGTTATTTGGGTGCAAAATAAGGGCAAAAACAGAAAACCAAAATATTTCAAATAACTTTTTTTTCCCCGTTATTTGGGTGCAAAATAAGGACAAAAACAGAAAACCAAAATATTTCAGATAACTTTTTTTTTCTTTTTTCCCGTTATTTGTGTGCAAAATAAGGACAATAACAGAAAACCAAAATATTTCAAATAACTTTTTTTTTTCTTTTTTCCCGGTGCAAAATAAATTAAAAACAGAAAACCAAAATATATCAATTAACTTTTTTTTTATTTTTTCCCGTTATTTGGGTGCAAAATAAGGACAAAAACAGAAAACCAAAATATTTCAGATAACTGCAAAATAAGGACAAAAACAGAAAACCAAAATATTTCAGGTAATTTTTTTTATTTTTTCCCGTTATTTGGGTGCAAAATAAGGACAAAAACAGAAAAGCAAAATATTTCAAATAACTATTTTTTTCTTTTTTCCCGTTATTTGGGTGCAATATAAGGACAAAAACAGAAAACCAAAATATTTCAGATAACTTTTTTTTATTTTTTCCCGTTATTTGGGTGCAAAATAAAGACAGAAACAGAAAACCAAAATATTTCAGATAACTTTTTTTTTATTTTTTTCCGTTATTTGGGTGCAAAATAAGGGCAAAAACAGAAAACCAAAATATTTCAAATAACTTTTTTTTCCCCGTTATTTGGGTGCAAAATAAGGACAAAAACAGAAAACCAAAATATTTCAGATAACTTTTTTTTTCTTTTTTCCCGTTATTTGTGTGCAAAATAAGGACAATAACAGAAAACCAAAATATTTCAAATAACTTTTTTTTTTCTTTTTTCCCGGTGCAAAATAAGTTAAAAACAGAAAACCAAAATATTTCAATTACTTTTTTTTTATTTTTTCCCGTTATTTGGGTGCAAAATAAGGACAAAAACAGAAAACCAAAATATTTCAGATAACTGCAAAATAAGGACAAAAACAGAAAACCAAAATATTTCAGGTAATTTTTTTTATTTTTTCCCGTTATTTGGGTGCAAAATAAGGACAAAAACAGAAAAGCAAAATATTTCAAATAACTATTTTTTTATTTTTTCCAGTTATTTGGGTGCTAAATTAGGACAAAAACAGAAAACCAAAATATTTCAGATAATTTTTTTTTTATTTTTTCCCTTTATTTGGGTGCAAAATAAGGACAAAAACCAGAAAACCAAAATATTTCAAATGACTTTTTTTTTATTTTTTCCCGTTATTTGGGTGCAAAATAAGGACAAAAATAGAAAACCAAAATATTTCAAATAACTTTTTTTTTATTTTTTCCCGTTATTTGGGTGCAAATTAAGGACAAAAACAGAAAACCAAAATATTTCAAATAACTTTTTTTTTCTTTTTTCCCGTTATTTGGGTGCAATATAAGGACAAAAACAGAAAACCAAAATATTTCAGATAACTTTTTTTTATTTTTTCCCGTTATTTAGGTGCAAAATAAGGACAAAAACAGAAAACCACAATATTTCAAATGACTTTTTTTTTATTTTTTCCCGTTATTTGGGTGCAAAATATGGACAGAACCAGAAAACCAAAATATTTCAGATAACTTTTTTTTTATATTTTTCCGTTATTTGGGTGCAAAATAAGGGCAAAAACAGAAAACCAAAATATTTCAAATAACTTTTTTTTTATTTTTTCCCGTTATTTGGGTGCAAAATAAGGACAAAAACAGAAAACCAAAATATTTGAGATAACTTTTTTTTTATTTTTTCCCGTTATTTGGGTGCAAAATAAGGACAAAAAAAGAAAACCGAAATATTTCAAATAACTTTTTTTTTCTTTTTTCCCGTTATTTGGTTGCAAAATACGGACAAAAATAGAAAACCAAAATATTTCAGATAACTTTTTTTTTCTTTTTTCCTGTTATTTGGGTGCAAAATAAGGACAAAAAATGAAAACCAAAATATTTCAGACAATTTTTTTTTTATTTTTTCCCATTATTTGGGTGCAAAATAAGGACAAAAAATGAAAACCAAAATATTTCAGACAATTTTTTTTTTATTTTTTCCCATTATTTGGGTGCAAAATAAGGACAAAAACATAAAACCAAAATATTTCAAATAACTTTTTTTTTATTTTTTCCCGTTATTTGGGTGCAAAATAAGGACAAAAACAGAAAATCAAAATATTTCAGATAATTTTTTTTAATCTTTTTTCCCGTTATTTGGTTGCAAAATACGGACAAAAATAGAAAACCAAAATATTTCAGATAACTTTTTTTTCTTTTTTCCCGTTATTTGGGTGCAAAATAAGGACAAAAATGAAAACCAAAATATTTCAGACAATTTTATTTCAAATAACTTTTTTTTTATTTTTTCCCGTTATTTGGGTGCAAAATAAGGACAAAAAACGAAAACAAAAATATTTCAAATAACTTTTTTTTTCTTTTTTCCCGTTATTTGGGTGCAAAATAAGGACAAAAACAGAAAACCACAATATTTCAGACAACTTTTTTTTTATTTTGTCCCGTTATTTGGGTGCAAAATAAGGACAAAAACAGAAAACCGAAATATTTCAAATAACTTTTTTTTTATTTTTTCCCGTTATTTAGGTGCAATATAAGGAAAAAAACAGAAAACCAAAATATTTGAAATAACTTTTTTTTTCTTTTTTCTCGTTATTTAGGTGCAAAATAAGGACAAAAACAAAAAACCAAAATATTTCAGATAATTTTTTTTAATGTTTTTTCCCGTTATTTGGGTGCCAAATAAGGACAAAAACAGAAAACCTAAATATTTCAGATAACTTTTTTTTTCTTTTTTCCCGTTATTTGGTTGCAAAATACGGACAAAAATAGAAAACCAAAATATTTCAGATAACTTTTTTTTTCTTTTTTCCTGTTATTTGGGTGCAAAATAAGGACAAAAAATGAAAACCAAAATATTTCAGACAATTTTTTTTTTATTTTTTCCCATTATTTGGGTGCAAAATAAGGACAAAAAATGAAAACCAAAATATTTCAGACAATTTTTTTTTTATTTTTTCCCATTATTTGGGTGCAAAATAAGGACAAAAATAGAAAACCAAAATATTTCAAATAACTTTTTTTTTATTTTTTCCCGTTATTTGGGTGCAAAATAAGGACAAAAACAGAAAACCAAAATATTTCAGATAATTTTTTTTAATCTTTTTTCCCGTTATTTGGTTGCAAAATACGGACAAAAATAGAAAACCAAAATATTTCAGATAACTTTTTTTTCTTTTTTCCCGTTATTTGGGTGCAAAATAAGGACAAAAATGAAAACCAAAATATTTCAGACAATTTTTTTTTTATTTTTTCCCATTATTTGGGTGCAAAATAAGGACAAAAACAGAAAACCAAAATATTTCAAATAACTTTTTTTTTATTTTTTCCCGTTATTTGGGTGCAAAATAAGGACAAAAACAGAAAACCAAAATATTTCAGACAACGTTTTTTTTATTTTTTCCCGTTATTTGGGTTCAAAATAAGGACAAAAACAGAAAACCAAAATATTTCAGATAACTTTTTTTTTATTTTTTCCCGTTATTTGGGTGCAATATAAGGACAAAAACAGAAAACCAAATTATTTCAGATAACTTTTTTTTTCTTTTTTCCCGTTATTTGGGTGCAAAATAAGGACAAAAACAGAAAACCAAAATATTTCAGACAACTTTTTTTTTATTTTGTCCCGTTATTTGGGTGCAAAATAAGGACAAAAACAGAAAACCAAAATATTTCAAATAACTTTTTTTTTTCTTTTTTCCCGTTATTTGGGTGCAAAATAAGGACAAAAACAGAAAACCAAAATATTTCAAATAACTTTTTTTTTATTTTTTCCCGTTATTTGGGTGCAAAATAAGGACAAAAACCGAAAACAAAAATATTTCAAATAACTTTTTTTTTCTTTTTTCCCGTTATTTGGGTGCAAAATAAGGACAAAAACAGAAAACCAAAATATTTCAAATAATTTTTTTTTCTTTTTTCCCGTTATTTGGGTGCAAAATAAGGACAAAAACAGAAAACCAAAATATTTCAAATAACTTTTTTTTTATTTTTTCCCGTTATTTGGGTGCAAAATAAGGACAAAAACCGAAAACAAAAATATTTCAAATAACTTTTTTTTGTCTTTTTTCCCATTATTTGGGTGCAATATAAGGACAAAAACAGAAAACCAAAATATTTCAGATAACTTTTTTTTTCTTTTTTCCCGTTATTTGGGTGCAAAATAAGGACAAAAACAGAAAACCAAATTATTTCAGATAACTTTTTTTTTCTTTTTTCCCGTTATTTGGGTGCAAAATAAGGACAAAAACAGAAAACCAAAATATTTCAGACAACTTTTTTTTTATTTTGTCCCGTTATTTGGGTGCAAAATAAGGACAAAAAAAGAAAACCAAAATATTTCAAATAACTTTTTTTTCTCTTTTTTCCCGTTATTTGGGTGCAAAATAAGGACAAAAACCGAAAACAAAAATATTTTTAATAACTTTTTTTTGTCTTTTTTCCCGTTATTTGGGTGCAATATAAGGACAAAAACAGAAAACCAAAATATTTCAGATAACTTTTTTTTTCTTTTTTCCCGCTATTTTGGTGCAAAATAAGGACAAAAACAGAAAACCAAAATATTTCAGATAACTTTTTTTTATTTTTTCCCGTTATTTGGGTGCAAAATAAGGACAAAAACAGAAAACCAAAATATTTCAAATAACTTTTTTGAAATTTTTTCCCGTTATTTGGGTACAAAATAAGGACAAAAACAGAAAACCAAAATATTTCAAATAACTTTTTTTTTTCCCGTTATTTGGGTGCAAAATAAGGACAAAAACAGAAAACCAAAATATTTCAGACAACTTTTTTTTTCTTTTTTCCCGTTATTTGGGTGCAAAATAAGGACAAAAACAGAAAACCAAAATATTTCAAATAACTTTTTTTTTTATTTTTTCCCGTTATTTGGGTGCAAAATAAGGACAAAAACAGAAAACCAAAATATTTCAGTAAACTTTTTTTTTATTTTTTCCCGTTATTTGGGTACAAAATAAGGACAAAAACAGAAAACCAAAATATTTCAGATAACTTTTTTTTTATTTTTCCCCGTTATTTGGGTGCAAAATAAGGACAAAAACAGAAAACCAAAATATTTCAAATAACTTTTTTTTTATTTTTTCCCGTTATTTGGGTGCAAAATAAGGACAAAAACAGAAAACCAAAATATTTCAAATAACTTTTTTTTTATTTTTTCCCGTTATTTGGGTGCAAAATAAGGACAAAAACAGAAAACCAAAATATTTGAGATAACTTTTTTTTTATTTTTTGCCGTTATTTGGGTGCAAAATAAGGACGAAAACAGAAAACCAAAATATTTCAAATAAATTTTTTTTTATGTTTTCCCGTTATTTGGGTGCAAAATAAGGACAAAAACAGAAAACCAAAATATTTCAAATAACTTTTTTTTTCTTTTTTCTCGTTATTTAAGTGCAAAATAAGGACAAAAACAAAAAACCAAAATATTTCAGATAACTTTTTTTTGCTTTTTCCCGTTATTTGGGTGCAAAATAAGGACAAAAACAGAAAACCAAAATATTTCAGATAACTTTTTTTTCGTTTTTCCCGTTATTTTGGTGCAAAATAAGGACAAAAACAGAAAACCAAAATATTTCAGACAACTTTTTTTTTAGTTTTTTCCGTTATTTGGGTGCAAAATAAGGACAAAAACAGAAAACCAAAATATTTCAACTAACTTTTTTTTTATTTTTCCCGTTATTTGTGTGCAAAATAAGGACAAAAACAGAAAACCAAAATATTTCAGACAACGTTTTTTTTATTTTTTCCCGTTATTTGGGTGCAAAATAAGGACAAAAACAGAAAACCAAAATATTTCAAATAACTTTATTTTTAGTTTTTCCCCGTTATTTGGCTGCAAAATAAGAACAAAACCAGAAAAGCAAAATATTTCAGACAACGTTTTTTTAATTTTTTCCCGTTATTTGGGTGCAAAATAAGGACAAAAACAGAAAACCAAAATATTTTAGATAATTTTTTTTAATCTTTTTTCCCGTTATTTGGTTGCAAAATAAGGACAAAAACAGAAAACCAAAATATTTCAGCCAATTTTTTTTTATTTTTTCCCGTTATTTGAGTGCAAAATAAGGACAAAAACAGAAAACCAAAATATTTCAAATAACTTTTTTTTTATTTTTTCCCGTTATTTGGGTGCAAAATAAGAACAAAAACAGAAAACCAAAATATTTCAAAAAACTTTATTTAATATTTTCCCGTTATTTGGGTGCAATATAAGGACAAAAACAGAAAACCAAAATATTTCAGATAACTTTTTTTTTTCTTTTCTCCCGTTATTTGGGTGCAAAATAAGGACAAAAACAGAAAACCAAAATATTTCAGCCAATTTTTTTTTATTTTTTCCCGTTATTTGAGTGCAAAATAAGGACAAAAACAGAAATCCAAAATATTTCAAATAACTTTTTATTTATTTTTTCCCGTTATTTGGGTGCAAAATAAGGACAAAAACAGAAAACCAAAATATTTCAGACAACGTATTTTTTATTTTTTCCCGTTATTTGGGTTCAAAATAAGGGCAAAAACAGAAAACCAAAATATTTCAGATAACTTTTTTTTTATTTTTTCCCGTTATTTGGGTGCAAAATAAGGACAAAAACAGAAAACCAAAATATTTCAGACAACGTATTTTTTATTTTTTCCCGTTATTTGGGTTCAAAATGAGGGCAAAAACAGAAAACCAAAATATTTCAGATAACTTTTTTTTTCTTTTTTCCCGTTATTTGGTTGCAAAATACGGACAAAAATAGAAAACCAAAATATTTCAGATAACTTTTTTTTTCTTTTTTCCTGTTATTTGGGTGCAAAATAAGGACAAAAAATGAAAACCAAAATATTTCAGACAATTTTTTTTTTATTTTTTCCCATTATTTGGGTGCAAAATAAGGACAAAAACAGAAAACCAAAATATTTCAAATAACTTTTTTTTTATTTTTTCCCGTTATTTGGGTGCAAAATAAGGACAAAAACACAAAACCAAAATATTTCAGATAATATTTTTTAATCTTTTTTCCCGTTATTTGGTTGCAAAATACGGACAAAAATAGAAAACCAAAATATTTCAGATAACTTTTTTTTCTTTTTTCCCGTTATTTGGGTGCAAAATAAGGACAAAAATGAAAACCAAAATATTTCAGACAATTTTTTTTTTATTTTTTCCCATTATTTGGGTGCAAAATAAGGACAAAAACAGAAAACCAAAATATTTCAAATAACTTTTTTTTTATTTTTTCCCGTTATTTGGGTGCAAAATAAGGACAAAAACAGAAAACCAAAATATTTCAGACAACGTTTTTTTTATTTTTTCCCGTTATTTGGGTTCAAAATAAGGACAAAAACAGAAAACCAAAATATTTCAGATAACTTTTTTTTTATTTTTTCCCGTTATTTGGGTGCAAAATAAGGACAAAAACAGAAAACAAAAATATTTCAAATAACTTTTTTTTTCTTTTTTCCCGTTATTTGGGTGCTAAATAAGAACAAAAACAGAAAACCAAATTATTTCAGATAACTTTTTTTTTCTTTTTTCCCGTTATTTGGGTGCAAAATAAGGACAAAAACAGAAAACCACAATATTTCAGACGACTTTTTTTTTATTTTGTCCCGTTATTTGGGTGCAAAATAAGGACAAAAACAGAAAACCAAAATATTTCAGATAATTTTTTTTTCTTTTTTCCCGTTATTTGGGTGCAAAATAAGGACAAAAACAGAAAACCAAAATATTTCAAATAACTTTTTTTTTATTTTTTCCCGTTATTTGGGTGCAAAATAAGGACAAAAACCGAAAACAAAAATATTTCAAATAACTTTTTTTTGTCTTTTTTCCCGTTATTTGGGTGCAATATAAGGACAAAAACAGAAAACCAAAATATTTCAGATAACTTTTTTTTTCTTTTTTCCCGTTATTTGGGTGCAAAATAAGGACAAAAACAGAAAACCAAATTATTTCAGATAACTTTTTTTTCTTTTTTCCCGTTATTTGGGTGCAAAATAAGGACAAAAACAGAAAACCAAAATATTTCAGACAACTTTTTTTTTATTTTGTCCCGTTATTTGGGTGCAAAATAAGGACAAAAAAAGAAAACCAAAATATTTCAAATAACTTTTTTTTCTCTTTTTTCCCGTTATTTGGGTGCAAAATAAGGACAAAAACCGAAAACAAAAATATTTTAAATAACTTTTTTTTGTCTTTTTTCCCGTTATTTGGGTGCAATATAAGGACAAAAACAGAAAACCAAAATATTTCAGATAACTTTTTTTTTCTTTTTTCCCGCTATTTTGGTGCAAAATAAGGACAAAAACAGAAAACCAAAATATTTCAGATAACTTTTTTTTTATTTTTTCCCGTTATTTGGGTGCAAAATGAGGACAAAAACAGAAAACCAAAATATTTCAAATAACTTTTTTGAAATTTTTTCCCGTTATTTGGGTACAAAATAAGGACAAAAACAGAAAACCAAAATATTTCAAATAACTTTTTTTTTTCCCGTTATTTGGGTGCAAAATAAGGACAAAAACAGAAAACCAAAATATTTCAGACAACTTTTTTTTTCTTTTTTCCCGTTATTTGGGTGCAAAATAAGGACAAAAACAGAAAACCAAAATATTTCAAATAACTTTTTTTTTTATTTTTTCCCGTTATTTGGGTGCAAAATAAGGACAAAAACAGAAAACCAAAATATTTCAGTTAACTTTTTTTTTATTTTTTCCCGTTATTTGGGTACAAAATAAGGACAAAAACAGAAAACCAAAATATTTCAGATAACTTTTTTTTTATTTTTCCCCGTTATTTGGGTGCAAAATAAGGACAAAAACAGAAAACCAAAATATTTCAAATAACTTTTTTTTTATTTTTTCCCGTTATTTGGGTGCAAAATAAGGACAAAAACAGAAAACCAAAATATTTCAAATAACTTTTTTTTTATTTTTTCCCGTTATTTGGGTGCAAAATAAGGACAAAAACAGAAAACCAAAATATTTGAGATAACTTTTTTTTTATTTTTTGCCGTTATTTGGGTGCAAAATAAGGACGAAAACAGTAAACCAAAATATTTCAAATAAATTTTTTTTATGTTTTCCCGTTATTTGGGTGCAAAATAAGGACAAAAACAGAAAACCAAAATATTTCAAATAACTTTTTTTTTCTTTTTTCTCGTTATTTAGGTGCAAAATAAGGACAAAAACAAAAAACCAAAATATTTCAGATAATTTTTTTTTGTTTTTTCCCGTTATTTGGGTGCAAAATAAGGACAAAAACAGAAAACCAAAATATTTCAGATAACTTTTTTTTCGTTTTTCCCGTTATTTTGGTGCAAAATAAGGACAAAAACAGAAAACCAAAATATTTCAGACAACTTTTTTTTAGTTTTTTCCGTTATTTGGGTGCAAAATAAGGACAAAAACAGAAAACCAAAATATTTCAACTAACTTTTTTTTTATTTTTCCCGTTATTTGTGTGCAAAATAAGGACAAAAACAGAAAACCAAAATATTTCAGACAACTTTTTTTTTAGTTTTTTCCGTTATTTGGGTGCAAAATAAGGACAAAAACAGAAAACCAAAATATTTCAACTAACTTTTTTTTTATTTTTCCCGTTATTTGGCTGCAAAATAAGAACAAAACCAGAAAAGCAAAATATTTCAGACAACGTTTTTTTAATTTTTTCCCGTTATTTGGGTGCAAAATAAGAACAAAAACAGAAAACCAAAATATTTTAGATAATTTTTTTTAATCTTTTTTCCCGTTATTTGGTTGCAAAATAAGGACAAAAACAGAAAACCAAAATATTTCAGCCAATTCTTTTTTATTTTTTCCCGTTATTTGAGTGCAAAATAAGGACAAAAACAGAAAACCAAAATATTTCAAATAACTTTTTTTTTATTTTTTCCCGTTATTTGGGTGCAAAATAAGAACAAAAACAGAAAACCAAAATATTTCAAAAAACTTTATTTAATATTTTCCCGTTATTTGGGTGCAATATAAGGACAAAAACAGAAAACCAAAATATTTCAGATAACTTTTTTTTTTCTTTTCTCCCGTTATTTGGGTGCAAAATAAGGACAAAAACAGAAAACCAAAATATTTCAGCCAATTTTTTTTTATTTTTTCCCATTATTTGAGTGCAAAATAAGGACAAAAACAGAAAACCAAAATATTTCAAATAACTTTTTTTTATTTTTTCACGTTATTTGGGTGCAAAATAAGGACAAAAACAGAAAACCAAAATATTTCAGACAACGTATTTTTTATTTTTTCCCGTTATTTGGGTTCAAAATAAGGGCAAAAACAGAAAACCAAAATATTTCAGATAACTTTTTTTTTATTTTTTCCCGTTATTTGGGTGCAAAATAAGAACAAAAACAGAAAACCAAAATATTTCAAAAAACTTTATTTAATGTTTTCCCGTTATTTGGGTGCAATATAAGGACAAAAACAGAAAACCAAAATATTTCAGATAACTTTTTTTTTTCTTTTCTCCCGTTATTTGGGTGCAAAATAAGGACAAAAACAGAAAACCAAAATATTTCAAATAACTTTTTTTTATTTTTTCCCGTTATTTAGGTGCAAAATAAGGACAAAAATCGAAAACAAAAATATTTCAAATAACTTTTTTTTTCTTTTTTCCCGTTATTTGGGTGCAAAATAAGGACAAAAACAGAAAACCAAAATATTTCAGATAACTTTTTTTTTCTTTTTTCCCGTTATTTGGGTGCAAAATAAGGACAAAAACAGAAAACCAAAATATTTCAGACAACTTTTTTTTTATTTTGTCCCGTTATTTGGGTGCAAAATAAGGACAAAAACAGAAAACCAATATATTTCAAATAACTTTTTTTTTTCTTTTTTCCCGTTATTTGGGTGCAAAATAAGTACAAAAACAGAAAACTAAAATATTTCAAATAACTTTTTTTTTATTTTTTCCCGTTATTTGGGTGCAAAATAAGGACAAAAATCGAAAACAAAAATATTTCAAATAACTTTTTTTTTCTTTTTTCCCGTTATTTGGGTGCAAAATAAGGACAAAAACAGAAAACCAAATTATTTCAGATAACTTTTTTTTTCTTTTTTCCCGTTATTTGGGTGCAAAATAAGGACAAAAACAGAAAACCAAAATATTTCAGACAACTTTTTTTTTATTTTGTCCCGTTATTTGGGTGCAAAATAAGGACAAAAACAGAAAACCAATATATTTCAAATAACTTTTTTTTTTCTTTTTTCCCGTTATTTGGGTGCAAAATAAGGACAAAAACCGAAAACAAAAATATTTCAAATAACTTTTTTTTCTTTTTTCCCGTTATTTGGGTGCAAAATAAGGACAAAAACAGAAAACCAAAATATTTCAGATAAATTTGTTTATCTTTTTTCCCTTATTTGGGTGCAAAATATGGACAAAAACAGAAAACCAAAATATTTCAGATAACTATTTTTTTATTTTTTCCCGTTATTTGGGTGCAAAATAAGGACAAAAACAGAAAACCAAAATATTTCAAATAACTTTTTTTTTTCCCCGTTATTTGGGTGCAAAATAAGGACAAAAACAGAAAACCAAAATATTTCAGACAACTTTATTTTTCTCTTTTCCCGTTATTTGGGTGCAAAATAAGGACAAAAACAGAAAACCAAAATATTTCAAATAACTTTTTTTTAATTTTTTCCCGTTATTTGTGTGCAACATAAGGACAAAAACAGAAAACCGAAATATTTCAGATAACTTTTTTTTTATTTTTCCCGTTATTTGGGTGCAAAATAAGGACAAAAACAGCAAACCAAAATATTTCAAATAACTTTTTTTTATTTTTTCCCGTTATTTGGGTACAAAATAAGGACAAAAACAGAAAACCAAAATATTTCAAATAACTTTTTTTCCCCCGTTATTTGGGTGCAAAATAAGGACAAAAACAGAAAACCAAAATATTTCAGATAACTTTTTTTTTATTTTTTTCCGTTATTTGGGTGCAAAATAAGGACAAAAACAGAAAACCAAAATATTTCAGACAACGTTTTTTTTATTTTGTCCTGTTATTTGGGTGCAAAATAAGGACAAAAACAGAAAACCAAAATATTTCAAATAACTTTTTTTTTTCTTTTTTCACGCTATTTGGGTGCAAAATAAGGACAAAAACAGAAAACCAAAATATTTCAAATAACTTTTTTTTTTTTTCGTTATTTGGGTGCAAAATAAGGACAAAAACCGAAAACAAAAATATTTCAAATAACTTTTTTTTTCTTTTTTCCCGTTATTTGGGTGCAAAATAAGGAGAAAAACAGAAAACCAAAATATTTCAGATAACTTTTTTTATTTTTTTTCCCGTTATTTGGGTGCAAAATATGGACAAAAACAGAAAACCAAAATATTTCAAATAACTTTTTTTTTATTTTTTCCCGCTATTTGGGTACAAAATAAGGACAAAAACAGAAAACTAAAATATTTCAAATAACTTTTTTTTTCCCCGTTATTTGGGTGCAAAATAAGGACAAAACAGAAAACCAAAATATTTCAACTAACTTTTTTTTTATTTTTTCCCGTTATTTGGGTGCAAAATAAGGACAAAACCTTAAAACCAAAATATTTCAGACAACGTTTTTTTTATTTTTTCCCGTTATTTGGGTGCAAAATAAGGACAAAAACAGAAAACCAAAATATTTCAAATAACTTTATTTTTATTTTTTCCCGTTATTTGGGTGCAAAATAAGGACAAAACCAGAAAACCAAAATATTTCAGTCAGACAACTTTTTTTTTATTTTTTCCCGTTATTTGGGTGCAAAATAAGGACAAAAACAGAAAACCTAAATATTTCAAATAACTTTTTTTTTATTTTTTCCCGTTATTTGGGTGCAAAATAAGGACAAAAACCGAAAACCAAAATATTTCAGACAACGTTTTTTTTATTTTTTCCCGTTATTTGGGTTCAAAATAAGGACAAAAACAGAAAACCAAAATATTTCAGATAACTTTTTTTTTTTCTTTTTTCCCGTTATTTGGGTGCAAAATAAGGACAAAAACAGAAAACCAAAATATTTCAAATAATTTTTTTTAAATTTTTTCCCGTTATTTGGGTGCAAAATAAGGACAAAAGCAGAAAACCAAATTATTTCAGATAACTTTTTTTTTCTTTTTTCCCGTTATTTGGGTGCAAACTAAGGACAAAAACAGAAAACCAAAATATTTCAGACAACTTTTTTTTTATTTTGTCCCGTTATTTGGGTGCAAAATAAGGACAAAAACAGAAAACCAAAATATTTCAAATAACTTTTTTTTTTCTTTTTTCCCGTTATTTGGGTGCAAAATAAGGACAAAAACAGAAAACCAAAATATTTCAGATAACTTTTTTTTTATTTTTTCCCGTTATTTGGGTGCATACTAAGGACAAAAACAGAAAACCAAAATATTTCAAATAACTTTTTTTTTATTTTTTCCCGTAATTTGGGTACAAAATAAGGACAAAAACAGAAAACCAAAATATTTCAAATAACTTTTTTTTTTCCCGTCATTTGGGTGCAAAATAAGCACAAAAACAGAAAACCAAAATATTTCAGACAACTTTTTTTTTCTTTTTCCCCGTTATTTGGGTGCAAAATAAGGACAAAAACAGAAAACCAAAATATTTCAAATAACTTTTTTTTTATTTTTTCCCGTTATTTGGGTGCAAAATAAGGACAAAAACAGAAAAGCAAAATATTTCAGATAACTTTTTTTTTATTTTTTCCCGTTATTTGGGTGCAAAATAAGAACAAAAACAGAAAACCAAAATATTTCAAATAACTTTTTTTTTTTTTCCCGTTATTTGGGTACAAAATAAGGACAAAAACAGAACACCAAAATATTTCAAATACCTTTTTTTTCCCCCGTTATTTGTGTGCAAAATAAGGACAAAAACAGAAAGCCAAAATATTTCAGATAACTTTTTTATTCTTTTTTCCCGTTATTTGGGTGCAAAATAAGGACAAAAACAGGAAACCAAAATATTTCAAAAACCTTTTTTTTATTTTTTCCCGTTATTTGGGTGCAAAATAAGGACAAAAACAGAAAACCAAAATATTTCAAATAACTTTTTTTTTCTTTTTTCCCCTTATTTGGGTGCAAAATAAGGACAAAAACAGAAAACCAAAATATTTCAAATAACCTTTTTTTTTCTTTTTTCCCGTTATTTGGGTGCAAAATAAGGACAACAACAGAAAACCAAAATATTTCAAATAACTTTTTTTTTATTTTTTCCCGTTATTTGGGTGCAAAATAAGGACAAAAACAGAAAACCAAAATATTTCAAATAACTTTTTTTTTATTTTTTCCCGTTATTTGGGTGCAAAATAAGGACAAAAACAGAAAACCAAAATATTTCAGATAACTGTTTTTTTCTTTTTTCCCGTTATTTGGGTGCAAAATAAGGACAAAAACAGAAAACCAAAATATTTCAAATAACTTTTTTTTTCTTTTTTCCCGTTATTTAGGTGCAAATTAAGGACAAAAACAGAAAACCAAAATATTTCAAATAACTTTTTTTTTCTTTTTTCCCGTTATTTGGGTGCAAAATAAATACAAAAACAGAAAACCAAAATATTTCAGATAACTGGTTTTTTTCCCCCAGGTATTTGGGTGCAAAATAAGGACAAAAACAGAAAACCAAAATATTTCAAATAACTTTTTTTTTATTTTTTCCCGTTATTTGGGTGCAAAATAAGAACAAAAACAGGAAACCAAAATATTTCAAATAACTTTTTTTTTATTTTTCCCCGTTATTTGGGTGCAAAATAAGGACAAAAACAGAAAACCAAAATATTTCAAATAACTTTTTTTTTGTTTTTTCCCGTTATTTGGGTGCAAAATAAGGACAAAAATAGAAAACCAAAATATTTCAGATAACTTTTTTTTTCTTTTTTCCCGTTATTTGGGTGCAAAATAAGGACAAAAAATGAAAACCAAAATATTTCAGACAATTTTTTTTTTATTTTTTCCAATTATTTGGGTGCAAAATAAGGACAAAAACAGAAAACCAAAATATTTCAGATAACTTTTTTTTTCTTTTTTCCCGTTATTTGGGTGCAAAATAAAGACAAAAACAGAAAACCAAATTATTTCAGATAACTTTTTTTTTCTTTTTTCCCATTATTTAGGTGCAAAATAAGGACAAAAACAGAAAACCAAAATATTTCAGACAACTTTTTTTTTATTTTGTCCCGTTATTTGGGTGCAAAATAAGGACAACAACAGACCACCAAAATATTTCAAATAACTTTTTTTTATTTTTTCCCGTTATTTGGGTGCAAAATAAGGACAAAAACAGAAAACCAAAATATCTCAGATAACTTTTTTTTTATTTTTTCCCGTTATTTGGGTGCAAAATAAGGACAAAAACAGAAAACCAAAATATTTCAGATAACTGTTTTTTTCTTTTTTCCCGTTATTTGGGTGCAAAATAAGGACAAAAACAGAAAACCAAAATATTTCAAATAACTTTTTTTTTCTTTTTTCCCGTTATTTAGGTTCAAATTAAGGACAAAAACAGAAAACCAAAATATTTCAAATAACTTTTTTTTTCTTTTTTCCCGTTATTTGGGTGCAAAATAAATACAAAAACAGAAAACCAAAATATTTCAGATAACTTGTTTTTTTTTCCCCGGTATTTGGGTGCAAAATAAGGACAAAAACAGAAAACCAAAATATTTCAAATAACTTTTTTTTTATTTTTTCCCGTTATTTGGGTGCAAAATAAGAACCAAAACAGGAAACCAAAATATTTCAAATAACTTTTTTTTTATTTTTCCCCGTTATTTGGGTGCAAAATAAGGACAACAACAGACCACCAAAATATTTCAAATAACTTTTTTTTATTTTTTCCCGTTATTTGGGTGCAAAATAAGGACAAAAACAGAAAACCAAAATATCTCAGATAACTTTTTTTTTATTTTTTCCCGTTATTTGGGTGCAAAATAAGGACAAAACCAGAAAACCAAAATATTTCAGACAACTTTTTTTTTATTTTGTCCCGTTATTTGGGTGCAAAATAAGGACAACAACAGACCACCAAAATATTTCAAATAACTTTTTTTTATTTTTTCCCGTTATTTGGGTGCAAAATAAGGACAAAAACAGAAAACCAAAATATCTCAGATAACTTTTTTTTTATTTTTTCCCGTTATTTGGGTGCAAAATAAGGACAAAAACAGAAAACCAAAATATCTCAGATAACTTTTTTTTTTATTTTTTCCCGTTATTTGGGTGCAAAATAAGGACAAAAACAGAAAACCAAAATATTTCAAATAATTTTTTTTTGTTTTTTCCCGTTATTTGGGTGCAAAATAAGGACAAAAAATGAAAACCAAAATATTTCCGACAATTTTTTTTTTATTTTTTCCAATTATTTGGTTGCAAAATAAGGACAAAAACAGAAAACCAAATTATTTCAAATAACTTTTTTTTAATTTTTTCCCGTTATTTGGGTGCAAAATAAGGACAAAAACAGAAAACCAAAATATTTCAGATAACTTTTTTTTTATTTTTTCCCGTTATTTGGGTGCAAAATAAGGACAAAAACAGAAAACCAAAATATTTGAAATAACTTTTTTTTTCTTTTTTCTCGTTATTTAGGTGCACAATAAGGACAAAACCAAAATATTTCAGATAATTTTTTTTAATGTTTTTTCCCGTTATTTGGGTGCAATATAAGGACAAAAACAGAAAACCAAAATATTTCAGATAACTTTTTTTTAGTTTTTTCCCGTTATTTGGGTGGAAAATAAAGACAAAGACAGAAAACCAAATTATTTCAGAAAACTTTTTTTTTCTTTTTTCCCGTTATTTAGGTGCAAAATAAGGACAAAAACAGAAAACCAAAATATTTCATATAACTTTTTTTTTATTTTTTCCCGTTATTTGGGTGCAAAACAAGGACAAAAACCGAAAACAAAAATATTTTAAATAACTTTTTTTTTCTTTTTTCCCGTTATTTGGGTGCAAAATAAGGACAAAAACAGAAAACCAAAATATTCCAGATAACTTTTTTTTTCTTTTTTCCCGCTATTTTGGTGCAAAATAAGGACAAAAACAGAAAACCAAAATATTTCAGATAACTTTTTTTTTATTTTTTCCCGTTATGTGGGTGCAAAAAAAGGACAAAAACAGGAAACCAAAATATTTCAAATAACTTTTTTCAAATTTTTTCCCGTTATTTGGGTACAAAATAAGGACAAAAACAGAAAACCAAAATAATTCAAATAACTTTTTTTTTTCCCGTTATTTGGGTGCAAAATAAGGACAAAAACAGAAAACCAAAATATTTCAGACAACTTTTTTTTTCTTTTTTCCCGTTATTTGGGTGCAAAATAAGGACAAAAACAGAAAACCAAAATATTTCAAATAACTTTTTTTAAATTTTTTCCCGTTATTTGGGTGCAAAATAAGGACAAAAACAGAAAACCAAAATATTTCAGATAACTTTTTTTTCATTTTTTCCCGTTATTTGGGTGCAAAATATGGACAAAAACAGAAAACCAAAATATTTCAAATAACCTTTTTTTTATTTTTTCCCGTTATTTGGGTACAAAATAAGGACAAAAACAGAAAACCAAAATATTTCAGATAACTTTTTTTTTATTTTTCCCCGTTATTTGGGTGCAAAATAAGGACAAAAACAGAAAACCAAAATATTTCAAATAACTTTTTTTTTATTTTTTCCCGTTATTTGGGTGCAAAATAAGGACAAAAACAGAAAATAAAAATATTTCAAATAACTTTTTTTTTATTTTTTCCTGTTATTTGGGTGCAAAATAAGGACAAAAACAGAAAACCAAAATATTTGAGATAACTTTTTTTTTATTTTTTGCCGTTATTTGGGTGCAAAATAAGGACAAAAACAGAAAACCAAAATATTTCAAATAAATTTTTTTTTATGTTTTCCCGTTATTTGGGTGCAAAATAAGGACAAAAACAGAAAACCAAAATATTTCAAATAACTTTTTTTTTCTTTTTTCTCGTTAGTTAGGTGCAAAATAAGGACAAAAACAAAAAACCAAAATATTTCAGATAATTTTTTTTTGTTTTTTCCCGTTATTTGGGTGCAAAATAAGGACAAAAACAGAAAACCAAAATATTTCAGATAACTTTTTTTTTCGTTTTTCCCGTTATTTGGGTGCAAAATAAGGACAAAAACAGAAAACCAAAATATTTCAGACAACTTTTTTTTTATTTTTTTCCGTTATTTGGGTGCAAAATAAGGACAAAAACAGAAAACCGAAATATTTCAACTAACTTTTTTTTTATTTTTCCCGTTATTTGTGTGCAAAATAAGGACAAAAACAGAAAACCAAAATATTTCAGACAACGTTTTTTTTATTTTTTCCCGTTATTTGGGTGCAAAATAAGGACAAAAACAGAAAACCAAAATATTTCAAATAACTTTATTTTTATTTTTTCCCCGTTATTTGGCTGCAAAATAATGACAAAACCAGAAAACCAAAATATTTCAGACAACGTTTTTTTTATTTTTTCCCGTTATTTGGGTGCAAAATAAGGACAAAAACAGAAAACCAAAATATTTTAGATAATTTTTTTTAATCTTTTTTCCCGTTATTTGGTTGCAAAATAAGGACAAAAACAGAAAACCAAAATATTTCAGCCAATTTTTTTTATTTTTTCCCGTTATTTGGGTGCAAAATAAGGACAAAAACAGAAAACCAAAATATTTCAAAAAAATTTTTTTAATTTTTTCCCGTTATTTGGGTGCAATATAAGGACAAAAACCGAAAACCAAAATATTTCAGATAACTTTTTTTTTTCTTTTCTCCCGTTATTTGGGTGCAAAATAAGGACAAAAACAGAAAACCAAAATATTTCAAATAACTTTTTTTTTATTTTTTCCCGTTATTTGGGTGCAAAATAAGGACAAAAATCGAAAACAAAAATATTTCAAATAACTTTTTTTTTCTTTTTTCCCGTTATTTGGGTGCAAAATAAGGACAAAAACAGAAAACCGAAATATTTCAACTAACTTTTTTTTTATTTTTCCCGTTATTTGTGTGCAAAATAAGGACAAAAACAGAAAACCAAAATATTTCAGACAACGTTTTTTTTATTTTTTCCCGTTATTTGGGTGCAAAATAAGGACAAAAACAGAAAACCAAAATATTTCAGATAAATTTGTTTTCCTTTTTTCCCTTATTTGGGTGCAAAATAAGGACAAAAACAGAAAACCAAAATATTTCAGATAACTATTTTTTTATTTTTTCCCGTTATTTGGGTGCAAAATAAGGACAAAAACAGAAAACCAAAATATTTCAAATAACTTTTTTTTTATTTTTTCCCGTTATTTGGGTACAAAATAAGGACAAAAACAGAAAACCAAAATATTTCAAATAACTTTTTTTTTCCCCCGTTATTTGGGTGCAAAATAAGGACAAAAACAGAAAACCAAAATATCTCAGACAACTTTATTTTTCTTTTTTCCCGTTATTTGGGTGCAAAATAAGGACAAAAACAGAAAACCAAAATATTTCAGATAACTTTTTTTTTATTTTTCCCGTTATTTGGGTGCAAAATAAGGACAAAAACAGCCAACCAAAATATTTCAAATAACTTTTTTTTTATTTTTTCCCGTTATTTGGGTACAAAATAAGGACAAAAACAGAAAACCAAAATATTTCAAATAACTTTTTTTTCCCCGTTATTTGGGTGCAAAATAAGGACAAAAACAGAAAACCAAAATATTTCAGATAACTTTTTTTTTATTTTTTCCCGTTATTTGGGTGCAAAATAAGGACAAAAACAGAAAACCAAAATATTTCAAATAACTTTTTTTTTCTTTTTCCCGTTATTTGGGTGCAAAATAAGGACAAAAACAGAAAACCAAATTATTTCAGATAACTTTTTTTTTCTTTTTTCCCGTTATGTGGGTGCAAAAAAAGGACAAAAACAGGAAACCAAAATATTTCAAATAACTTTTTTCAAATTTTTTCCCGTTATTTGGGTACAAAATAAGGACAAAAACAGAAAACCAAAATATTTCAAATAACTTTTTTTTTCTTTTTTCCCGGTATTTGGGTGCAAAATAAGGACAAAAACAGAAAACCAAAATATTTCAGACAACTTTTTTTTTCTTTTTTCCCGTTATTTGGGTGCAAAATAAGGACAAAAACAGAAAACCAAAATATTTCAAATAACTTTTTTAAATTTTTTCCCGTTATTTGGGTGCAAAATAAGGACAAAAACAGAAAACCAAAATATTTCAGATAACTTTTTTTTTCTTTTTTCCAGTTATTTGGGTGCAAAATATGGACAAAAACAGAAAACCAAAATATTTCAAATAACCTTTTTTTTATTTTTTCCCGTTATTTGGGTACAAAATAAGGACAAAAACAGAAAACCAAAATATTTCAGATAACTTTTTTTTTATTTTTCCCCTTTATTTGGGTGCAAAATAAGGACAAAAACAGAAAACCAAAATATTTCAAATAACTTTTTTTTTATTTTTTCCCGTTATTTGGGTGCAAAATAAGGACAAAAACAGAAAATAAAAATATTTCAAATAACTTTTTTTTTATTTTTTCCCGTTATTTGGGTGCAAAATAAGGACAAAAACAGAAAACCAAAATATTTGAGATAACTTTTTTTTTATTTTTTGCCGTTATTTGGGTGCAAAATAAGGACAAAAACAGAAAACCAAAATATTTCAAATAAATTTTTTTTTATGTTTTCCCGTTATTTGGGTGCAAAATAAGGACAAAAACAGAAAACCAAAATATTTCAAATAACTTTTTTTTTCTTTTTTCTCGTTAGTTAGGTGCAAAATAAGGACAAAAACAAAAAACCAAAATATTTCAGATAATTTTTTTTTGTTTTTTCCCGTTATTTGGGTGCAAAATAAGGACAAAAACAGAAAACCAAAATATTTCAGATAACTTTTTTTTTCGTTTTTCCCGTTATTTGGGTGCAAAATAAGGACAAAAACAGAAAACCAAAATATTTCAGACAACTTTTTTTTTATTTTTTTCCGTTATTTGGGTGCAAAATAAGGACAAAAACAGAAAACCGAAATATTTCAACTAACTTTTTTTTTATTTTTCCCGTTATTTGTGTGCAAAATAAGGACAAAAACAGAAAACCAAAATATTTCAGACAACGTTTTTTTTATTTTTTCCCGTTATTTGGGTGCAAAATAAGGACAAAAACAGAAAACCAAAATATTTCAAATAACTTTATTTTTATTTTTTCCCCGTTATTTGGCTGCAAAATAATGACAAAACCAGAAAACCAAAATATTTCAGACAACGTTTTTTTTATTTTTTCCCGTTATTTGGGTGCAAAATAAGGACAAAAACAGAAAACCAAAATATTTTAGATAATTTTTTTTAATCTTTTTTCCCGTTATTTGGTTGCAAAATAAAGACAAAAACAGAAAACCAAAATATTTCAGCCAATTTTTTTTTATTTTTTCCCGTTATTTGGGTGCAAAATAAGGACAAAAACAGAAAACCAAAATATTTCAAAAAAATTTTTTTAATTTTTTCCCGTTATTTGGGTGCAATATAAGGACAAAAACCGAAAACCAAAATATTTCAGATAACTTTTTTTTTTTCTTTTCTCCCGTTATTTGGGTGCAAAATAAGGACAAAAACAGAAAACCAAAATATTTCAAATAACTTTTTTTTTATTTTTTCCCGTTATTTGGGTGCAAAATAAGGACAAAAATCGAAAACAAAAATATTTCAAATAACTTTTTTTTTCTTTTTTCCCGTTATTTGGGTGCAAAATAAGGACAAAAACAGAAAACCGAAATATTTCAACTAACTTTTTTTTTATTTTTCCCGTTATATGTGTGCAAAATAAGGACAAAAACAGAAAACCAAAATATTTCAGACAACGTTTTTTTTATTTTTTCCCGTTATTTGGGTGCAAAATAAGGACAAAAACAGAAAACCAAAATATTTCAGATAAATTTGTTTTTCTTTTTTCCCTTATTTGGGTGCAAAATAAGGACAAAAACAGAAAACCAAAATATTTCAGATAACTATTTTTTTATTTTTTCCCGTTATTTGGGTGCAAAATAAGGACAAAAACAGAAAACCAAAATATTTCAAATAACTTTTTTTTTATTTTTTCCCGTTATTTGGGTACAAAATAAGGACAAAAACAGAAAACCAAAATATTTCAAATAACTTTTTTTTTTCCCCGTTATTTGGGTGCAAAATAAGGACAAAAACAGAAAACCAAAATATCTCAGACAACTTTATTTTTCTTTTTTCCCGTTATTTGGGTGCAAAATAAGGACAAAAACAGAAAACCAAAATATTTCAGATAACTTTTTTTTTATTTTGTCCCGTTATTTGGGTGCAAAATAAGGACAAAAACAGAAAACCAAAATATTTCAAATAACTTTTTTTTTCTTTTTTCCCGGTATTTGGGTGCAAAATAAGGACAAAAACAGCCAACCAAAATATTTCAAATAACTTTTTTTTTATTTTTTCCCGTTATTTGGGTGCAAATTAAGGACGAAAACAGAAAACCAAAATATTTCAAATAACTTTTTTTTTATTTTTTCCCGTTATTTGGGTGCAAAATAAGGACAAAAACAGAAAACCAAAATATTTCAAATAACTTTTTTTTTATTTTTTCCCATTATTTGGGTGCAAAATAAGGACAAAAACAGAAAACCAAAATATTTCAAATAACTTTTTTTTTATTTTTTCCTGTTATTTGGGTGCAAAATAAGGACAAAAACAGAAAACCAAAATATTTCAAATAACTTTTTTTTTATTTTTTCCCGTTATTTGGGTGCAAATTAAGGACGAAAACAGAAAACCAAAATATTTCAAATAACTTTTTTTTCCCCGTTATTTGGGTGCAAAATAAGGACAAAAACAGAAAACCAAAATATTTCAGATAACTTTTTTTTTATTTTTTCCCGTTATTTGGGTGCAAAATAAGGACAAAAACAGAAAACCAAAATATTTCAAATAACTTTTTTTTTCTTTTTTCCCGTTATTTGGGTGCAAAATAAGGACAAAAACAGAAAACCAAAATATTTCAGACAACTTTTTTTTTATTTTGTCCCGTTATTTGGGTGCAAAATAAGGACAAAAACAGAAAACCAAAATATTTCAAATAACTTTTTTTTTCTTTTTTCCCGGTATTTGGGTGCAAAATAAGGACAAAAACAGAAAACCAAAATATTTCAAATAACTTTTTTTTTATTTTTTCCCGTTATTTGGGTGCAAAATAAGGACAAAAACAGAAAACCAAAATATTTCAGACAACGTTTTTTTTATTTTTTCCCGTTATTTGGTTGCAAAATAAGGACAAAAACAGAAAACCAAAAAATTTCAAATAACTTTTTTTTTATTTTTTCGCGTTATTTGGGTGCAAAATAAGGACAAATATAGAAAACCAAAATATTTCAGATAACTTTTTTTTTATTTTTTCCCGTTATTTGGGTGCAAAATAAGGACAAAAACAGAAAACCAAAATATTTCAAATAACTTTTTTTTTGTTTTTTCCCGTTATTTGGGTGCAAAATAAGGACAAAAACAGAAAACCAAAATATTTCAAATAACTCTTTTTTATTTTTTCCCGTTATTTGGGTACAAAATAAGGACAAAAACAGAAAACCAAAATATTTCAAATAACTTTTTTTTTATTTTTACCCGTTATTTGGGTGCAAAATAAGGACAAAAACAGAAAACCAAAATATTTGAAATAATTTTTTTAAAATTTTTTCCCGTTATTTGGGTGCAAAATAAGGACAAAAACAGAAAACCAAAATATTTCAAATAACTTTTTTTTTATTTTTTCCCGTTATTTGGGTGCAAAATAAGGACAAAACCAGAAAACCAAAATATTTCAGATAACTTTTTTTTTCTTTTTTCCCGTTATTTGGGTGCAAAAAAAGGACAAAAACAGAAAACCAAAATATTTCAAATAACTTTTTTTTAAATTTTTGCCCGTTATTTGGGTGCAAAATAAGGACAAAAACAGAAAACCAAAATATTTCAAATAACTTTTTTTTATTTTTTCCCGTTATTTGGGTGCAAAATAAGGACAAAAACAGAAAACCAAAGTATTTCAAATAACTTTTTTTTTATTTTTTCCCGTTATTTGGGTGCAAAATAAGGACAAAAACTGAAAACCAAAATATTTCAGATAACTTTTTTTTCCCCGTTATTTGGGTGCAAAATAAGGACAAAAACAGAAAACCAAAATATTTCAAATAACTTTTTGTTTATTTTTTCCCGTTATTTGGGTGCAAAATAAAGACAAAAACAGAAAGCCAAAATATTTCTAATAACTTTTTTTTTATTTTTTCCAGTTATTTGGGTGCAAAATAAGGACAAAAACAGAAAACCAAAATATTTCAGATAACTTTTTTTTTCTTTTTTCCCGTTATTTGGGTGCAAAATAAGGACAAAAACAGAAAACCAAAATATTTCAAATAACTTTTTTTTTATTTTTTCCCGTTATTTGGGTGCAAAATAAAGACAAAAACAGAAAGCCAAAATATTTCTAATAGCTTTTTTTTTATTTTTTCCCGTTATTTGGGTGCAAAACAAGTACAAAAACAGAAAACCAAAATATTTCAAATAACTTTTTTTTTCTTTTTTCCCGTTATTTGGGGTGCAAAATAAGGACAAAAACAGAAAACCAAAATATTTCAAATAACTCTTTTTTTTTTCCCGTTATTTGGGTGCAAAATAAGGACAAAAACAGAAAACCAAAATATTTCAAATAACTTTTTTTTTATTTTTTCCCGTTATTTGGGTGCAAAATAAAGACAAAAACAGAAAGCCAAAATATTTCTAATAACTTTTTTTTTTATTTTTTCCCGTTATTTGGGTGCAAAATAAGGACAAAAACAGAAAACCAAAATATTTCAGATAACTTGTTTTTTCTTTTTTCCCGTTATTTGGGTGCAAAATAAGGACAAAAACAGAAAATCAAAATATTTCAAATAATTTTTTTTTTATTTTTTCCCGTTATTTGAGTGCAAAATAAGGACAAAAACAGAAAACCAAAATATTTCAAATAACTTTTTTTTTATTTTTTCCCGTTATTTGGGTGCAAAATAAGGACAAAAACAGAAAACCAAAATATTTCAAATAACTTTTTTTTATTTCTTCCCGTTATTTGGGTGCAAAATAAGAAAACCAAAATATTTCAAATAACTTTTTTTTTATTTTTTCCCATTATTTGGGTGCAAAATAAGGACAAAAACAGAAAACCAAAATATTTCAAATAACCTTTTTTTTATTTCTTCCTGTTATTTGGGTGCAAAATAAGGACAAAAACAGAAAACCAAAATATTTCAAATAACTTTTTTTTTATTTTTTCCCGTTATTTGGGTGCAAATTAAGGACGAAAACAGAAAACCAAAATATTTCAAATAACTTTTTTTTTACTTTTTCCCGTTATTTGGGTGCAAAATAAGGACAAAAACAGAAAACCAAAATATTTCAAATAACTTTTTTTTTATTTTTTCCCATTATTTGGGTGCAAAATAAGGACAAAAACAGAAAACCAAAATATTTCAAATAACTTTTTTTTTATTTTTTCCTGTTATTTGGGTGCAAAATAAGGACAAAAACAGAAAACCAAAATATTTCAAATAACTTTTTTTTTATTTTTTCCCGTTATTTGGGTGCAAATTAAGGACGAAAACAGAAAACCCAAATATTTCAAATAACTTTTTTTTTATTTTTTCCCGTTATTTGGGTGCAAAATAAGGACAAAAACAGAAAACCAAAATATTTCAGATAACTTTTTTTTTAGTTTTTCCTGTTATTTGGGTGCAAAATAAGGACAAAAACAGAAAACCAAAATATTTCAAATAACTTTTTTTTTATTTTTTCCCGTTATTTGGGTGCAAATTAAGGACGAAAACAGAAAACCAAAATATTTCAAATAACTTTTTTTTTATTTTTTCCCGTTATTTGGGTGCAAAATAAGGACAAAAACAGAAAACCAAAATATTTCAAATAACTTTTTTTTTATTTTTTCCTGTTATTTGGGTGCAAATTAAGGACGAAAACAGAAAACCAAAATATTTCAAATAACTTTTTTTTTATTTTTTCCTGTTATTTGGGTGCAAAATAAGGACAAAAACAGAAAGCCAAAATATTTCTAATAACTTTTTTTTTTATTTTTTCCCGTTATTTGGGTGCAAAATAAGGACAAAAACAGAAAACCAAAATATTTCAGATAACTTGTTTTTTCTTTTTTCCCGTTATTTGGGTGCAAAATAAGGACAAAAACAGAAAACCAAAATATTTCAAATAATTTTTTTTTTATTTTTTCCCGTTATTTGAGTGCAAAATAAGGACAAAAACAGAAAACCAAAATATTTCAAATAACTTTTTTTTTTTTTTTTCCCGTTATTTGGGTGCAAAATAAGGACAAAAACAGAAAACCAAAATATTTCAAATAACTTTTTTTTATTTCTTCCCGTTATTTGGGTGCAAAATAAGAAAACCAAAATATTTCAAATAACTTTTTTTTTATTTTTTCCCATTATTTGGGTGCAAAATAAGGACAAAAACAGAAAACCAAAATATTTCAAATAACCTTTTTTTTATTTCTTCCTGTTATTTGGGTGCAAAATAAGGACAAAAACAGAAAACCAAAATATTTCAAATAACTTTTTTTTTATTTTTTCCCGTTATTTGGGTGCAAATTAAGGACGAAAACAGAAAACCAAAATATTTCAAATAACTTTTTTTTTATTTTTTCCCGTTATTTGGGTGCAAAATAAGGACAAAAACAGAAAACCAAAATATTTCAAATAACTTTTTTTTTATTTTTTCCCATTATTTGGGTGCAAAATAAGGACAAAAACAGAAAACCAAAATATTTCAAATAACTTTTTTTTTATTTTTTCCTGTTATTTGGGTGCAAAATAAGGACAAAAACAGAAAACCAAAATATTTCAAATAACTTTTTTTTTATTTTTTCCCGTTATTTGGGTGCAAATTAAGGACGAAAACAGAAAACCAAAATATTTCAAATAACTTTTTTTTTATTTTTTCCCGTTATTTGGGTGCAAAATAAGGACAAAAACAGAAAACCAAAATATTTCAGATAACTTTTTTTTTATTTTTTCCTGTTATTTGGGTGCAAAATAAGGACGAAAACAGAAAACCAAAATATTTCAAATAACTTTTTTTTTATTTTTTCCCGTTATTTGGGTGCAAATTAAGGACGAAAACAGAAAACCAAAATATTTCAAATAACTTTTTTTTTATTTTTTCCCGTTATTTGGGTGCAAAATAAGGACAAAAACAGAAAACCAAAATATTTCAAATAACTTTTTTTTTATTTTTTCCTGTTATTTGGGTGCAAAATAAGGACAACAACAGAAAACCAAAATATTTCAAATAATTTTTTTTTTTTTTTTCCCGTTATTTGGGTGCAAATTAAGGACGAAAACAGAAAACCAAAATATTTCAAATAACTTTTTTTTTATTTTTTCCCGTTATTTGAGTGCAAATTAAGGACGAAAACAGAAAACCAAAATATTTCAAATAACTTTTTTTTTATTTTTTCCCGTTATTTGGGTGCAAAATAAGGACAAAAACAGAAAACCAAAATATTTCAGATAACTTTTTTTTTCTTTTTTCCCGTTATTTGGGTGCAAAATAAGGACAAAAACAGAAAACCAAAATATTTCAAATAACTTTTTTTTTCTTTTTTCCCGTTATTTGGGTGCAAAATAAGGACAAAAACAGAAAACCAAAATATTTCAAATAACTTTTTTTTTATTTTTTCCCGTTATTTGGGTGCAAATTAAGGACGAAAACAGAAAACCAAAATATTTCAAATAACTTTTTTTTTATTTTTTCCCGTTATTTGGGTGCAAAATAAGGACAAAAACAGAAAACCAAAATATTTAAAATAACTTTTTTTTTATTTTTTCCCGTTATTTGGGTACAAAATAAGGACAAAAACAGAAAACCAAAATATTTCAAATAAATTTTTTTTTTTTATTCCCGTTATTTGGGTGCAAAATAAGGACAAAAACAGAAAACCGAAATATTTCAGATAACTATTTTTTTATTTTTTCCCCTTATTTGGGTGCAAAATAAGGACAAAAACAGAAAACCAAAATATTTCAAATAACTTTTTTTTTATTTTTTCATGTTATTTGGGTGCAAAACAAGGACAAAAACAGAAAACCAAAATATTTCAAATAACTTTTTTTTTCTTTTTTCCCGTTATTTGGGTGCAAAATAAGGACAACAACAGAAAACCAAAATATTTCAAATAACTTTTTTTTTATTTTTTCCCGTTATTTGGGTGCAAAATAAGGACAAAAACAGAAAACCAAAATATTTCAAATAACTTTTTTTTTATTTTTTCCCGTTATTTGGGTGCAAAATAAGGACAAAAACAGAAAACCAAAATATTTCAAATAACTTTTTTTTATTTTTTCCCGTTATTTGGGTGCAAAATAACGACAACAACAGAAAACCAAAATATTTCAAATAACTTTTTTTTTATTTTTTCCCGTTATTTGGGTGCAAAATAAGGACAAAAACAGAAAACCAAAATATTTCAGATAACTGTTTTTTTCTTTTTTCCCGTTATTTGGGTGCAAAATAAATACAAAAACAGAAAACCAAAATATTTCAGATAACTTTTTTTTTCCCGGTATTTGGGTGCAAAATAAGGACAAAAACAGAAAACCAAAATATTTCAAATAACTTTTTTTATGTTTTTTCCCGTTATTTGGGTGCAAAATAAGGACATAAACAGAAAACCAAAATATTTCAGATAAATTTTTTTTTCTTTTTTCCCGTTATATGGTTGCAAAATAAGGACAAAAACAAGAAACCAAAATATTTCAAATAACTTTTTTTTTATTTTTGCCCGTTATTTGGGTGCAAAATAAGAACAAAAACAGGAAACCAAAATATTTCAAAAACCTTTTTTTTTATTTTTTCCCGTTATTTGGGTGCAAAATAAGCACAAAAATAGAAAACCAAAATATTTCAGATAACGTTGTTTTTTTTTTCCCGTTATTTGGTTGCAAAATAAGGACAAAAACAGAAAACCAAAATATTTCAAATAACTTTTTTTTTCTTTTTTCCCGTTATTTGGGTGCAAAATAAGGACAACAACAGAAACCAAAATATTTCAAATAACTTTTTTTTTATTTTTTCCCGTTATTTGGGTGCAAAATAAGGACATAAACAGAAAACCAAAATATTTCAGATAAATTTTTTTTTCTTTTTTCCCGTTATATGGTTGCAAAATAAGGACAAAAACAAGAAACCAAAATATTTCAAATAACTTTTTTTTTATTTTTGCCCGTTATTTGGGTGCAAAATAAGAACAAAAACAGGAAACCAAAATATTTCAAAAACCTTTTTTTTTATTTTTTCCCGTTATTTGGGTGCAAAATAAGCACAAAAATAGAAAACCAAAATATTTCAGATAACGTTGTTTTTTTTTTCCCGTTATTTGGTTGCAAAATAAGGACAAAAACAGAAAACCAAAATATTTCAAATAACTTTTTTTTTCTTTTTTCCCGTTATTTGGGTGCAAAATAAGGACAACAACAGAAACCAAAATATTTCAAATAACTTTTTTTTTATTTTTTCCCGTTATTTGGGTGCAAAATAAGCACAAAAATAGAAAACCAAAATATTTCAGATAACTTTTTTTTTATTTTTTCCCGTTATTTAGGTGCAAAATAAGGACAAAAACAGAAAACCAAAATATTTCAAATAACTTTTTTTTTGTTTTTTCCCGTTATTTGGGTGCAAAATAAGGTCAAAAACAGAAATCCAAAATATTTCAGATAATTTTTTTTTTCTTTTTTCCCGTTATTTGGGTGCAAAATAAGGACAAAAACAGGAAACCAAAATATTTCAAATAACTTTTTTTTTATTTTTGCCCGTTATTTGGGTGCAAAATAAGGACAAAAAAAGAAAACCAAAATATTTCAAATAACTTTTTTTTTATTTATTCCCGTTATTTGGGTGCAAAATAAGGACAAAAACAGAAAAACAAAATATTTCAGATAACTTTTTTTTTCTTTTTTCCCGTTATTTGGGTGCAAAATAAGGACAAAAACAGAAAACCAAAATATTTCAGATAACTTTTTTTTTATTTTTTCCTGTTATTTGGGTGCAAAATAAGGACAAAAACATAAAACCAAAATATTTCAAATTACTTTTTTTTAATTTTTTCCAGTTATTTGGGTGCAAAATAAGGACAAAAACAGAAAACCAAAATATTTCAGATAACTTTTTTTTTCTTTTTTCCCGTTATTTGGGTGCAAAATAAGGACAAAAACAGAAAACCAAAATATTTCAAATAACTTTTTTTTTCTTTTTTCCCGTTATTTGGGTGCAAAATAAGGACAACAACAGAAAACGAAAATATTTCAAATAATTTTTTTTTATTTTTTCCCGTTATTTGGGTGCAAAATAAGGACAAAAACAGAAAACCAAAATATTTCAAATAACTTTTTTTTTATTTTTTCCCGTTATTTGGGTGCAAAATAAGGACTAAAACAGAAAATCAAAATATTTCAAATAACTTTTTTTTATTTTTTTCCCGTTATTTGGATGCAAAATAAGGAGAAAAACAGAAAACCAAAATATTTCAAATAACTTTGTGTTTCTTTTTTCCCGTTATTTAGGTGCAAAATAAGGACAAAAATAGAAAACCAAAATATTTCAAATAACTTTTTTTTCTTTTTTCCCGTTATTTGGGTGCAAAATAAGGACAACAACAGAAAACCAAAATATTTCAAATAACTTTTTTTTTATTTTTTCCCGTTATTTGGGTGCAAAATAAGGACAAAAACAGAAAACCAAAATATTTCAAATTGCTTTTTTTTTATTTTTTCCGTTATTTGGGTGCAAAATAAGGACAAAAACAGAAAACCAAAATATTTCAGATAACTGTTTTTTTCTTTTTTCCCGTTATTTGGGTGCAAAATAAATACAAAAACAGCAAACCAAAATATTTCAGATAACTATTTTTTTTTCCCGGTATTTGGGTGCAAAATAAGGACAAAAACAGAAAACCAAAATATTTCAAATAACTTTTTTTTTGATTTTTCCCGTTATTTGGGTGCAAAATAGGGACAAAAACAGAAAACCAAAATATTTCAAATAACTTTGTGTTTCTTTTTTCCCCTTATTTGGGTGCAAAATAAGGACAAAAACAGGAAACCAAAATATTTCAAATACCTTTTTTTTTATTTTTGCCCGTTATTTGGGTGCAAAATAAGAACAAAAACAGGAAACCAAAATATTTCAAAAACCTTTTTTTTAATTTTTTCCCGTTATTTGGGTGCAAAATAAGGACAACAACAGAAAACCAAAATATTTCAAATAACTTTTTTTTTATTTTTTCCCGTTATTTGGGTGCAAAATAAGGACAAAAACAGAAAACCAAAATATTTCAAATAGCTGTTTTTTTATTTTTTCCGTTATTTGGGTGCAAAATAAGGACAAAAACAGAAAACCAAAATATTTCAGATAACTGTTTTTTTCTTTTTTCCCGTTATTTGGGTGCAAAATAAATACAAAAACAGCAAACCAAAATATTTCAGATAACTATTTTTTTTTCCCGGTATTTGGGTGCAAAATAAGGACAAAAACAGAAAACCAAAATATTTCAAATAACTTTTTTTTTGATTTTTCCCGTTATTTGGGTGCAAAATAGGGACAAAAACAGAAAACCAAAATATTTCAAATAACTTTGTGTTTCTTTTTTCCCCTTATTTGGGTGCAAAATAAGGACAAAAACAGGAAACCAAAATATTTCAAATAACTTTTTTTTTATTTTTGCCCGTTATTTGGGTGCAAAATAAGAACAAAAACAGGAAACCAATATATTTCAAAAACCTTTTTTTTAATTTTTTCCCGTTATTTGGGTGCAAAATAAGGACAACAACAGAAAACCAAAATATTTCAAATAACTTTTTTTTTATTTTTTCCCGTTATTTGGGTGCAAAATAAGGACAAAAACAGGAAACCAAAATATTTCAAATAACTTTTTTTTTGTTTTTTCCCGTTATTTGGGTGCAAAATAGGGACAAAAACAGAAAACCAAAATATTTCAAATAACTTTGTGTTTCTTTTTTCCCCTTATTTGGGTGCAAAATAAGGACAAAAACAGGAAACCAAAATATTTCAAATAACTTTTTTTTTATTTTTTCCCGTTATTTGGGTGCAAAATAAGGACAAAAATAGAAAACCAAAATATTTCAGATAACTTTTTTTTTATTTTTTGCCGTTATTTGGGTGCAAAATAAGGACAAAAACAGAAAACCAAAATATTTCAAATAACTTTTTTTTTGTTTTTTCCCGTTATTTGGGTGTAAAATAAGGACAAAAACAGAAAACCAAAATATTTCAAATAACTTTTTTTTTCTTTTTTCCCGTTATTTGGGTGCAAAATAAGGACAACAACAGAAAACCAAAATATTTCAAATAACTTTTTTTTTTATTTTTTCCCGTTATTTGGGTGCAAAATAAGGACAGAAACAGGAAACCAAAATATTTCAAATAACTTTTTTTTTATTTTTGCCCGTTATTTGGGTGCAAAATAAGAACAAAAACAGGAAACCAAAATATTTCAAAAACCTTTGTTTTTATTTTTTCCCGTTATTTGGGTGCAAAATAAGGACAAAAAGAAAAAACCAAAATATTTCAAATAACTTTTTTTTTCTTTTTTCCCGTTATTTGGGTGCAAAATAAGGACAACAACAGAAAACCAAAATATTTCAAATAACTTTTTTTTTGTTTTTTCCCGTTATTTGGGTGCAAAATAAGGACAAAAACAGAAAACCAAAATATTTCAAATAACTTTTTTTTTCTTTTTTCCCGTTATTTGGGTGCAAAATAAGGACAACAACAGAAAACAAAAATATTTCAAATAACTTTTTTTTTCTTTTTTCCCGTTATTTGGGTGCAAAATAAGGACAACAACAGAAAACCAAAATATTTCAAATAACTTTTTTTTTATTTTTTCCCGTTATTTGGGTGCAAAATAAGGACAAAAACAGGAAACCAAAATATTTCAAATATTTTTTTTTTTAGTTTTTCCCGTTATTTGGGTGCAAAATAAGGACAAAAACAGAAAACCAAAATATTTCAATTAACTTTTTTTTAATTTTTTCCGTTATTTGAGTGCAAAATAAGGACAAAAACAGAAAACCAAAATATTTCAGATAACTGTTTTTTTCTTTTTTCCCCGTTATTTGGTTGCAAAATAAGGACAAAAATAGAAAACCAAAATATTTCAAATAACTTTTTTTTTATTTTTTCCCGTTATTTGGGTGCAAAATAAGGACAAAAAGAGAAAAGCAAAATATTTCAAATAACTTTTTTTTTATTTTTTCCCGTTATTTGGGTGCAAAATAAAGACAAAAACAGAAAGCCAAAATATTTCTAATAACTTTTTTTTTATTTTTTCGCGTTATTTGGGTGCAAAATAATTACAAAAACAGGAAACCAAAATATTTCAAATAACTTTTTTTTTATTTTTTCCCGTTATTTGGGTGCAAAATAAGAACAAAAACAGGAAACCAAAATATTTCAAAAACCTTTTTTTTTTATTTTTTCCCGTTATTTGGGTGCAAAATAAGGACAAAAACAGAAAACCAAAATATTTCAAATAATTTTTTTTTTGTTCTCCCGTTATTTGGGTGCAAAATAAGAACAACAACAGAAAACCAAAATATATCAAATAACTTTTTTTGTGTTTTTTCCCGTTATTTGGGTGCAAAATAAAGACAAAAACAGAAAACCAAAATATTTCAAATAACTTTTTTTTATTTTTTCCCGTTATTTGGGTACAAAATAAGGACAAAAACAGAAAACCAAAATATTTCAAATAACTTTTTTTTTATTTTTACCCGTTAATTGGGTGCAAAATAAGGACAAAAACAGAAAACCAATATATTTGAAATAACTTCTTTTTTATTTTTTCCCGTTATTTGGGTGCAAAATAAGGACAAAAATAGAAAACCAAAATATTTCAAATAACTTTTTTTTTATTTTTTCCCGTTATTTGGGTGCAAAATAAGGACAAAAACAGAAAACCAAAATATTTCAGATAACTTTTTTTTTATTTTTTCCCGTTATTTGGGTGCAAAATAAAGACAAAAACAGAAAGCCAAAATATTTCTAATAACTTTTTTTTTATTTTTTCCCGTTATTTGGGTGCAAAATAAGGACAAAAACAGAAAACCAAAATATTTCAAATAATTTTTTGTTATTTTTTCCCGTTATTTGGGTGCAAAATAAGGACAAAAACAGAAAACCAAAATATTTCAGATAACTTTTTTTTCTTTTTTCCCGTTATTTGGGTGCAAAATAAGGACAAAAACAGAAAACCAAAATATTTCAAATAACTTTTTTTTTATTTTTTCCCGTTATTTGGGTGCAAAATAAAGACAAAAACAGAAAGCCAAAATATTTCTAATAACTTTTTTTTTATTTTTTCCCGTTATTTGGGTGCAAAATAAGGACAAAAACAGAAAACCAAAATATTTCAAATAACTTTTTTTTTATTTTTTTCCGTTATTTGGGTGCAAAATAAGGACAAGAACAGAAAACCAAAATATTTCAAATAACTTTTTTTTATTTCTTCCCGTTATTTAGGTGCAAATTAAGGACAAAAACAGAAAACCAAAATATTTCTAATAACTTTTTTTTTATTTTTTCCCGTTATTTGGGTGCAAAATAAAGACAAAAACAGAAAGCCAAAATATTTCTAATAACTTTTTTTTTATTTTTTCCCGTTATTTGGGTGCAAAATAAGGACAAAAACAGAAAACCAAAATATTTCAAATAATTTTTTGTTATTTTTTCCCGTTATTTGGGTGCAAAATAAGGACAAAAACAGAAAACCAAAATATTTCAGATAACTTTTTTTTCTTTTTTCCCGTTATTTGGGTGCAAAATAAGGACAAAAACAGAAAACCAAAATATTTCAGATAACTTTTTTTTTATTTTTTCCCGTTATTTGGGTGCAAAATAAAGACAAAACCAGAAAGCCAAAATATTTCTAATAACTTTTTTTTTATTTTTTCCCGTTATTTGGGTGCAAAATAAGGACAAAAACAGAAAACCAAAATATTTCAAATAATTTTTTGTTATTTTTTCCCGTTATTTGGGTGCAAAATAAGGACAAAAACAGAAAACCAAAATATTTCAGATAACTTTTTTTTCTTTTTTCCCGTTATTTGGGTGCAAAATAAGGACAAAAACAGAAAACCAAAATATTTCAAATAACTTTTTTTTTATTTTTTCCCGTTATTTGGGTGCAAAATAAAGACAAAAACAGAAAGCCAAAATATTTCTAATAACTTTTTTTTTATTTTTTCCCGTTATTTGGGTGCAAAATAAGGACAAAAACAGAAAACCAAAATATTTCAGATAACTTTTTTTTTATTTTTTCCCGTTATTTGGGTGCAAAATAAAGACAAAAACAGAAAGCCAAAATATTTCTAATAACTTTTTTTTTATTTTTTCCCGTTATTTGGGTGCAAAATAAGGACAAAAACAGAAAACCAAAATATTTCAAATAATTTTTTGTTATTTTTTCCCGTTATTTGGGTGCAAAATAAGGACAAAAACAGAAAACCAAAATATTTCAAATAACTTTTTTTTTCTTTTTTCCCGTTATTTGGGTGCAAAATAAGAAAACCAAAATATTTCAAATAGCTTGTTTTTTATTTTTTCCCGTTATTTGGGTGCAAAATAAGGACAAAAACAGAAAACCAAAATATTTCAAATAACTTTTTTTTTAATTTTTCCCGTTATTTGGGTGCAAATTAAGGACAAAAACAGAAAACCAAAATATTTCAAATAACTTTTTTTTTATTTTTTCCCGTTATTTGGGTGCACAATAAGGACAAAAACAGAAAACCAAAATATTTCAAATAACTTTTTTTTTCTTTTTTCCCGTTATTTGGGGTGCAAAATAAGGACAAAAACAGAAAACCAAAATATTTCAAATAACTTTTTTTTTCTTTTTTCCCGTTATTTGGGTGCAAAATAAGGACAAAAACAGAAAACCGAAATATTTCAGATAACTTTTTTTTTATTTTTTCCCCTTATTTGGGTGCAAAATAAGGACAAAAACAGAAAACCGAAATATTTCAGATAACTTGTTTTTTATTTTTTCCCCTTATTTGGGTGCAAAATAAGGACAAAAACAGAAAACCAAAATATTTCAAATAACTTTTTTTTTATTTTTTCCCGATATTTGAGTGCAAAATAAGGACAAAAACAGAAAACCAAAATATTTCAGATAACTTTTTTTTTCTTTTTTCCCGTTATTTGGGTGTGAAATAAGGACAAAAACAGGAAACCAAAATATTTCAAATAACTTTTTTTTTTATTTTTTCCCGTTATTTGGGTGCAAAATAAGGACAAAAACGAAAAACCAAAATATTTCAAATAACTTTTTTTTTCTTTTTTCCCGTTATTTGGGTGCAAAATAAGGACAACAACAGAAAACCAAAATATTTCAAATAACTTTTTTTTTATTTTTTCCCGTTATTTGGGTGCAAAATAAGGACAAAAACAGAAAACCAAAATATTTCAAATAACTTTTTTTTATTTTTTCCCGTTATTTGGGTGCAAAATAAGGACAAAAACAGAAAACCAAAATATTTCAAATATATTTTTTTTTATGTTTTCCCGTTATTTGGGTGCAAAATAAGGACAAAAACAGAAAACCAAAATATTTCAAATAACTTTTTTTTATTTTTTCCCGTTATTTGGGTGGAAAATAAGGACAAAAGCAGAAAACCAAAATATTTCAGATAACTGTTTTTTTCTTTTTTCCCGTTATTTGGGTGCAAAATAAGGACAAAAACAGAAAACCAAAATATTTCAAATAACTTTTTTTTTCTTTTTTCCCGTTATTTGGGGTGCAAAATAAGGACAAAAAGAGAAAACCAAAATATTTAAAGTAACTTTTTTTTTCTTTTTTCCCGTTATTTGGGTGCAAAATAAGGACAACAACAGAAAACCAAAATATTTCAAATAACTTTTTTTTTATTTTTTCCCGTTATTTGGGTGCAAAATAAGGACAAAAACAGAAAACCAAAATATTTCAAATAACTTTTTTTTTATTTTTTCCCGTTATTTGGGTGCAAAATAAGGACAAAAACAGAAAACCAAAATATTTCAAATAACTTTTTTTTATTTTTTCCCGTTATTTGGGTGCAAAATAAGGACAAAAACAGAAAACCAAAATATTTCAAATATATTTTTTTTTATTTTTTCCCGTTATTTGGGTGCAAAATAAGGACAAAAACAGAAAACCAAAATATTTCAAATAACTTTTTTTTTATTTTTTCCCGTTATTTGGGTGGAAAATAAGGACAAAAACAGAAAACCAAAATATTTCAGATAACTGTTTTTTTCTTTTTTCTTGTTATTTGGTTGCAAAATAAGGACAAAAACAGAAAACCAAAATATTTCAAATAATTTTTTTTTTCTTTTTTTCCATTATTTGGGGTGCAAAATAAGGACAAAAACAGAAAACCAAAATATTTCAAATAACTTTTTTTTTCTTTTTTCCCGTTATTTGGGTGCAAAATAAGGACAACAACAGAAAACCAAAATATTACAAATAATTTTTTTTTATTTTTTCCCCGTTATTTGGGTACAAAATAAGGACAAAAACAGAAACCCGAAATATTTCAGGTAACTTTTTTTTATTTTTTCCCCTAATTTGGGTGCAAAATAAGGGCAAAAACAGAAAACCAAAATATTTCAAATAACTTTTTTTTTATTTTTTCCCGTTATTTGGGTGCAAAATAAGGACAAAAACAGAAAACCAAAATATTTCAAATAACTTTTTTTTATTTCTTCCTGTTATTTTAGTGCAAATTAAGGACAAAAACAGAAAACCAAAATATTTCATATAACTTTTTTTTTTCTTTTTTTCCAGTTATTTGGGTGCAAAATAAGGACAAAAACAGAAAACCAAAATATTTCAAATAACTTTTTTTTTATTTTTTCCCGTTATTTTGGTGCAAATTAAGGACAAAAATAAAAAACCAAAATATTTCAAATAACTTTTTTTTATTTTTTCCCGTTATTTGGGTGCAAAATAAGGACAAAAACAGAAAACCGAAATATTTCAGATAACTTTTTTTTTATTTTTTCCCGTTATTTGGGTGCAAAATAAGAACAAAAACAGGAAACCAAAATATTTCAAATAACTTTTTTTTTATTTTCTCCCGTTATTTGGGTGCAAAATAAGGATAAAAACAGAAAACCAAAATATTTCAGATATTTTTTTTTTATTTTTTCCCCTTATTTGGGTGCAAAATAAGGACAAAAACATAAAACCACAATATTTCAAATAACTTTTTTTTATTTCTTCCCGTTATTTCGGTGCAAAATAAGGACAAAAACAGAAAACCAAAATATTTCAAATAAGTTTTTTTTTTTTTTTCCCGTTATTTGGGTGCAAAATAAGGACAAAAACAGAAAACCGAAATATTTGAGATAACTTTTTTTTAATTTTTTCCCTTATTTGGGTGCAATTTAAGGACAAAAAAAGAAAACCAAAATATTTCAAATAACTTTTTTTTTAGTTTTTCCCGTTATTTGGGTGCAAAATAAGGACAAAAACAGAAAACCGAAATATTTGAGATAACTTTTTTTTAATTTTTTCCCCTTATTTGGGTGCAAAATAAGGACAAAAACAGAAAACCAAAATATTTCAAATAACTTTTTTTTTATTTTTTCCAGTTATTTGGGTGCAAAATAAGAACAAAAACAGGAAACCAAAATATTTCAAATAACTTTTTTTTTATTTTTTCCCGTTATTTGGGTGCAAAATAAGGACAAAAATAGAAAATTAAAATATTTCAAATAACTTTTTTTTTATTTTTTCCCGTTATTTGGGTGCAAAATAAGGACAAAAATAGAAAACCAAAATATTTCATATAACTTTTTTTTTATTTTTTCCCGTTATTTGGGTGCAAAATAAGGACAAAAACAGAAAACCAAAATATTTCAAATAACTTTTTTTTTGTTTTTTCCCGTTATTTGGGTGCAAAATAAGGACAAAAACAGAAAACCAAAATATTTCAAATAACTTTTTTTTATTTTTTCCCGTTATTTGGGTGCAAAATAAGGACAAAAACAGAAAACCAAAATATTTCAAATAACTTTTTTTTTATTTTTACCCGTTATTTGGGTGCAAAATAAGGACAAAAACAGGAAACCAAAATATTTCAAATAACTTTTTTTTTCTTTTTTCCCGTTATTTGGGTGCAAAATAAGGACAAAAACAGAAAACCAAAATATTTCAAAGAACTTTTTTTTTCTTTTTTCCCGTTATTTGGGTGCAAAATAAGGACAACAACAGAAAACCAAAATATTTCAAATAACTTTTTTTTTCTTTTTTCCCGTTATTTGGGTGCAAAATAAGGACAAAAACAGAAAACCAAAATATTTCAAATTACTTTTTCTTTATTTTTTCCCGTTATTTAGGTGCATAATAAAGAGAAAAACAGAAAACCAAAATATTTCAAATAACTTTTTTTTTCTTTTTTCCTGTTATTTGGGTGCAAAATAAGGACAACAACAGAAAACCAAAATATTTCAAATAACTTTTTTTTTCTTTTTTCCCGTTATTTGGGTGCAAAATAAGGACAAAAACAGAAAACCAAAATATTTCAAATAACTTTTTTTTTCTTTTTTCCCGTTATTTGGGTGCAAAATAAGGACAACAACAGAAAACCAAAATATTTCAAATAACTTTTTTTTTCTTTTTTCCCGTTATTTGGGTGCAAAATAAGGACAAAAACAGAAAACCAAAATATTTCAAATTACTTTTTCTTTATTTTTTCCCGTTATTTGGGTGCAAAATAAGGACAAAAACATAAAACCGAAATATTTCAAATAACTTTTTTTTTATTTTTGCCCGTTATTTGGGTGCCAAATAAGGACAAAAACAGAAAACCAAAATATTTGAAATAACTTTTTTTTTATTTTTTCCCGTTATTTGGGTGTAAAATAAGGACAAAAACAGAAAACCAAAATATTTCAAATTACTTTTTTTTTATTTTTTCCCGTTATTTGGGTGCAAAATAAGGACAAAAACAGAAAACCAAAATATTTCAAATAACTTTTTTTTTTATTTTTACCCGTTATTTGGGTGCAAAATAAGTACAAAAACAGGAAACCAAAATATTTCAAAAACCTTTTTTTTTATTTTTTCCCGTTATTTGGGTGCAAAATAAGGACAAAAACAGAAAACCAAAATATTTCAAATAACTTTTTTTTTATTTTTTCCCGTTATTTGGGTGCAAAATAAGGACAAAAACAGAAAACCAAAATATTTCAAATAACTTTTTTTTCTTTTTTCCCGTTATTTGGGTGCAAAATTAGGACAAAAACAGAAAACCAAAATATTTCTAATAACTTTTTTTTTATTTTTTCCCGTTATTTGGGTGCAAAATAAGGACAAAAACAGAAAACCAAAATATTTCAAATAACTTTTTTTAATTTTTTCCCGTTATTTGGGTGCAAAATAAGGAGAAAACAGAAAACCAAAATATTTCATATAACTTGTTTTTTCTTTTTTCCCGTTATTTGGGTGCAAAAGTAAAGACAAAAACAGAAAACCAAAATATTTCAAATAACTTTTTTTTTTGTTTTTTCCCGTTATTTGGGGTGCAAAATAAGAACAAAAACAGAAAACCAAAATATTTGAAATAACTTTTTTTTTCTTTTTTTTTTTTTTCCCCTTTTTTGGGTGCAAAATAAGGGACAACAACAGAAAACCAAAATATTTCAAATAACTTT
>OZ010647.1:28102619-28154672 GCA_963932195.1 Empis livida | reverse complement strand
AGTTATCTGAAATATTTTGGTTTTCTGTTTTTGTCCTTATTTTGCACCCAAATAACGGGAAAAAATAAAAAAAAAGTTATTTGAAATATTTTGGTTTTCTGGTTTTGTCCTTATTTTGCACCCAAATAACGGGAAAAAATAAAAAAAAAGTTATTTGAAATATTTTGGTTTTCTGTTTTTGTCTTTATTTTGCACCCAAATAACGGGACAAAATAAAAAAAAAGTTGTCTGAAATATTTTGGTTTTCTGTTTTTGTCCTTATTTTGCACCCAAATAACGGGAAAAATGAAAAAAAAAGTTATCTGAAATATTTTGGTTTTCTGTTTTTGTCCTTAGTTTGCACCCAAATAACGGGAAAAAAGAAAGAAAAAGTTATTTGAAATATTTTGGTTTTCTGTTTTTGTCCTTATTTTGCACCCAAATAACGGAAAAAAAGAAAAAAAAAGTTATCTGAAATATGTTGGTTTTCTGTTTTTGTCCTTATTTTGCACCCAAATAACGGGAAAAAATAAAAAAAAAGTTTTTTGAAATATTTTGGTTTTCTGTTTTTGTCCTTATTTTGCACCCAAATAACGGGAAAAAATAAAAAAAACGTTGTCTGAAATATTTTGGTTTTCTGTTTTTGTCCTTATTTTGCACCCAAATAACGGGAAAAAATAAAAAAAAAATTATTTGAAATATTTTTGTTTTCGGTTTTTGTCCTTATTTTTCACCCAAATAACGAGAAAAAATAAAAAAAAAGTTATTTGAAATATTTTGGTTTTCTGTTTTTGTCCTTATTTTGCACCCAAATAACGGGAAAAAAGAAAAAAAAAAGTTATTTGAAATATTTTGGTTTTCTGTTTTTGTCCTTATTTTGCACCCAAATAACGGGACAAAATAAAAAAAAAGTTGTCTGAAGTATTTTGCTTTTCTGTTTTTGTCCTTATTTTGCACCTAAATAACGAGAAAAAGAAAAAAAAAGTTATCTGAAATATTTTGGTTTTCTGTTTTTGTCCTTATTTTGCACCCAAATAACGGGAAAAAATAAAACAAAAGTTATTTGAAATATTTTTGTTTTCGGTTTTTGTCCTTATTTTGCACCCAAATAACGGGAAAAAATAAAAAAAAAGTTATTTGAAATATTTTGGTTTCCTGTTTTTGTCCTTATTTTGCACCCAAATAACGGAAAAAAAGAAAAAAAAAAGTTTTATGAAATATGTTGGTTTTCTGTTTTTGTCCTTATTTTGCACCCAAATAACGGGAAAAAATAAAAAAAAAGTTTTTTGAAATATTTTGGTTTTCTGTTTTTGTCCTTATTTTGCACCCAAATAACGGGAAAAATAAAAAAAAACGTTGTCTGAAATATTTTGGTTTTCTGTTTTTGTCCTTATTTTGCACGCAAATAACGGGAAAAAAGAAAAAAAAAGTTATCTGAAATATTTTGGTTTTCTGTTTTTGTCCTTATTTTGCACCCAAATAACGGGAAAAAAGAAAAAAAAGTTTTTTGAAATATTTTGGTTTTCTGTTTTTGTCCTTATTTTGCACCCAAATAACGGGAAAAAATAAAAAAAAAGTTATCTGAAATATTTTGGTTTTCTGTTTTTGTCCTTATTTTGCACCCAAATAACGGGAAAAAAGAAAAAAATAGTTATCTGAAATATTTTGGTTTTCTGTTTTTGTCCCTATTTTGCAACCAAATAACGGGAAAAAAGAATAAAAAAGTTAATTGAAATATTTTGGTTTTCTGTTTTTGACTTATTTTGCACCGGGAAAAAAGAAAAAAAAAGTTATCTGAAATATTTTGGATTTCTGTTTTTGTCCTTAGTTTGCACCCAAATTACGGCAAAAAAGAAAAAAAAAAGTTATCTGAAATATGTTGGTTTTCTGTTTTTGTCCTTATTTTGCACCCAAATAACGGGAAAAAATTAAAAAAAAGTTATCTGAAATATTTTGGTTTACTGTTTTTGTCCTGATTTTGCACCCAAATAACGGAAAAAAAGAAGAAAAAAAAGTTATCTGAAATATGTTGGTTTTCTTTTTTTGTCCTTATTTTGCACCCAAATAACGGGAAAAAATAAAAAAAAAGTTTTTTAAAATATTGTCGTTTTCTGTTTTTGTCCTTATTTTGCACCCAAATAACGGGAAAAAATAAAAAAAAAAGTTATCTGAAATATTTTGGTTTTCTGTTTTTGTCCTTATTTTGCACCCAAATAACGGGAAAAAATAAAAAAAACGTTGTCTGAAATATTTTGGTTTTCTGTTTTTGTCCTTATTTTGCACCCAAATAACGGGAAAAAATAAAAAAAAAGTTATTTGAAATATTTTGGTTTTCTGTTTTTGTCCTTATTTTGCACCCAAATAACGGGAAAAAATAAAAAAAAAGTCATTTGAAATATTTTGATTTTCTGTTTTTGTCCGTATTTTGCACCCAAATAACGGGAAAAAATAAAAAAAAAGTTATCTGAAATATTTTGGTTTTCTGTTTTTGTCCTTATTTTGCACCCAAATAACGGGAAAAATAAAAAAAAAGTTACCTGAAATATTTTGGTTTTCTGTTTTTGTCCTGATTTTGCACCCAAATAACGGAAAAAAAGAAAAAAAAAAGTTATCTGAAATATGTTGGTTTTCTTTTTTTGTCCTTATTTTGCACCCAAATAACGGGAAAAAATAAAAAAAAAGTTTTTTGAAATATTGTCGTTTTCTGTTTTTGTCCTTATTTTGCACCCAAATAACGGGAAAAAATAAAAAAAAAAGTTATCTGAAATATTTTGGTTTTCTGTTTTTGTTCTTATTTTGCACCCAAATAACGGGAAAAAATAAAAAAAACGTTGTCTGAAATATTTTGGTTTTCTGTTTTTGTCCTTATTTTGCAACCAAATAACGGGAAAAAAGAAAAAAAAAATTTATTTGAAATATTTTGGTTTTCTGTTTTTGTCCTTATTTTGCACACAAATAACGGGAAAAAATAAAAAAAAGTTAATTGAAATATTTTGGTTTTCTGTTTTTGACTTATTTTGCACCGGGAAAAAAGAAAAAAAAAGTTATTTGAAATATTTTGGTTTTTTGTTATTGTCCTTATTTTGCATCCAAATAACGGGAAAAAATAAAAAAAAAGTTTTTTGAAATATTTTGGTTTTCTGTTTTTGTCCTTATTTTGCACCCAAATAACGGGAAAAAATAAAAAAAAACGTTGTCTGAAATATTTTGGTTTTCTGTTTTTGTCCTTATTTTGCACCCAAATAACGGGAAAAAAGAAAAAAAAAGTTATTTGAAATATTTTGGTTTTCTGTTATTGTCCTTATTTTGCATCCAAATAACGGGAAAAAAAAAAAAAAGTTTTTTGAAATATTTTGGTTTTCTGTTTTTGTCCTTATTTTCCACCCAAATAACGGGAAAAAATAAAAAAAAAGTTATTTGAAATATTTTGGTTTTCTGTTTTGTCCTTATTTTGCACCCAAATAACGGGAAAAAAGAAAAAAAAAATTTATTTGAAATATTTTGGTTTTCTGTTTTTGTCCTTATTTTGCACCCAAATAACGGGAAAAAATAAAAAAAAAGTTAATTGAAATATTTTGGTTTTCTGTTTTTGACTTATTTTGCACCGGGAAAAAAGAAAAAAAAAGTTATTTGAAATATTTTGGTTTTCTGTTATTGTCCTTATTTTGCACCCAAATAACGGGAAAAAATAAAAAAAAAGTTTTTTGAAATATTTTGGTTTTCTGTTTTTGTCCTTATTTTGCACCCAAATAACGGGAAAAAATAAAAAAAACGTTGTCTGAAATATTTTGGTTTTCTGTTTTTGTCCTTATTTTGCACCCAAATAACGGGAAAAAATAAAAAAAAGTTATTTGAAATATTTTTGTTTTCGGTTTTTGTCCTTATTTTGCACCCAAATAACGGGAAAAAGAAAAAAAAAGTTATCAGAAATATTTTGGTTTTCTGTTTTTGTCCTTATTTTGCTCCCAAATAACGGGAAAAAAGAAAAAAAAAGTTATTTGAAATATTTTTGTTTTCGGTTTTTGTCCTTATTTTGCACCCAAATAACGGGAAAACAGAAAAAAAAAGTTATTTGAAATATTTTGGTTTTCTGTTTTTGTCCTTATTTTGCACCCAAATAACGGGAAAAAAGAAAAAAAAAAGTTATTTGAAATATTTCGTTTTCTGTGTTTGTCCTAATTTTGCACCCAAATAACGGGACAAAATAAAAAAAAAGTTGTCTGAAATATTTTGCTTTTCTGTTTTTGTCCTTATTTTGCGCCCAAATAACGGGAAAAAGAAAAAAAAAGTTATCTGAAATATTTTGGTTTTCTGTTTTTGTCCTTATTTTGCACCCAAATAACGGGAAAAAAGAAAAAAAAAGTTATTTGAAATATTTTTGTTTTCTGTTTTTGTCCTTATTTTGCACCCAAATAACGGGAAAAAATAAAAAAAAAGTTTTTTAAAATATTTTGGTTTTCTGTTTTTGTCCTTATTTTGCACCCAAATAACGGGAAAAAAGAAAAAAAAAGTTATCTGAAATATTTTGGTTTTCTGTTTTTGTCCTTATTTTGCACCCAAATAACGGGAAAAAAGAAAAAAAAAGTTATCTGAAATATGTTGGTTTTCTCTTTTTGTCCTTATTTTGCACCCAAATAACGGGAAAAATTAAAAAAAAAGTTTTTTGAAATATTTTGGTTTTCTGTTTTTGTCCTTATTTTGCACCCAAATAACGGGAAAAAAGAAAAAAAAAGTTATCTGAAATATTTTGGTTTTCTGTTTTTGTCCCTATTTTGCAACCAAATAACGGGAAAAAAGAAAAAAAAAGTTATTTGAAATATTTTGGTTTTCTGTTATTGTCCTTATTTTGCATCCAAATAACGGGAAAAAATAAAAAAAAAGTTTTTTGAAATATTTTGGTTTTCTGTTTGTCCTTATTTTGCAAATAACGGGAAAAAATAAAAAAAACGTTGTCTGAAATATTTTGGTTTTCTGTTTTCTGTTTTTGTCCTTATTTTGCACCCAAATAACGGGAAAAAATAAAAAAAACGTTGTCTGAAATATTTTGGTTTTCTGTTTTTGTCCTTATTTTGCACCCAAATAACGGGAAAAAATAAAAAAAAAGTTATTTGAAATATTTTGGTTTTCTGTTTTTGTCCTTATTTTGCACCCAAATAAGGGGAAAAAATAAAAAAAAAGTCATTTGAAATATTTTGATTTTCTGTTTTTGTCCGTATTTTGCACCCAAATAACGGGAAAAAATAAAAAAAAAGTTATCTGAAATATTTTGGTTTTCTGTTTTTGTCCTTATTTTGCACCCAAATAACGGGAAAAAATACAAAAAAAGTTATTTGAAATATTTTGGTTTTCTGTTTTTTTCCTTATTTTGCACCCAAATAACGGAAAAAAAGAAAAAAAAAAGTTATCTGAAATATGTTGGTTTTCTGTTTTTGTCCTTATTTTGCACCCAAATAGCGGGAAAAAATAAAAAAAAAGTTTTTTGAAATATTTTGGTTTTCTGTTTTTTGTCTTTATTTTGCACCCAAATAACGGGAAAAAAGAAAAAAAAAGTTATCTGAAATATTTTGGTTTTCTGTTATTGTCCTTATTTTGCATCCAAATAACGGGAAGAAATAAAAAAAAAGTTTTTTGAAATATTTTGGTTTTCTGTTTTTGTCCTTATTTTGCACCCAAATAACGGGAAAAAATAAAAAAAAAGTTATTTGAAATATTTTGGTTTTCTGTTTTTGTCCTTATTTTGCACCCAAATAACGGGAAAAAAGAAAAAAAAAGTTATTTGAAATATTTTGGTTTTCTGTTATTGTCCTTATTTTGCATCCAAATAACGGGAAAAAAAAAAAAAAAGTTTTTTGAAATATTTTGGTTTTCTGTTTTTGTCCTTATTTTGCACCCAAATAACGGGAAAAAATAAAAAAAAAGTTATTTGAAATATTTTGGTTTTCTGTTTTTGTCCTTATTTTGCACCCAAATAACGGGAAAAAAGAAAAAAAAAATTTATTTGAAATATTTTGGTTTTCTGTTTTTGTCCTTATTTTGCACCCAAATAACGGGAAAAAAGAAAAAAAAAGTTATCTGAAATATTTTGGTTTTCTGTTTTTGTCCTTATTTTGCACCCAAATAACGGGAAAAAATAAAAAAAAAGTTATTTGAAATATTTTGGTTTTCTGGTTTTGTCCTTATTTTGCACCCAAATAACGGGAAAAAATAAAAAAAAAGTTATTTGAAATATTTTGGTTTTCTGTTTTTGTCTTTATTTTGCACCCAAATAACGGGACAAAATAAAAAAAAAGTTGTCTGAAATATTTTGGTTTTCTGTTTTTGTCCTTATTTTGCACCCAAATAACGGGAAAAATGAAAAAAAAAGTTATCTGAAATATTTTGGTTTTCTGTTTTTGTCCTTAGTTTGCACCCAAATAACGGGAAAAAAGAAAGAAAAAGTTATTTGAAATATTTTGGTTTTCTGTTTTTGTCCTTATTTTGCACCCAAATAACGGGAAAAAAGAAAAAAAAAGTTATCTGAAATATGTTGGTTTTCTGTTTTTGTCCTTATTTTGCACCCAAATAACGGGAAAAAATAAAAAAAAAGTTTTTTGAAATATTTTGGTTTTCTGTTTTTGTCCTTATTTTGCACCCAAATAACGGGAAAAAATAAAAAAAACGTTGTCTGAAATATTTTGGTTTTCTGTTTTTGTCCTTATTTTGCACCCAAATAACGGGAAAAAATAAAAAAAAAATTATTTGAAATATTTTTGTTTTCGGTTTTTGTCCTTATTTTTCACCCAAATAACGAGAAAAAATAAAAAAAAAGTTATTTGAAATATTTTGATTTTCTGTTTTTGTCCTTATTTTGCACCCAAATAACGGGAAAAAAGAAAAAAAAAAGTTATTTGAAATATTTTGGTTTTCTGTTTTTGTCCTTATTTTGCACCCAAATAACGGGACAAAATAAAAAAAAAGTTGTCTGAAGTATTTTGCTTTTCTGTTTTTGTCCTTATTTTGCACCTAAATAACGAGAAAAAGAAAAAAAAAGTTATCTGAAATATTTTGGTTTTCTGTTTTTGTCCTTATTTTGCACCCAAATAACGGGAAAAAATAAAACAAAAGTTATTTGAAATATTTTTGTTTTCGGTTTTTGTCCTTATTTTGCACCCAAATAACGGGAAAAAATAAAAAAAAAAGTTATTTGAAATATTTTGGTTTCCTGTTTTTGTCCTTATTTTGCACCCAAATAACGGAAAAAAAGAAAAAAAAAAGTTATATGAAATATGTTGGTTTTCTGTTTTTGTCCTTATTTTGCACCCAAATAACGGGAAAAAATAAAAAAAAAGTTTTTTGAAATATTTTGGTTTTCTGTTTTTGTCCTTATTTTGCACCCAAATAACGGGAAAAATAAAAAAAAACGTTGTCTGAAATATTTTGGTTTTCTGTTTTTGTCCTTATTTTGCACGCAAATAACGGGAAAAAAGAAAAAAAAAGTTATCTGAATTATTTTGGTTTTCTGTTTTTGTCCTTATTTTGCACCCAAATAACGGGAAAAAAGAAAAAAAAGTTTTTTGAAATATTTTGGTTTTCTTTTTTTGTCCTTATTTTGCACCCAAATAACGGGAAAAAATAAAAAAAAAGTTATCTGAAATATTTTGGTTTTCTGTTTTTGTCCTTATTTTGCACCCAAATAACGGGAAAAAAGAAAAAAATAGTTATCTGAAATATTTTGGTTTTCTGTTTTTGTCCCTATTTTGCAACCAAATAACGGGAAAAAAGAATAAAAAAGTTAATTGAAATATTTTGGTTTTCTGTTTTTGACTTATTTTGCACCGGGAAAAAAGAAAAAAAAAGTTATCTGAAATATTTTGGTTTTCTGTTTTTGTCCTTAGTTTGCACCCAAATAACGGCAAAAAAGAAAAAAAAAAGTTATCTGAAATATGTTGGTTTTCTGTTTTTGTCCTTATTTTGCACCCAAATAACGGGAAAAAATTAAAAAAAAGTTATCTGAAATATGTTGGTTTTCTTTTTTTGTCCTTATTTTGCACCCAAATAACGGGAAAAAATAAAAAAAAAGTTTTTTAAAATATTGTCGTTTTCTGTTTTTGTCCTTATTTTGCACCCAAATAACGGGAAAAAATAAAAAAAAAAGTTATCTGAAATATTTTGGTTTTCTGTTTTTGTCCTTATTTTGCACCCAAATAACGGGAAAAAATAAAAAAAAAGTTATTTGAAATATTTTGGTTTTCTGTTTTTGTCCTTATTTTGCACCCAAATAACGGGAAAAAATAAAAAAAAAGTCATTTGAAATATTTTGATTTTCTGTTTTTGTCCGTATTTTGCACCCAAATAACGGGAAAAAATAAAAAAAAAGTTATCTGAAATATTTTGGTTTTCTGTTTTTGTCCTTATTTTGCACCCAAATAACGGGAAAAAATAAAAAAAAAGTTACCTGAAATATTTTGGTTTTCTGTTTTTGTCCTGATTTTGCACCCAAATAACGGAAAAAAAGAAAAAAAAAAGTTATCTGAAATATGTTGGTTTTCTTTTTTTGTCCTTATTTTGCACCCAAATAACGGGAAAAAATAAAAAAAAAGTTTTTTGAAATATTGTCGTTTTCTGTTTTTGTCCTTATTTTGCACCCAAATAACGGGAAAAAATAAAAAAAAAAGTTATCTGAAATATTTTGGTTTTCTGTTTTTGTTCTTATTTTGCACCCAAATAACGGGAAAAAATAAAAAAAACGTTGTCTGAAATATTTTGGTTTTCTGTTTTTGTCCTTATTTTGCAACCAAATAACGGGAAAAAAGAAAAAAAAAATTTATTTGCAATATTTTGGTTTTCTGTTTTTGTCCTTATTTTGCACACAAATAACGGGAAAAAATAAAAAAAAGTTAATTGAAATATTTTGGTTTTCTGTTTTTGACTTATTTTGCACCGGGAAAAAAGAAAAAAAAAGTTATTTGAAATATTTTGGTTTTCTGTTATTGTCCTTATTTTGCATCCAAATAACGGGAAAAAATAAAAAAAAAGTTTTTTGAAATATTTTGGTTTTCTGTTTTTGTCCTTATTTTGCACCCAAATAACGGGAAAAAATAAAAAAAACGTTGTCTGAAATATTTTGGTTTTCTGTTTTTGTCCTTATTTTGCACCCAAATAACGGGAAAAAAGAAAAAAAAAGTTATTTGAAATATTTTGGTTTTCTGTTATTGTCCTTATTTTGCATCCAAATAACGGGAAAAAAAAAAAAAAAGTTTTTTGAAATATTTTGGTTTTCTGTTTTTGTCCTTATTTTCCACCCAAATAACGGGAAAAAATAAAAAAAAGTTATTTGAAATATTTTGGTTTTCTGTTTTTGTCCTTATTTTGCACCCAAATAACGGGAAAAAAGAAAAAAAAAAATTTATTTGAAATATTTTGGTTTTCTGTTTTTGTCCTTATTTTGCACCCAAATAACGGGAAAAAATAAAAAAAAAGTTAATTGAAATATTTTGGTTTTCTGTTTTTGACTTATTTTGCACCGGGAAAAAAGAAAAAAAAAGTTATTTGAAATATTTTGGTTTTCTGTTATTGTCCTTATTTTGCACCCAAATAACGGGAAAAAATGAAAAAAAAGTTTTTTGAAATATTTTGGTTTTCTGTTTTTGTCCTTATTTTGCACCCAAATAACGGGAAAAAATAAAAAAAACGTTGTCTGAAATATTTTGGTTTTCTGTTTTTGTCCTTATTTTGCACCCAAATAACGGGAAAAAATAAAAAAAAGTTATTTGAAATATTTTTGTTTTCGGTTTTTGTCCTTATTTTGCACCCAAATAACGGGAAAAAGAAAAAAAAAGTTGTCTGAAATATTTTGGTTTTCTGTTTTTGTCCTTATTTTGCACCCAAATAACGGGAAAAAAGAAAAAAAAAGTTATTTGAAATATTTTTGTTTTCGGTTTTTGTCCTTATTTTGCACCCAAATAACGGGAAAAAAGAAAAAAAAAGTTATTTGAAATATTTTGGTTTTCTGTTTTTGTCCTTATTTTGCACCCAAATAACGGGAAAAAAGAAAAAAAAAAGTTATTTGAAATATTTCGTTTTCTGTTTTTGTCCTAATTTTGCACCCAAATAACGGGACAAAATAAAAAAAAAGTTGTCTGAAATATTTTGCTTTTCTGTTTTTGTCCTTATTTTGCGCCCAAATAACGGGAAAAAAGAAAAAAAAAGTTATTTGAAATATTTTTGTTTTCGGTTTTTGTCCTTATTTTGCACCCACATAACGGGAAAAAATACAAAAAAAGTTATTTGAAATATTTTGGTTTTCTGTTTTTTTCCTTATTTTGCACCCAAATAACGGAAAAAAAGAAAAAAAAAAGTTATCTGAAATATGTTGGTTTTCTGTTTTTGTCCTTATTTTGCACCCAAATAACGGGAAAAAATAAAAAAAAAGTTTTTTGAAATATTTTGGTTTTCTGTTTTTGTCCTTATTTTGCACCCAAATAACGGGAAAAAATAAAAAAAAAGTTATCTGAAATATTTTGGTTTTCTGTTTTTGTCCTTATTTTGCACCCAAATAACGGGAAAAAAGAAAAAAAAAGTTATCTGAAATATGTTGGTTTTCTCTTTTTGTCCTTATTTTGCACCCAAATAACGGGAAAAATTAAAAAAAAAGTTTTTTGAAATATTTTGGTTTTCTGTTTTTGTCCTTATTTTGCACCCAAATAACGGGAAAAAAGAAAAAAAAAGTTATCTGAAATATTTTGGTTTTCTGTTTTTGTCCCTATTTTGCAACCAAATAACGGGAAAAAAGAAAAAAAAAGTTATTTGAAATATTTTGGTTTTCTGTTATTGTCCTTATTTTGCATCCAAATAACGGGAAAAAATAAAAAAAAAGTTTTTTGAAATATTTTGGTTTTCTGTTTGTCCTTATTTTGCAAATAACGGGAAAAAATAAAAAAAACGTTGTCTGAAATATTTTGGTTTTCTGTTTTCTGTTTTTGTCCTTATTTTGCACCCAAATAACGGGAAAAAATAAAAAAAACGTTGTCTGAAATATTTTGGTTTTCTGTTTTTGTCCTTATTTTGCACCCAAATAACGGGAAAAAAGAAAAAAAAAGTTATTTGAAATATTTTGGTTTTCTGTTATTGTCCTTATTTTGCATCCAAATAACGGGAAAAAATAAAAAAAAAGTTTTTTGAAATATTTTGGTTTTCTGTTTTTGTCCTTATTTTGCACCGAAATAACGGGAAAAAATAAAAAAAAAGTTTTTTGAAATATTTTGGTTTTCTGTTTTTGTCCTTATTTTGCACCCAAATAACGGGAAAAAAGAAAAAAAAAATTTATTTGAAATATTTTGGTTTTCTGTTTTTGTCCTTATTTTGCACCCAAATAACGGGAAAAAATAAAAAAAAAGTTAATTGAAATATTTTGGTTTTCTGTTTTTGACTTATTTTGCACCGGGAAAAAAGAAAAAAAAAGTTATTTGCAATATTTTGGTTTTCTGTTATTGTCCTTATTTTGCACCCAAAAAACGGGAAAAAATAAAAAAAAAGTTTTTTGAAATATTTTGGTTTTCTGTTTTTGTCCTTATTTTGCACCCAAATAACGGGAAAAAATAAAAAAAACGTTGTCTGAAATATTTTGGTTTTCTGTTTTTGTCCTTATTTTGCACCCAAATAACGGGAAAAAATAAAAAAAAAGTTATTTGAAATATTTTTGTTTTCGGTTTTTGTCCTTATTTTGCACCCAAATAACGGGAAAAAGAAAAAAAAAGTTATCTGAAATATTTTGGTTTTCTGTTTTTGTCCTTATTTTGCACCCAAATAACGGGAAAAAAGAAAAAAAAAGTTATTTGAAATATTTTTGTTTTCGGTTTTTGTCCTTATTTTGCACCCAAATAACGGGAAAAAAGGAAAAAAAAGTTATTTGAAATATTTTGGTTTTCTGTTTTTGTCCTTATTTTGCACCCAAATAACGGGAAAAAAGAAAAAAAAAAGTTATTTGAAATATTTTCGTTTTCTGTTTTTGTCCTTATTTTGCACCCAAATAACGGGACAAAATAAAAAAAAAGTTGTCTGAAATATTTTGCTTTTCTGTTTTTGTCCTTATTTTGCACCCAAATAACGGGAAAAAGAAAAAAAAAGTTATCTGAAATATTTTGGTTTTCTGTTTTTGTCCTTATTTTGCACCCAAATAACGGGAAAAAAGAAAAAAAAAGTTATTTGAAATATTTTTGTTTTCGGTTTTTGTCCTTATTTTGCACCCATATAACGGGAAAAAATAAAAAAAAAGTTATTTGAAATATTTTGGTTTTCTGTTTTTTTCCTTATTTTGCACCCAAATAACGGAAAAAAAGAAAAAAAAAAGTTATCTGAAATATGTTGGTTTTCTGTTTTTGTCCTTATTTTGCACCCAAATAACGGGAAAAAATAAAAAAAAAGTTTTTTTAAATATTTTGGTTTTCTGTTTTTGTCCTTATTTTGCACCCAAATAACGGGAAAAAAGAAAAAAAAAGTTATCTGAAATATGTTGGTTTTCTCTTTTTGTCCTTATTTTGCACCCAAATAACGGGAAAAATTAAAAAAAAAGTTTTTTGAAATATTTTGGTTTTCTGTTTTTGTCCTTATTTTGCACCCAAATAACGGGAAAAAAGAAAAAAAAAGTTATCTGAAATATTTTGGTTTTCTGTTTTTGTCCCTATTTTGCAACCAAATAACGGGAAAAAAGATAAAAGAAATTATCTGAAATATTTTGGTTTTCTGTTTTTGTCCTTATTTTGCACCCAAATAACGGGAAAAAAGAAAAAAAAAGTTATCTGAAATATTTTGGTTTTCTGTTTTTGTCCTTATTTTGCACCCAAATAACGGGAAAAAAGATAAAAAAAAATGATCTGAAATATTTTGGTTTTTTTTTGTCCTTATTTTGCACCTAAATAACGAGAAAAAGAAAAAAAAAGTTATTTGAAATATTTTGGTTTTCTGTTTTTGTCCTTATTTTGCACCCAAATAACGGGACAAAATAAAAAAAAAGTTATTTGAAATATTTTGGTTTTCTGTTTTTGTCCTTATTATGCACCGAAATAACGGGAAAAAATAAAAAAAAAGTTATCTGAAATATTTTGGTTTTCTGTTTTTGTCCTTATTTTGCACCCAAATAACGGGAAAAAAGAAAAAAAAAGTTAATTGAAATATTTTGGTTTTCTGTTTTTGACTTATTTTGCACCGGGAAAAAAGAAAAAAAAAGTTATCTGAAATATTTTGGTTTTCTGTTTTTGTCCTTAGTTTGCACCCAAATAACGGCAAAAAAGAAAAAAAAAAAGTTATCTGAAATATGTTGGTTTTCTGTTTTTGTCCTTATTTTGCACCCAAATAACGGTAAAAAATTAAAAAAAAGTTATCTGAAATATTTTGGTTTTCTGTTTTTGTCTTGATTTTGCACACAAATAACGGAAAAAAAGAAAAAAAGAAGTTATCTGAAATATGTTGGTTTTCTTTTTTTGTCCTTATTTTGCACCCAAATAACGGGAAAAAATAAAAAAAAAAGTTTTTTGAAATATTGTGGTTTTCTGTTTTTGTCCTTATTTTGCACACAAATAACGGGAAAGAATAAAAAAAAAAGTTATCTGAAATATTTTGGTTTTCTGTTTTTGTCCTTATTTTGTACCCAAATAACGGGAAAAAATAAAAAAAACGTTGTCTGAAATATTTTGGTGTTCTGTTTTTGTCCTTATTTTGCACCCAAATAACGGGAAAAAATAAAAAAAAAGTTATTTGAAATATTTTGGTTTTCTGTTTTTGTCCTTATTTTGCACCCAAATAACGGGAAAAAATAAAAAAAAAGTCATTTGAAATATTTTGGTTTTCTGTTTTTGTTTGTATTTTGCACCCAAATAACGGGAAAAAATAAAAAAAAAGTTATCTGAAATATTTTGGTTTTCTGTTTTTGTCCTTATTTTGCACCCAAATAACGGGAAGAAATAAAAAAAAAGTTACCTGAAATATTTTGGTTTTCTGTTTTTGTCCTTATTTTGCAGTTATCTGAAATATTTTGTTTTTCTGTTTTTGTCCTTATTTTGCACCCAAATAACGGGAAATAATAAAAAAATAGTTAATTGAAATATTTTGGTTTTCTGTTTTTGACTTATTTTGCAACGGGAAAAAAGAAAAAAAAAGTTATTTGAAATATTTTGGTTTTCTGTTATTGTCCTTATTTTGCACCCAAATAACGGAGAAAAATAAAAAAAAAGTTATTTGAAATATTTTGGTTTTCTATTTTTGTTCTTATTTTGACCTAAATAACGGGAAAAAAGAAAAAAAAAGTTATTTGAAATATTTTGGTTTTCTGTTTTTGTCCTTATTTTGCACCCAAATAACGGGAAAAAAAAAAAACAGTTATCTGAAATATTTTGGTTTTCTGTTTTTGTCCTTATTTTGCACCCAAATAACGGGAAAAAATAAAAAAAAAGTTATTTGAAATATTTTGGTTTTCTGTTTTTGTCCTTATTTTACACCCAAATAACGGGAAAAAAGAAAAAAAAAGTTGTCTGAAATATTTTGGTTTTCTGTTTTTGTCCTTATTTTGCACCCAAATAACGGGAAAAAAGAAAAAAAAAGTTATCTGAAATATTTTGGTTTTCTGTTTTTGTCCTTATTTTGCACCCAAATAACGGGCAAAAATAAAAAAAGAGTTATTTGAAATATTTTGGTTTTCTGTTTTTGTCCTTATTTTGCACCCAAATAACGGGAAAAAAGAAAAAAAAAAGTTATTTGAAATATTTTGATTTTCTGTTTTTGTCCTTATTTTGCACCCAAATAACGGGACAAAATAAAAAAAAGTTGTCTGAAATATTTTGGTTTTCTGTTTTTGTCCTTATTTTGCACCCAAATAACGGGAAAAAAGAAAAAAAAAGTTATCTGGAATATTTTGGTTTTCTGTTTTGTCCTTATTTTGCACCTCAATAACGGGAAAAACAAAAAAAAAGTTATTTGAAATATTTTTGTTTTCGGTTTTTGTCCTTATTTTGCACCCAAATAACGGGAAAAAATAAAAAAAAAGTTTTTTGAAATATTTTGGTTTTCTGTTTTTGTCCTTAATTTGCACCCAAATAACGGGAAAAAATAAAAAAAAAGTTATCTGAAATATTTTGGTTTTCTGTTTTTGTCCTTATTTTGCACCCAAATAACGGGAAAAAATAAAAAAAAAGTTTTTTGAAATATTGTGGTTTTCTGTTTTTGTCCTTATTTTGCACCCAAATAACGGGAAAGAATAAAAAAAAAAGTTATCTGAAATATTTTGGTTTTCTGTTTTTGTCCTTATTTTGTACCCAAATAACGGGAAAAAATAAAAAAAACGTTGTCTGAAATATTTTGGTGTTCTGTTTTTGTCCTTATTTTGCACCCAAATAACGGGAAAAAATAAAAAAAAAGTTATTTGAAATATTTTGGTTTTCTGTTATTGTCCTTATTTTGCACCCAAATACCGGGAAAAAATAAAAAAAAAGTCATTTGAAATATTTTGGTTTTCTGTTTTTGTCCGTATTTTGCACCCAAATAACGGGAAAAAATAAAAAAAAAGTTATCTGAAATATTTTGGTTTTCTGTTTTTGTCCTTATTTTGCACCCAAATAACGGGAAAAAATAAAAAAAAAGTTACCTGAAATATTTTGGTTTTCTGTTTTTGTCCTTATTTTGCAGTTATCTGAAATATTTTGTTTTTCTGTTTTTGTCCTTATTTTGCACCCAAATAACGGGAAAAAATAAAAAAAAAATTTATTTGAAATATTTTGGTTTTCTGTTTTTGTCCTTATTTTGCACCCAAATAACGGGAAAAAATAAAAAAAAAGTTAATTAAAATATTTTGGTTTTCTGTTTTTGACTTATTTTGCACCGGAAAAAAAGAAAAAAAGAGTTATTTGAAATATTTTGGTTTTCTGTTTTGTCCTTATTTTGCACCCAAATAACGGAAAAAAATAAAAAAAAAGTTATTTGAAATATTTTGGTTTTCTATTTTTGTTCTTATTTTGACCTAAATAACGGGAAAAAAGAAAAAAAAAGTTTTTTGAAATATTTTGGTTTTCTGTTTTTGTCCTTATTTTGCACCCAAATAACGGGAAAAAATAAAAAAAAAGTTATTTGAAATATTTTGGTTTTCTGTTGTTGTCCTTATTTTGCACCCAAATAACGGGAAAAAAGAAAAAAAAAATTTATTTGAAATATTTTGGTTTTCTGTTTTTGTCCTTATTTTGCACCCAAATAACCGGAAAAAATAAAAAAAAAGTTAATTAAAATATTTTGGTTTTCTGTTTTTGACTTATTTTGCACCGGGAAAAAAGAAAAAAAAAGTTATTTGAAATATTTTAGTTTTCTGTTATTGTCCTTATTTTGCACCCAAATAACGGGAAAAAATAAAAAAAAAGTTTTTTGAAATATTTTGGTTTTCTGTTTTTGTCCTTATTTTGCACCCAAATAACGGGAAAAAATAAAAAAAACGTTGTCTGAAATATTTTGGTTTTCTGTTTTTGTCCTTATTTTGCACCCAAATAACGGGAAAAAATAAAAAAAAAGTTATTTGAAATATTTTGGTTTTCTGTTATTGTCCTTATTTTGCATCCAAATAACGGGAAAAAATAAAAAAAAAGTTTTTTGAAATATTTTGGTTTTCTGTTTTTGTCCTTATTTTGCACCCAAATAACGGGAAAAAATAAAAAAAAAATTTTTTGAAATATTTTGGTTTTCTGTTTTTGTCCTTATTTTGCACCCAAATAACGGGAAAAAATAAAAAAAACGTTGTCTGAAATATTTTGGTTTTCTGTTTTTGTCCTTATTTTGCACCCAAATAACGGGAAAAAAGAAAAAAAAAGTTATTTGAAATATTTTGGTTTTCTGTTATTGTCCTTATTTTGCATCCAAATAACGGGAAAAAATAAAAAAAAAGTTTTTTGAAATATTTTGGTTTTCTGTTTTTGTCCTTATTTTGCACCCAAATAACGGGAAAAAATAAAAAAAAAGTTATTTGAAATATTTTGGTTTTCTGTTTTTGTCCTTATTTTGCACCCAAATAACGGGAAAAAAGAAAAAAAAAATTTATTTGAAATATTTTGGTTTTCTGTTTTTGTCCTTATTTTGCACCCAAATAACGGGAAAAAATAAAAAAAAAGTTAATTGAAATTTTTTGGTTTTCTGTTTTTGACTTATTTTGCACCGGGAAAAAAGAAAAAAAAAGTTATTTGAAATATTTTGGTTTTCTGTTATTGTCTTTATTTTGCACCCAAATAACGGGAAAAAATAAAAAAAAAGTTTTTTGAAATATTTTGGTTTTCTGTTTTTGTCCTTATTTTGCACCCAAATAACGGGACAAAATAAAAAAAAAGTTATTTGAAATATTTTGGTTTTCTGTTTTTGTCCTTATTATGCACCGAAATAACGGGAAAAAATAAAAAAAAGTTTTTTGAAATATTTTGGTTTTCTGTTTTTGTCCTTATTTTGCACCCAAATAACGGGAAAAAAGAAAAAAAAAGTTAATTGAAATATTTTGGTTTTCTGTTTTTGACTTATTTTGCACCCAAATAACGGGAAAAAATTAAAAAAAAGTTATCTGAAATATTTTGGTTTTCTGTTTTTGTCTTGATTTTGCACCCAAATAACGGAAAAAAAGAAAAAAAAAAGTTATCTGAAATATGTTGGTTTTCTTTTTTTGTCCTTATTTTGCACCCAAATAACGGGAAAAAATAAAAAAAAAGTTTTTTGAAATATTGTGGTTTTCTGTTTTTGTCCTTATTTTGCACCCAAATAACGGGAAAGAATAAAAAAAAAAGTTATCTGAAATATTTTGGTTTTCTGTTTTTGTCCTTATTTTGTACCCAAATAACGGGAAAAAATAAAGAAAACGTTGTCTGAAATATTTTGGTGTTCTGTTTTTGTCCTTATTTTGCACCCAAATAACGGGAAAAAATAAAAAAAAAGTTATTTGAAATATTTTGCTTTTCTGTTTTTGTCCTTATTTTGCACCCAAATAACGGGAAAAAATAAAAAAAAAGTCATTTGAAATATTTTGGTTTTCTGTTTTTGTCCGTATTCTGCACCCAAATAACGGGAAAAAATAAAAAAAAAGTTACCTGAAATATTTTGGTTTTCTGTTTTTGTCCTTATTTTGCAGTTATCTGAAATATTTTGATTTTCTGTTTTTGTCCTTATTTTGCACCCAAATAACGGGACAAAATAAAAAAAAAGTTGTCTGAAATATTTTGATTTTCTGTTTTTGTCCTTATTTTGCACCCAAATAACGGGAAAAAAGAAAAAAAAAGTTATCTGAAATATTTTGGTTTTCTGTTTTGTCCTTATTTTGCACCTCAATAACGGGAAAAACAAAAAAAAAGATATTTGAAATATTTTTGTTTTCGGTTTTTGTCCTTATTTTGCACCCAAATAACGGGAAAAAATAAAAAAAAAGTTTTTTGAAATATTTTGGTTTTCTGTTTTTGTCCTTAATTTGCACCCAAATAACGGGAAAAAATAAAAAAAAAGTTATCTGAAATATTTTGGTTTTCTGTTTTTGTCCTTATTTTGCACCCAAATAACGGGAAAAAATAAAAAAAACGTTGTCTGAAATATTTTGGTTTTCTGTTTTTCTCCTTATTTTGCACGCAAATAACGGGAAAAAAGAAAAAAAAAGGTATCTGACATATTTTGGTTTTCTGTTTTTGTTCTTATTTTGCACCCAAATAACGGGAAAAAATAAAAAAAAAGTTTTTTGAAATATTGTGGTTTTCTGTTTTTGTCCTTATTTTGCACCCAAATAACGGGAAAGAATAAAAAAAAAGTTATCTGAAATATTTTGGTTTTCTGTTTTTGTCCTTATTTTGTACCCAAATAACGGGAAAAAATAAAAAAAAAGTTTTTTGAAATATTTTGGTTTTCTGTTTTTGTCCTTAATTTGCACCCAAATAACGGGAAAAAATAAAAAAAAAGTTATCTGAAATATTTTGGTTTTCTGTTTTTGTCCTTATTTTGCACCTCAATAACGGGAAAAACAAAAAAAAAGATATTTGAAATATTTTTGTTTTCTGTTTTTCTCCTTATTTTGCACGCAAATAACGGGAAAAAAGAAAAAAAAAGGTATCTGAAATATTTTGGTTTTCTGTTTTGTCCTTATTTTGCACCTCAATAACGGGAAAAACAAAAAAAAAGATATTTGAAATATTTTTGTTTTCGGTTTTTGTCCTTATTTTGCACCCAAATAACGGGAAAAAATAAAAAAAAAGTTATTTGAAATATTTTGCTTTTCTGTTTTTGTCCTTATTTTGCACCCAAATAACGGGAAAAAATAAAAAAAAAGTCATTTGAAATATTTTAGTTTTCTGTTTTTGTCCGTATTCTGCACCCAAATAACGGGAAAAAATAAAAAAAAAGTTACCTGAAATATTTTGGTTTTCTGTTTTTGTCCTTATTTTGCAGTTATCTGAAATATTTTGATTTTCTGTTTTTGTCCTTATTTTGCACCCAAATAACGGGACAAAATAAAAAAAAAGTTGTCTGAAATATTTTGATTTTCTGTTTTTGTCCTTATTTTGCACCCAAATAACGGGAAAAAAGAAAAAAAAAGTTATCTGAAATATTTTGGTTTTCTGTTTTGTCCTTATTTTGCACCTCAATAACGGGAAAAACAAAAAAAAAGATATTTGAAATATTTTTGTTTTCGGTTTTTGTCCTTATTTTGCACCCAAATAACGGGAAAAAATAAAAAAAAAGTTTTTTGAAATATTTTGGTTTTCTGTTTTTGTCCTTAATTTGCACCCAAATAACGGGAAAAAATAAAAAAAAAGTTATCTGAAATATTTTGGTTTTCTGTTTTTGTCCTTATTTAGCACCCAAATAACGGGAAAAAATAAAAAAAAGTCATTTGAAATATTTTGGTTTTCTGTTTTTGTCCGTATTTTGCACCCAAATAACGGGAAAAAATAAAAAAAAAGTTATCTGAAATATTTTGGTTTTCTGTTTTTGTCCTTATTTTGCACCCAAATAACGGGAAAAAATAAAAAAAAAGTTACCTGAAATATTTTGGTTTTCTGTTTTTGTCCTTATTTTGCAGTTATCTGAAATATTTTGTTTTTCTGTTTTTGTCCTTATTTTGCACCCAAATAACGGGAAAAAAGAAAAAAAAAGTTATCTGAAATATTTTGGTTTTCTGTTTTGTCCTTATTTTGCACCTCAATAACGGGAAAAACAAAAAAAAAGTTATTTGAAATATTTTTGTTTTCGGTTTTTGTCCTTATTTTGCACCCAAATAACGGGAAAAAATAAAAAAAATGTTTTTTGAAATATTTTGGTTTTCTGTTTTTGTCCTTAATTTGCACCCAAATAACGGGAAAAAATAAAAAAAAAGTTATCTGAAATATTTTGGTTTTCTGTTTTTGTCCTTATTTTGCACCCAAATAACGGGAAAAAATAAAAAAAACGTTGTCTGAAATATTTTGGTTTTCTGTTTTTCTCCTTATTTTGCACGCAAATAACGAGAAAAAAGAAAAAAAAAGGTATCTGACATATTTTGGTTTTCTGTTTTTGTCCTTATTTTGCACCCAAATAACGGGAAAAAAGAAAAAAAAAGTTATCTGAAATATGTTGGTTTTCTGTTTTTGTCCTTATTTTGCACCCAAATAACGGGAAAAAAGAAAAAAAAAGTTATCTGAAATATTTTGGTTTTCTGTTTTTGTCCGTATTTTGCAACCAAATAACGGGAAAAAAGATAAAAAAAATTATCTGAAATATTTTGGTTTTCTGTTTTTGTCCTTATTTTGCACCCAAATAACGGGAAAAAATTAAAAAAATGTTGTCTGAAATATTTTGGTTTTCTGTGTTTGTCCTTATTTTGCACCCAAATAACGGGAAAAAATAAAAAAAAAAGTTATTTGAAATATTTTGGTTTTCTGTTGTTGTCCTTATTTTGCAGCCAAATACCGGGAAAAAATAAAAAAAACTTTGTCTGAAATATTTTGGTTTTCTGTTTTTGTCCTTATTTTGCACCCAAATAACGGGAAAAAATAAAAAAAAAAGTTATTTGAAATATTTTGGTTTTCTGTTTTTGTCCTTATTTTGCACCCAAATAACGGGAAAAAATAAAAAAAACGTTGTCTGAAATATTTTGGTTTTCTGTTTTTGTCCTTATTTTGCACCCAAATAACGGGAAAAAAGATAAAAAAAATTATCTGAAATATTTTGGTTTTTGGTTTTTTTTTTTTGTCCTTAATTTGCACCTAAATAACGGGAAAAAAAAAAAAAAAGTTATTTGAAATATTTTGGTTTTCTGTTTTTGTCTTTATTTTGCACCCAAATAACGGGAAAAAAGAAAAAAAAGTTATTTGAAATTTTTTGGTTTTCTGTTTTTGTCCTTATTTTGCACCCAAATAACGGGAAAAATGAAAAAAAAAGTTATTTGAAATATTTTGGTTTTCTGTTTTTGTCCTCATTTTGCACCCAAATAACGGGAAAAAATAAAAAAAAAAGTTTTTGCAATATTTTGGTTTTCTGTTTTTGTCCTTATTTTGCACCCAAATAACGGGAAAAAATAAAAAAAAGTTATCTGAAATATTTTGGTTTTCTGTTTTTGTCCTTATTTTGCACCCAAATAACGGGGGAAAAAAAAACGTTATTTGAAATATTATGGTTTTTTGTTTTTGTCTTTATTTTGCACCCAAATAACGGGAAAAAATAAAAAAAAAGTTATTTCAAATATTTTGGTTTTCTGTTTTTGTCCTTATTTTGCACCCAAATAACGGAAAAAAATAAAAAAAGTTATTTGAAATATTTTGGTTTTATGTTTTTGTCCTTATTTTGCACCCAAATAACGGGACAAGATAAAAAAAAAGTTATCTGAAATATTTTGGTTTTCTATTTTTGTCCTTATTTTGCACCCAAATACCGGAAAAAAATTAAAAAAAAGTTATTTGAAATATTTTGGTTTTCTGTTTTTGTCCTTATTTTGCACCCAAATAACGGGAAAAGAGAAAAAACAAGTTATATGAAATATTTTGGTTTTCTGTTTTTATCCTTATTTTGCACCTAAATAACGGGAAAAAATAAAAAAAAAGTTATTTGAAATATTTTGGTTTTCTGTTTTTGCCCTTATTTTGCACCTAAATAACGGCAAAAAGGAAAAAAAAAGTTATCTGAAATATTTTGGTTTTCTGTTTTTGTCCTTATTTTGCACCCAAATAACGAGAAAAAAGATTAAAAAAAAATATTTGAAATATTTTGGTTTTCTGTTTTTGTCCTTATTTTGCACCCAAATAACGGGAAACAAGAAAAAAAAAGTTATTTGAAATATTTTGGTTTTCTGTTTTTGTCTTTATTTTGCACCCAAATAACGGGAAAAAATAAAAAAAAAGTTATTTGAAATATTTTGGTTTTCTGTTTTTGTCCTTATTTTGCACCCAAATAACGGAAAAAAATAAAAAAAGTTATTTGAAATATTTTGGTTTTATGTTTTTGTCCTTATTTTGCACCCAAATAACGGGACAAGATAAAAAAAAAGTTATCTGAAATATTTTGGTTTTCTATTTTTGTCCTTATTTTGCACCCAAATACCGGAAAAAAATTAAAAAAAAGTTATTTGAAATATTTTGGTTTTCTGTTTTTGTCCTTATTTTGCACCCAAATAACGGAACAAAATAAAAAAAAAGTTGTCTGAAATATTTTGGTTTTCTGTTTTTGTCCTTATTTTGCACCCAAATAACAGGAAAAAATAAAAAAAAAGTTATTTGAAATATTTTGGTTTTCTGTTTTTGTCCTTATTTTGCACCCAAATAACGGAAAAAAATAAAAAAAAAGTTATTTGAAATATTTTGGTTTTCTGTTTTTGTCCTTATTTTGCACCCAAATAACGGGACAAAATAAAAAAAAAGTTGTCTGAAATATTTTGGTTTTCTGTTTTTGTCCATATTTTGCACCCAAATAACGGGAAAAAAGAAAAAAAAATTTGTATGAAATATTATGGTTTTCTGTTTTTGTCCTTATTTTGCACCCAAATAACGGGAAAAAAGAAAAAAACGTTATTTGAAATATTTTTGTTTTCGGTTTTTGTCCTTATTTTGCACCCAAATAACGGGAAAAATTAAAAAAAAAGTTAATTGAAATATTTTGATTTTCTGTTTTTGTCCTTATTTTGCACCCAAAAAACGGGAAAAAAGAAAAAAAAAGTTTTCTGAAATATTGTGGTTTTCTGTTTTTGTCCTTATTTTGCACCCAAATAACGGGAAAAAATAAAAAAAAGTTATCTGAAATAGTTTGGTTTTCTGTTTTTGTCCTTATTTTGCACCCAAATAACGGGAAAAAATAAAAAAAAAGTTGTCTGAAATATTTTGGTTTTCTGTTTTTGTCCTTATTTTGCACCCAAAGAACGGGAAAAAAGAAAAAAAAAGTTATCTTAAATATTTTGGTTTTCTGTTTTTGTCCTTATTTTGCACCCAAATAAAGGAAAAAAGAAAAAAAAGTTATTTGAAATATTTTGCTTTTCGGTTTTTGTCCTTATTTTGCACCCAAATAATGGGAAAAAATAAAAAAAAAGTTATTTGAAATATTTTGGTTTTCTGGTTTTGTCCTTATTTGGCACCCAAATAACGGGAAAAAAGAAAAAAAAGGTTATCTGAAATATTTTGGTTTTCTGTTTTTGTCCTTATTTTGCACCGAAATAACGAGAAAAAATAAAAAAAAAGTTTTTTGAAATATTTTAGTTTTCTGTTTTTGTCCTCATTTTGCACCCAAATAACGGGAAAAAATAAAAAAAAAGTTTTTCTGTTTTTGTCCTTATTTTGCACCCAAATAACGGGAAAAAATTAAAAAAAATGTATTTGAAATATTTTGGTTTTCTGTTTTTGTCCTTATTTTGCACCCAAATAACGGGAAAAAATAAAAAAAAAGTTATCTGAAATATTTTGGTTTTCTGTTTTTGTCCTTATTTTGCACCCAAATAACGGGAAAAAATAAAATAAAGTTATTTGAAATATTTGGTTTTCTGTTTTTTTGCTTATTTTGCACCCAAATAACGGGAAAAGAGAAAAAAAGTTATTTGAAATATTTTGGTTTTCTGTTTTTGTCCTTATTTTGCACCTAAATAACGGGAAAAAATAAAAAAAAAGTTATTTGAAATATTTTGGTTTTCTGTTTTTGTCCTTATTTTGCACCTAAATAACGGGAAAAAGGAAAAAAAAAGTTATCTGAAATATTTTGGTTTTCTGTTTTTGTCCTTATTTTGCACCCAAATAACGAGAAAAAAGATTAAAAAAAATAATTTGAAATATTTTGGTTTTCTGTTTTTGTCCTTATTTTGCACCCAAATAACGGGAAACAAGAAAAAAAAAGTTATTTGAAATATTTTGGTTTTCTGTTTTTGTTCTTATTTTGCACCCAAATAACGGGAAAAAATAAAAAAAACGTTGTCTGAAATATTTTGGTTTTCTGTTTTTGTCCTTATTTTGCACCCAAATAACGGGAAAAAAGATAAAAAAAAATTATCTGAAATATTTTGGTTTTTGGTTTTTTGTTTTTGTCCTTATTTTGCACCTAAATAACGAGAAAAAAGAAAAAAAAAGTTATTTGAAATATTTTGGTTTTCTGTTTTTGTCCTTATTTTGCACCCAAATACCGGGAAAAAATAAAAAAAAAGTTATTTGAAATATTTTGGTTTTCTGTTTTTGTCCTTATTTTGCACCGAAATAACGGGAAAAAATAAAAAAAAGTTATTTGAAATATTTTGGTTTTCTGTTTTTGTCCTTATTTTGCACCCAAATAACGGGAAAAAATAAAAAAAAAGTTATCTTAAATATTTTGGTTTTCTGTTTTTGGCCTCATTTTACACCCAAATAACGGGAAAAAATAAAAAAAAGTTATTTAAAATATTTTGGTTTTCTGCTTTTGTCCTTATTTTGCACCTAAATAACGGGAAAAAAGAAAAAAAGATTATCTGAAATATTTTGGTTTTCTGTTTTTGTCCTTATTTTGCACCCAAATAACGGGAAAAAAGAAAAAAAAGTTATTTGAAATATTTTGATTTTCTGTTTTTGTCCTTATTTTGCACCCAAATAACGGGGAAAAATAGAAAAAAAGTTATTTGAAATATTTTGGTTTTCTGTTATTGTCCTTATTTTGCACCCAAATAACGGGAAAAAATAAAAAAAAAGTTATTTGAAATATTTTGGTTTTCTGTTTTTGTCCTTATTTTGCACCCAAATAACGGGAAAAGAGAAAAAAAATTATCTGAAATATTTTGGTTTTCTGTTTTTGTCCTTATTTTGCACCCAAATAACGGGGAAAAAAAAAAAAAAGTTATTTGAAATATTTTGGTTTTCTGTTTTTGTCCTTATTTTGCACCCAAATAACGTGAAAAAATAAAAAAAAGTTATTTGAAATATTTTGGTTTTCTGTTTTTGTCCATATTTTGCACCCAAATAACGTGAAAAAATAAAAAAAAAGTTATATGAAATATTTTGGTTTTCTGTTTTTGTCCTTATTTTGCACCCAAATAACGGGAAAAAATAAAAAAAAGTTATCTGAAATATTTTGGTTTTCTGTTTTTGTCCTTATTTTGCACCCAAATAACGGGAAAAAATAAAAAAAAGTTTTTTGAAATATTTTAGTTTTCTGTTTTTGTCCTTATTTTGCACCCAAATAACGGGAAAAAATAAAAAAAAAGTTTTTCTGTTTTTGTCCTTATTTTGCACCCAAATACGGGAAAAAATTAAAAAAAATTTATTTGAAATATTTTGGTTTTCTGTTTTTGTCCTTATTTTGCACCCAAATAACGGGAAAAAATAAAAAAAAAGTTATCTGAAATATTTTGGTTTTCTGTTTTTGTCCTTATTTTGCACCCAAATAACGGGAAAAAATAAAAAAAAGTTATTTGAAATATTTTGGTTTTCTGTTTTTTTGCTTAATTTGCACCCAAATAACGGGAAAAGAGAAAAAAGTTATTTGAAATATTTTGGTTTTCTGTTTTTGTCCTTATTTTGCACCCAAATACCGGGAAAAAATAAAAAAAAAGTTATTTGAAATATTTTGGTTTTCTGTTTTTGTCCTTATTTTGCACCCAAATACCGGGAAAAAATAAAAAAAAAGTTATTTGAAATATTTTGGTTTTCTGTTTTTGTCCTTATTTTGCACCGAAATAACGGGAAAAAATAAAAAAAAAGTTATTTGAAATATTTTGGTTTTCTGTTTTTGTCCTTATTTTGCACCCAAATAACGGGAAAAAATAAAAAAAAAGTTATCTTAAATATTTTGGTTTTCTGTTTTTGGCCTCATTTTGCACCCAAATAACGGGAAAAAATAAAAAAAAAGTTATTTAAAATATTTTGGTTTTCTGCTTTTGTCCTTATTTTGCACCTAAATAACGGGAAAAAAGAAAAAAAGATTATCTGAAATATTTTGGTTTTCTGTTTTTGTCCTTATTTTGCACCCAAATAACGGGAAAAAAGAAAAAAAAGTTATTTGAAATATTTTGATTTTCTGTTTTTGTCCTTATTTTGCACCCAAATAACGGGGAAAAACAGAAAAAAAGTTATTTGAAATATTTTGGTTTTCTGTTATTGTCCTTATTTTGCACCCAAATAACGGGAAAAAATAAAAAAAAAGTTATTTGAAATATTTTGGTTTTCTGTTTTTGTCCTTATTTTGCACCCAAATAACGGGAAAAGAGAAAAAAAATTATCTGAAATATTTTGGTTTTCTGTTTTTGTCCTTATTTTGCACCCAAATAACGGGGAAAAAAAAAAAAAGTTATTTGAAATATTTTGGTTTTCTGTTTTTGTCCTTATTTTGCACCTAAATAACGGGAAAAAGGAAAAAAAAAGTTATCTGAAATATTTTGGTTTTCTGTTTTTGTCCTTATTTTGCACCCAAATAACGAGAAAAAAGATTAAAAAAAATTATTTGAAATATTTTGGTTTTCTGTTTTTGTCCTTATTTTGCACCCAAATAACGGGAAACAAGAAAAAAAAAGTTATTTGAAATATTTTGGTTTTCTGTTTTTGTTCTTATTTTGCACCCAAATAACGGGAAAAAATAAAAAAAAAAGTTATTTGAAATATTTTGGTTTTCTGTTGTTGTCCTTATTTTGCAGCCAAATAACGGGAAAAAATAAAAAAAACGTTTTCTGAAATATTTTGGTTTTCTGTTTTTGTCCTTATTTTGCACCCAAATAACGGGAAAAAAGATAAAAAAAATTATCTGAAATATTTTGGTTTTTGGTTTTTTGTTTTTGTCCTTATTTTGCACCTAAATAACGAGAAAAAAGAAAAAAAAAGTTATTTGAAATATTTTGGTTTTCTGTTTTTGTCCTTATTTTGCACCCAAATACCGGGAAAAAATAAAAAAAAAGTTATTTGAAATATTTTGGTTTTCTGTTTTTGTCCTTATTTTGCACCGAAATAACGGGAAAAAATAAAAAAAAAGTTATTTGAAATATTTTGGTTTTCTGTTTCTGTCCTTATTTTGCACCCAAATAACGGGAAAAAATAAAAAAAAAGTTATCTTAAATATTTTGGTTTTCTGTTTTTGGCCTTATTTTGCACCCAAATAACGGGAAAAAATGAAAAAAGAGTTATTTAAAATATTTTGGTTTTCTGCTTTTGTCCTTATTTTGCACCTAAATAACGGGAAAAAAGAAAAAAAGATTATCTGAAATATTTTGGTTTTCTGTTTTTGTCCTTATTTTGCACCCAAATAACGGGAAAAAAGAAAAAAAAGTTATTTGCAATATTTTGATTTTCTGTTTTTGTCCTTATTTTGCACCCAAATAACGGGGAAAAACAAAAAAAGTTATTTGAAATATTTTGGTTTTCTGTTTTTGTCCTTATTTTGCACCCAAATAACGGGAAAAAATAAAAAAAAAGTTACTTGAAATATTTTGGTTTTCTATTTTTGTCCTTATTTTGCACCCAAATAACGGGAAAAAAGAAAAAAAAAGTTATTTGAAATATTTTGGTTTTCTGTTATTGTCCTTATTTTGCACCCAAATAACGGGAAAAAAGAAAAAAAAGTTATCTGAAATATTTTGGTTTTCTGTTTTTGTCCTTATTTTGCACCCAAATAACGGGAAAAAATAAAAAAAAAGTTATTTGAAATATTTTGGTTTTCTGTTTTTGTCCTTATTTTGCACCCAAATAACGAGAAAAAATAAAAAAAAAGTTATTTGAAATATTTTGGTTTTCTGTTTTTGTCCTTATTTTGCACCCAAATAACGGGAAAAAATTTTAAAAAAATTATCTGAAATATTTTGGTTTTCTGTTTTTGTCCATATTTTGCACCCAAATAACGTGAAAAAATAAAAAAAAAGTTATATGAAATATTTTGGTTTTCTGTTTTTGTCCTTAGTTTGCACCCAAATAACGGGAAAAAAGAAAAAAAAAGTTATCTGAAATATTTTGGTTTTCCGTTTTTGCATCCAAATAACGGAAAAAAATTATCTGAAATATTTTGGTTTTCTGTTTTTGTCCTTATTTTGCACCCAAATAACGGGAAAAAAGAAAAAAAAAGTTATTTGAAATATTTTGGTTTTCTGTTTTTGTCCTAATTTTGCCACTAAATAACGTGAAAAAATAAAAAATAAGTTATTTGAAATATTTTGGTTTTCTGTTTTTGTCCTTATTTTGCACCCAAATAACGGGAAAAAATAAAAAAAAAAGTTATTTGAAATATTTTGGTTTTCTATTTCTGTCCTTATTTTGCACCCAAATAACGGGAAAAAATAAAAAAAAAAAGTTATTTGAAATATTTTGGTTTTCTGTTTTTGTCCTTATTTTGCACCCAAATAACGTGAAAAAATAAAAAAAAAATTATTTGAAATATTTTGGTTTTCTGTTTTTGTCCTTATTTTGCACCCAAATAACGGGAAAAAATAAAAAAAAAGTTATTTGAAATATTTTGGTTTTCTGTTTTTGTCCTTATTTTGCAGCCAAATAACGGGAAAAATGTAAAAAAAAGTTAATTGAAATATTTTGGTTTTCTGTTTTGTCCTTTTTTTGCACCTAAATAACGGGAAAAAATAAAAAAAAAGTTATTTGAAATATTTTGGTTTTCTGTTTTTGTCCTTATTTTGCACCCAAATAACGGGAAAAATAAAAAAAAAGTTATTTGAAATATTTTGGTTTTCTGTTTTTGTCCTTATTTTGCACCCAAATAACGGGAAAAAATAAAAAAAAAATTATCTGAAATATTTTGGTTTTCTGTTTTTGTCTTTATTTTGCACCCAAATAACGGGAAAAAAGAAAAAAAAGTTATTTGAAATTTTTTGGTTTTCTGTTTTTGTCCTTATTTTGCACCCAAATAACGGGAAAAATGAAAAAAAAAATTAATTTGAAATATTTTGGTTTTCTGTTTTTGTCCTCATTTTGCACCCAAATAACGGGAAAAAATAAAAAAAAAAAGTTTTTGCAATATTTTGGTTTTCTGTTTTTGTCCTTATTTTGCACCCAAATAACGGGAAAAAATAAAAAAAAGTTATCTGAAATATTTTGGTTTTCTATTTTTGTCCTTATTTTGCACCCAAATAACGGGAAAAAAAAACGTTATTTGAAATATTATGGTTTTTTGTTTTTGTCTTTATTTTGCACCCAAATAACGGGAAAAAATAAAAAAAAAGTTATCTGAAATATTTTGGTTTTCTGTTTTTGTCCTTATTTTGCACCCAAATAACGGAAAAAAATTAAAAAAAAGTTATTTGAAATATTTTGGTTTTCTGTTTTTGTCCTTATTTTGCACCCAAATAACGGGAAAAGAGAAAAAACAAGTTATTTGAAATATTTTGGTTTTCTGTTTATGTCCTTATTTTGCAACTAAATAACGGGAAAAAATAAAAAAAAAGTTATTTGAAATATTTTGGTTTTCTGTTTTTTCCTTATTTTGCACCTAAATAACGGCAAAAAGGAAAAAAAAAGTTATCTGAAATATTTTGGTTTTCTGTTTTTGTCCTTATTTTACACCCAAATAACGAGAAAAAAGATTAAAAAAAATTATTTGAAATATTTTGGTTTTCTGTTTTTGTCCTTATTTTGCACCCAAATAACGGGAAACAAGAAAAAAAAAGTTATTTGAAATAATTTGGTTTTCTGTTTTTGTCTTTATTTTGCACCCAAATAACGGGAAAAAATAAAAAAAAAGTTATTTGAAATATTTTGGTTTTCTGTTTTTGTCCTTATTTTGCACCCAAATAACGGAAAAAAATAAAAAAAGTTATTTGAAATATTTTGGTTTTCTGTTTTTGTCCTTATTTTGCACCCAAATAACGGGACAAGATAAAAAAAAAGTTATCTGAAATATTTTGGTTTTCTATTTTTGTCCTTATTTTGCACCCAAATACCGGAAAAAAATTAAAAAAAAGTTATTTGAAATATTTTGGTTTTCTGTTTTTGTCCTTATTTTGCACCCAAATAACGGAACAAAATAAAAAAAAAGTTGTCTGAAATATTTTGGTTTTCTGTTTTTGTCCTTATTTTGCACCCAAATAACAGGAAAAAATAAAAAAAAAGTTATTTGAAATATTTTGGTTTTCTGTTATTGTCCTTATTTTGCACCCAAATAACAGAAAAAAAATAAAAAAAAAGTTATTTGAAATATTTTGGTTTTCTGTTTTTGTCCTTATTTTGCACCCAAATAACGGGACAAAATAAAAAAAAAGTTGTCTGAAATATTTTGGTTTTCTGTTTTTGTCCATATTTTGCACCCAAATAACGGGAAAAAAGAAAAAAAAAGTTGTATGAAATATTATGGTTTTCTGTTTTTGTCCTTATTTTGCACCCAAATAACGGGAAAAAAGAAAAAAAAAGTTATCTGAAATATTGTGGTTTTCTGTTTTTGTCCTTATTTTGCACCCAAATAACGGGAAAAAATAAAAAAAAAGTTTTGTGAAATATTTTAGTTTTCTGGTTTTGTCCTTATTTTGCACCCAAATAACGGGAAAAAATAAAAAAAAGTTATCTGAAATAGTTTGGTTTTCTGTTTTTGTCCTTATTTTGCACCCAAATAACGGGAAAAAATAAAAAAAAAGTTGTCTGAAATATTTTGGTTTTCTGTTTTTGTCCTTATTGTGCACCCAAAGAACGGGAAAAAAGAAAAAAAAAGTTATCTTAAATATTTTGGTTTTCTGTTTTTGTCCTTATTTTGCACCCAAATATAGGAAAAAAGAAAATAAAAGTTATTTGAAATATTTTGGTTTTCGGTTTTTGTCCTTATTTTGCACCCAAATAATGGGAAAAAATAAAAAAAAAGTTATTTGAAATATTTTGGTTTTCTGATTTTGTCCTTATTTTGCACCAAAATAACGGGAAAAAATAAAAAAAAGTTATTTGAAATATTTTGGTTTTCTGTTTTTTTTTATTTTGCACCCAAATAACGGGAAAAGAGAAAAAAAGTTATCTTAAATATTTTGGTTTTCTGTTTTTGTCCTTATTTTGCACCCAAATAACGGGAAAAAATAAAAAAAAAGTTATCTGAAATATTTTGGTTTTCTGTTTTTGTCCTTATTTTGCGCCCAAATAACGGGAAAAAATAAAAAAAAGTTATTTGAAATATTTTGGTTTTCTGTTTTTTTGCTTATTTTGCACCCAAATAACGGGAAAAGAGAAAAAAAGTTATTTGAAATATTTTGGTTTTCTGTTTTTGTCCTTATTTTGCACCTAAATAACGGGAAAAAATAAAAAAAAAGTTATTTGAAATATTTTGGTTTTCTGTTTTTGTCCTTATTTTGCACCTAAATAACGGGAAAAAGGAAAAAAAAAGTTATCTGAAATATTTTGGTTTTCTGTTTTTGTCCTTATTTTGCACCCAAATAACGAGAAAAAAGATTAAAAAAAATTATTTGAAATATTTTGGTTTTCTGTTTTTGTCCTTAATTTGCACCCAAATAACGGGAAACAAGAAAAAAAAAGTTATTTGAAATATTTTGGTTTTCTGTTTTTGTCTTTATTTTGCACCCAAATAACGGGAAAAAATAAAAAAAAAGTTATTTGAAATATTTTGGTTTTCTGTTTTTGTCCTTATTTTGCACCCAAATAACGGAAAAAAATAAAAAAAGTTATTTGAAATATTTTGGTTTTCTGTTTTTGTCCTTATTTTGACCCAAATAACGGGACAAGATAAAAAAAAAGTTATCTGAAATATTTTGGTTTTCTATTTTTGTCCTTATTTTGCACCCAAATAACGGAAAAAAATAAAAAAAAAGTTATTTGAAATATTTTGGTTTTCTGTTTTTGTCCTTATTTTGCACCCAAATAACGGAACAAAATAAAAAAAAAGTTGTCTGAAATATTTTGGTTTTCTGTTTTTGTCCTTATTTTGCACCCAAATAACGGGAAAAAATAAAAAAAAAGTTATTTCAAATATTTTGGTTTTCTGTTTCTGTCCTTATTTTGCACCCAAATAACAGAAAAAAATAAAAAAAAAGTTATTTGAAATATTTTGGTTTTCTGTTTTTGTCCTTATTTTGTACCCAAATAACGGGACAAAATCAAAAAAAAAGTTGTCTGAAATATTTTGGTTTTCTGTTTTTGTCCTTATTTTGCACCCAAATAACGGGAAAAAAGAAAAAAAAAGTTGTATGAAATATTATGGTTTTCTGTTTTTGTCCTTATTTTGCACCCAAATAACGGGAAAAAAGAAAAAAACGTTATTTGAAATATTTTTGTTTTCGGTTTTTGTCCTTATTTTGCACCGAAATAACGAGAAAAAATAAAAAAAAAGTTTTTTGAAATATTTTAGTTTCTGTTTTTGTCCTTATTTTGCACCCAAATAACGGGAAAAAATAAAAAAAAAGCTTTTCTGTTTTTGTCCATATTTTGCACCCAAATAACGGGAAAAAATAAAAAAAAATTTATTTTAAATATTTTGGTTTTCTGTTTTTGTCCTTATTTTGCACCCAAATAACGGGAAAAAATAAAAAAAAATTTATTTGAAATATTTTGGTTTTCTGTTTTTGTCCTTATTTTGCACCCAAATAACGGGAAAAAATAAAAAAAAAGTTATCTGAAATATTTTGGTTTTCTGTTTTTGTCCTTATTTTGCACCCAAATAACGGGAAAAATTAAAAAAAAAGTTATTTGAAATATTTTGGTTTTCTGTTTTTGTGCTTATTTTGCACCCAAATAACGGGAAAAGAGAAAAAAAGTTATTTGAAATATTTTGGTTTTCTGTTTTTGTCCTTATTTTGCACCCAAATAACGGAAAAAAATAAAAAAAAAAGTTATTTGAAATAATTTGGTTTTCTGTTTTTGTCCTTATTTTGCACCTAAATAACGGGAAAAAAGAAAAAAAAGTTATTTGAAATATTTTGGTTTCTGTTTTTGTTCTTATTTTGCACCCAAATAACGGGAAAAAAGAAAGAAAAAGTTATCTGAAATATTTTGGTTTTCTGTTTTTGTCCTTATTTTGCACCCAAATAACAGGAAAAAAGAAAAAAAAAGTTATTTGAAATATCTGTTTTTGTCCTTATTTTGCACCCAAATAACGGGAAAAAAAAAAAAAAATTTTGTGAAATATTTTAGTTTTCTGGTTTTTACCTTATTTTGCACCCAAATAACGGGAAAAAATAAAAAAAAAGTTGTCTGAAATATTTTGGTTTTCTGTTTTTGTCCTTATTTTGCACCCAAATAACGGGAAAAAAGAAAAAAAAAGTTATCTGAAATATTTTGGTTTTCTGTTTTTGTCCTTATTTTGCACCGAAATAACGAGAAAAAATAAAAAAAAAGTTTTTTGAAATATTTTAGTTTTCTGTTTTTGTCCTTATTTTGCACCCAAATAACGGGAAAAAATAAAAAAAAAGCTTTTCTGTTTTTGTCCTTATTTTGCACCCAAATAACGGGAAAAAATAAAAAAAAATTTATTTGAAATATTTTGGTTTTCTGTTTTTGTCCTTATTTTGCACCCAAATAACGGGAAAAAATAAAAAAAAAGTTATCTGAAATATTTTGGTTTTCTGTTTTTGTCCTTATTTTGCACCCAAATAACGGGAAAAATTAAAAAAAAGTTATTTGAAATATTTTGGTTTTCTGTTTTTGTGCTTATTTTGCACCCAAATAACGGGAAAAGAGAAAAAAAGTTATTTGAAATATTTTGGTTTTCTGTTTTTGTCCTTATTTTGCACCCAAATAACGGAAAAAAATAAAAAAAAAAGTTATTTGAAATAATTTGGTTTTCTGTTTTTGTCCTTATTTTGCACCTAAATAACGGGAAAAAAGAAAAAAAAGTTATTTGAAATATTTTGGTTTTCTGTTTTTGTCCTTATTTTGCACCCAAATAACGGGAAAAAAGAAAGAAAAAGTTATCTGAAATATTTTGGTTTTCTGTTTTTGTCCTTATTTTGCACCCAAATAACGGGAAAAAAAAAAAAAAAGTTATTTGAAATATTTTGGTTTTCTGTTTTTGTCCTTATTTTGCACCCAAATAACAGGAAAAAAGAAAAAAAAAGTTATTTGAAATATTTTGGTTTTTTGTTTTTGTCCTTATTTTGTACCCAAATAACGGGAAAAAATAAAAAAAAAGTTATTTGGAATATTTTGGTTTTCTGTTTTGTCCTTATTTTGCACCCAAATAACGGGAAAAAATAAAAAAAAAGTTATTTGAAATATTTTGGTTTTCTGTTTTTGTCCTTATTTTGCACCCAAATAACGGGAAAAAATAAAAAAAAGGTATCTGAGATATTTTGGTTCTCTGTTTTTGTCCTTATTTTGCACCCAAATAACCGAAAAAAATAAAAATAAAGTCATTTGAAATATTTTGTTTTCTGTTTTTGTCCTTATTTTGCACCCAAATAACGGGAAAAAAGAAAAAATAAGTTAATTGAAATATTTTGGTTTTCTGTTTTTGTCCTTATTTTGCACACAAATAACGGGAAAAAAGAAAAAAAAAGTTATATGAAATATTTTGGTTTTCTGTTTTTGTCCTTATTTTGCACCCAAATAACGGGAAAAATAAAAAAAAAGTTATTTGAAATATTTTGGTTTTCTGTTTTTGTCCTTATTTTGCACCCAAATAACGGGAAAAAATAAAAAAAAGGTATCTGATATATTTTGGTTTTCTGTTTTTGTCCTTATTTTGCACCCAAATAACCGGAAAAAATAAAAATAAAGTCATTTGAAATATTTTGGTTTTCTGTTTTTGTCCTTATTTTGCACCCAAATAACGCGAAAAAATAAAAAAAAAGTTATTTGGAATATTTTGGTTTTCTGTTTTGTCCTTATTTTGCACCCAAATAACTGGAAAAAATAAAAAACAAGTTATTTGAAATATTTTGGTTTTCTGTTTTTGTCCTTATTTTGCACCCAAATAACGGGAAAAAATAAAAAAAAGGTATCTGAAATATTTTGGTTTTCTGTTTTTGTCCTTATTTTGCACCCAAATAACCGGAAAAAATAAAAATAAAGTCATTTGAAATATTTTGGTTTTCTGTTTTTGTCCTTATTTTGCACCCAAATAACGGGAAAAAAGAAAAAAAAAGTTAATTGAAATATTTTGGTTTTCTGTTTTTGTCCTTATTTTGCACACAAATAACGGGAAAAAAGAAAAAAAAAGTTATATCAAATATTTTGGTTTTCTGTTTTTGTCCTTAGGTTGCACCCAAATAACGGGAAAAAAGAAAAAAAAAGTTATTTGAAATATTTTGGTTTTCTGTTTTTGTCCTTATTTTGCACCCAAATAACGGGAAAAAATAAAAAAAAATTTTTTTGCAATATTTTGGTTTTCTCTTTTTGTCCTTATTTTGCACCCAAATAACGGGAAAAAATAAAAAAAAGTTATCTGAAATATTTTGGTTTTCTGTTTTTGTCCTTATTTTGCACCCAAATAACGGAAAAAAATAAAAAAAGTTATTTGAAATATTTTGGTTTTCTGTTTTTGTCCTTATTTTGCACCTAAATAACGGGAAAAAGGAAAAAAAAAGTTATCTGAAATATTTTGGTTTTTTGTTTTTGTCCTTATTTTGCACCCAAATAACGAGAAAAAAGATTAAAAAAAATTATTTGAAATATTTTGGTTTTCTGTTTTTGTCCTTATTTTGCACCCAAATAACGGGAAACAAGAAAAAAAAAGTTATTTGAAATATTTTGGTTTTCTGTTTTTGTCTTTATTTTGCACCCAAATAACGGGAAAAAATAAAAAAAAAGTTATTTGAAATATTTTGGTTTTCTGTTTTTGTCCTTATTTTGCACCCAAATAACGGAAAAAAATAAAAAAAGTTATTTGAAATATTTTGGTTTTCTGTTTTTGTTCTTATTTTGCACCCAAATAACGGGACAAGATAAAAAAAAAGTTATCTGAAATATTTTGGTTTTCTGTTTTTGTCCTTATTTTGCACCCAAATAACGGAAAAAAATTAAAAACAAGTTATTTGAAATATTTTGGTTTTCTGTTTTTGTCCTTATTTTGAACCCAAATAACGGAACAAAATAAAAAAAAAGTTGTCTGAAATATTTTGGTTTTCTGTTTTTCTCCTCATTTTGCACCCAAATAACGGTAAAAAATAAAAAAAAAGTTATCTGAAATATTTTGGTTTTCTGATTTTGTCCTTATTTTGCACCCAAATAACGGGAAAAAAGAAAAAAAAAGTTATTTGAAATATTTTGGTTTTCTGTTTTTCTCCTCATTTTGCACCCAAATAACGGGAAAAAATAAAAAAAAGTTATCTGAAATATTTTGGTTTTCTGGTTTTGTTCTTATTTTGCACCCAAATAACGGGAAAAAAGAAAAAAAAAGTTATCTGAAATATTTTGGTTTTCTGTTTTTCTCCTCATTTTGCACCCAAATAACGGTAAAAAATAAAAAAAAAGTTATCTGAAATATTTTGGTTTTTTAATTTTGTCCTTATTTTGCACCCAATAAACGGGAAAAAAGAAAAAAAAGTTATTTGAAATATTTTGGTTTTCTGGTTTTGTCCTTATTTTACACCCAAATAACGGGAAAAAATAAAAAAAAAGTTATCTAAAATATTTTTGTTTTCTGTTTTTGTCCTTATTTTGCTGCACCCAAATAACGGGCAAAAATAACAAAAAAAAAGTTATCTCAAAAATATTTTGGTTTTCTGTTCTTGTCCTTATTTTGTACGAAAATAACGGGGAAAAAGAAAAAAAAAGTTATTTGAAATATTTTGGTTTTCTGTTTTTGTCCTTATATTGCACCCAAATAACGGGAAAAAAGAAAAAAAAAGTTATTTGAAATATTTTGGCTTTCTGGTTTTGTCCTTATTTTGCACCCAAATAACGGGAAAAAAGAAAAAAAAAGTTATCTGAAATATTTTGGTTTTCTGTTTTTCTCCTCATTTTGCACCCAAATAACGGGAAAAAATAAAAAAAAAGTTATCTGAAATATTTTGGTTTTCTGATTTTGTCCTTATTTTGCACCCAAATAACGGGAAAAAATAAAAAAAAAGTTATTTGAAATATTTTGGTTTTCTGTTTTTGTCCTTATTTTGCACCCAAATAACGGAAAAAAATAAAAAAAGTTATTTGAAATATTTTGGTTTTCTGTTTTTGTCCTTATTTTGCACCCAAATAACGGGACAAGATAAAAAAAAAGTTATCTGAAATATTTTGGTTTTCTGTTTTTCTCCTCATTTTGCACCCAAATAACGGTAAAAAATAAAAAAAAAGTTATCTGAAATATTTTGGTTTTCTGGTTTTGTTCTTATTTTGCACCCAAATAACGGGAAAAAATAAAAAAAAAGTTATCTAAAATATTTTTGTTTTCTGTTTTTGTCCTTATTTTGCACCCAAATAACGGGCAAAAATAACAAAAAAAAAGTTATCTCAAAAATATTTTGGTTTTCTGTTCTTGTCCTTATTTTGCACGCAAATAACGGGGAAAAAGAAAAAATAGTTATTTGAAATATTTTGGTTTTCTGTTTTTGTCCTTATTTTGCACCCAAATAACGGAACAAAATAAAAAAAAAGTTATCTAAAATATTTTGGTTTTCTGTTTTTCTCCTCATTTTGCACCCAAATAACGGGAAAAAAATAAAAAAAAAGTTATCTGAAATATTTTGGTTTCCTGATTTTGTCCTTATATTGCACCCAATAACGGGAAAAAAGAAAAAAAAAGTTATTTGAAATATTTTGGTTTTCTGTTTTTGTCCTTATTTTGCACCCAAATAACGGGAAAAAAGAAAAAAAAAGTTATTTGAAATATTTTGGTTTTCTGGTTTTGTCCTTATTTTGCACCCAAATAACTGGAAAAAAGAAAAAAAAAGTTATCTGAAATATTTTGGTTTTCTGTTTTTCTCCTCATTTTGCACCCAAATAACGGGAAAAAATAAAAAAAAAGTTATCTGAAATATTTTGGTTTTCTGATTTTGTCCTTATTTTGCACCCAAATAACGGGAAAAAAGAAAAAAAAAGTTATTTGAAATATTTTGGTTTTCTGGTTTTGTCCTTATTTTGCACCCAAATAACGGGAAAAAATAAAAAAAAAGTTATCTAAAATATTTTGGTTTTCTGTTTTTGTCCTTATTTTGCACCCAAATAACGGGAAAAAAGAAAAAAAAAGTTATCTGAAATATTTTGGTTTTCTGTTTTTCTCCTCATTTTGCACCCAAATAACGGGAAAAAATAAAAAAAAAGTTATCTGAAATATTTTGGTTTTCTGATTTTGTCCTTATTTTGCACCCAAATAACGGGAAAAAAGAAAAAAAAAGTTATTTGAAATATTTTGGTTTTCTGTTTTTGTCCGTATTTTGCACCCAAATAACGGGAAAAAAGAAAACAAAAGTTATTTGAAATATTTTGGTTTTCTGTTTTTGTCCTTATTTTGCACCCAAATAACGGGAAAAAATAAAAAAAAGTTATCTGAAATATTTTGGGTTTCTGTTTTTGTCCTTTTTTTGCACCCAAATAACGGGAAAAAAGAAAACAAAAGTTTTTTGAAATATTTTGGTTTTCTGTTTTTGTCCTTATTTTGCACCCAAATAACGGGAAAAAATAAAAAAAAAGTTATCTGAAATATTTTGGTTTTCTGATTTTGTCCTTATTTTGCACCCAAATAACGGGAAAAAAGAAAAAAAAAGTTATTTGAAATATTTTGGTTTTCTGTTTTTGTCCGTATTTTGCACCCAAATAACGGGAAAAAAGAAAACAAAAGTTATTTGAAATATTTTGGTTTTCTGTTTTTGTCCTTATTTTGCACCCAAATAACGGGAAAAAATAAAAAAAAAGTTATCTGAAATATTTTGGGTTTCTGTTTTTGTCCTTTTTTTGCACCCAAATAACGGGAAAAAAGAAAACAAAAGTTATTTGAAATATTTTGGTTTTCTGTTTTTGTCCTTATTTTGCACCCAAATAACGGGAAAAAATAAAAAAAAAGTTATCTGAAATACTTTGGGTTTCTGTTTTTGTCCTTTTTTTGCACCCAAATAACGGGAAAAAAGAAAAAAAAAGTTATTTGAAATATTTTGGTTTTCTGGTTTTGTCCTTATTTTGCACCCAAATAACGGGAAAAAAGAAAAAAAAAGTTATCTGAAATATTTTGGTTTTCTGTTTTTCTCCTCATTTTGCACCCAAATAACGGGAAATAAAAAAAAAGTTATCTGAAATATTTTGGTTTTCTGATTTTGTCCTTATTTTGCACCCAAATAACGGGAAAAAAGAAAAAAAAAGTTATTTGAAATATTTTGGTTTTCTGTTTTTGTCCGTATTTTGCACCCAAATAACGGGAAAAAATAACAAAAAAAAAGTTATCTGAAATTTTTTGGTTTTCGGTTTTTGTCCTTATTTTGCACCCAAAGAAAGGGAAAAAAGAAAACAAAAGTTATCTGAAATATTTTGGTTTTCTGTTTTTGTCCTTATTTTGCACCCAAATAACGGGAAAAAAGAAAACAAAAGTTATTTGAAATATTTTGGTTTTCTGTTTTTGTCCTTATTTTGCACCCAAATAACGGGAAAAAATAAAAAAAAGTTATCTGAAATATTTTGGGTTTCTGTTTTTGTCCTTTTTTTGCACCCAAATAACGGGAAAAAAGAAAAAAAAAGTTATTTGAAATATTTTGGTTTTCTGTTTTTGTCCGTATTTTGCACCCAAATAACGGGAAAAAATAACAAAAAAAAAGTTATCTGAAATTTTTTGGTTTTCGGTTTTTGTCCTTATTTTGCACCCAAAGAAAGGGAAAAAAGAAAAAAAAAGTTATCTGAAATATTTTGGTTTTCTGTTTTTGTCCTTATTTTGCACTCAAATAACGGGAAAACATAAAAAAAAGTTATTTGAAATATTTTGGTTTTCTGTTTTTGTCCTTATATTGCACCCAAATAACGGGAAAAAAGAAAAAAAAAGTTATTTGAAATATTTTGGTTTTCTGGTTTTGTCCTTATTTTGCACCCAAATAACGGGAAAAAAGAAAAAAAAAGTTATTTGAAATATTTTGGTTTTCTGTTTTTGTCCGTATTTTGCACCCAAATAACGGGAAAAAATAACAAAAAAAAGTTATCTGAAATTTTTTGGTTTTCTGTTTTTGTCATTATTTTGCACCCAAATGACGGGAAAAAAGAAAACAAAAGTTATTTGAAATATTTTGGTTTTCTGTTTTTGTCCTTATTTTGCACCCAAATAACGGGAAAAAATTAAAAAAAAGTTATCTGAAATATTTTGGTTTTCTGTTTTTGTACTTATTTTGCACCCAAATAACGGGAAAAAATAAAAAAAAAATTATTTGAAATATTTTCGTTTTCTGTTTTTGTCCTTATTTTGCACTCAAATAACGGGAAAACATAAAAAAAAAATGATTTGAAATATTTTGGTTTTCTGTTTTTATCCTTATTTTGCACCCAAATAACGGGAAAAAATAAAAAAAAAGTTATCTGAAATATTTTGGATTTCTGTTTTTCTCCCCATTTTGCACCCAAGTAACGGGAAAAAATAAAAAAAAAGTTATCTGAAATATTTTGGTTTTCTGATTTTGTCCTTATTTTGCACCCAAATAACGGGAAAAAATAAAAAAAAATTTATTTGAAATATTTTGGTTTTCTGTTTTTGTCCTCATATTGCACCCAAATAACGGGAAAAAAGAAAAAAAAAGTTATTTGAAATATTTTGGTTTTCTGTTTTTATCTTTATTTTGCACCCAATTAACGGGAAAAATGAAAAAAAAAGTTATTTGAAATATTTTGGTTTTCTGTTTTTGTCCTTATTTTGCATCCAAATAACGCGAAAAAATAAAAAAAAAGTTATCTGAAATATTTTGGTTTTCTGTTTTTCTCCTCATTTTGCACCCAAATAACGGGAAAAAATAAAAAAAAAGTTATCTGAAATATTTTGGTTTTCTGATTTTGTCCTTATTTTGCACCCAAATAACGGGAAAAAAGAAAAAAAAAGTTATTTGAAATATTTTGGTTTTCTGTTTTTCTCCTCATTTTGCACCCAAATAACGGGAAAAAATAAAAAAAAAGTTATCTGAAATATTTTGGTTTTCTGTTTTTGTCCTTATTTTGCACCCAAATAACGGGAAAAAAGAAAAAAAAGTTATTTGAAATATTTTGGTTTTCTGTTTTTGTCCTTATTTTGCACCCAAATAACGGGAAAAAATAAAAAAAAAGTTATCTGAAATATTTTGGTTTTCTGTTTTTCTCCTCATTTTGCACCCAAATAACGGGAAAAAAGAAAAAAAAAGTAATTTAAATATTTTGGTTTTCTGTTTTTGTCCTTATTTTGCACCCAAATAACGGGAAAAAATAAAAAAAAAGTTATTTGAAATATTTTGGTTTTCTGTTTTTCTCCTCATTTTGCACCCAAATAACGGGAAAAAATAAAAAAAAAGTTATCTGAAATATTTTGGTTTTCTGTTTTTGTCCTTATTTTGCACCCAAATAACGGGAAAAAAGAAAAAAAAGTTATTTGAAATATTTTGGTTTTCTGTTTTTGTCCTTATTTTGCACCCAAAGAACGGGAAAAAATAAAAAAAAAGTTATCTGAAATATTTTGGTTTTCTGTTTTTCTCCTCATTTTGCACCCAAATAACGGGAAAAAATAAAAAAAAAGTTATCTGAAATATTTTGGTTTTCTGTTTTTCTCCTCATTTTGCACCCAAATAACGGGAAAAAATAAAAAAAAAGTTAGCTGAAATATTTTGGTTTTCTGATTTTGTCCTTATATTGCACCCAAATAACGGGAAAAAAGAAAAAAAAAGTTATTTGAAATATTTTGGTTTTCTGTTTTTGTCCTTATTTTGCACCCAAATAACGGGAAAAAAGAAAAAAAAAGTTATTTGAAATATTTTGGTTTTCTGGTTTTGTCCTTATTTTGCACCCAAATAAGGGGAAAAAAGAAAAAAAAAGTTATCTGAAATATTTTGGTTTTCTGTTTTTGTCCTTATTTTGCACCCAAATAACGGGAAAAAAGAAAAAAAAGTTATTTGAAATATTTTGGTTTTCTGTTTTTGTCCTTATTTTGCACCCAAAGAACGGGAAAAAATAAAAAAAAAGTTATCTGAAATATTTTGGTTTTCTGTTTTTCTCCTCATTTTGCACCCAAATAACGGGAAAAAATAAAAAAAAAGTTATCTGAAATATTTTGGTTTTCTGTTTTTCTCCTCATTTTGCACCCAAATAACGGGAAAAAATAAAAAAAAAGTTATCTGAAATATTTTGGTTTTCTGTTTTTCTCCCCATTTTGCACCCAAATAACGGGAAAAAATAAAAAAAAAGTTAGCTGATATATTTTGGTTTTCTGATTTTGTCCTTATATTGCACCCAAATAACGGGAAAAAAGAAAAAAAAAGTTATTTGAAATATTTTGGTTTTCTGTTTTTGTCCTTATTTCGCATTCAAATAATGGGAAAAAATAAAAAAAAAGTTATCTGAAATATTTTGGTTTTCTGTTTTTCTCCCCATTTTGCACCCAAATAACGGGAAAAAATAAAAAAAAAGTTAGCTGAAATATTTTGGTTTTCTGATTTTGTCCTTATATTGCACCCAAATAACGGGAAAAAAGAAAAAAAAAAGTTATTTGAAATATTTTGGTTTTCTGTTTTTGTCCTTATTTTGCACCCAAATAACGGGAAAAAAGAAAAAAAGGTTATCTGAAATATTTTGGTTTTCTGTTTTTCTCCTCATTTTGCACTCAAATAACGGCAAAACATAAAAAAAAAGTTATTTGAAATATTTTGGTTTTCTGTTTTTATCCTTATTTTGCACCCAATTAACGGGAAAAAATAAAAAAAAAGTTATTTGAAATATTTTGGTTTTCTGGTTTTGTTCTTATTTTGCACCCAAATAACGGGAAAAAATAAAAAAAAAGTTATCTAAAATATTTTGGTTTTCTGTTTTTGTCCTTATTTTGCACCCAAATAACGGGAAAAAATAACAAAAAAAAGTTATCTCAAAAATATTTTGGTTTTCTGTTCTTGTCCTTATTTTGCACGCAAATAACGGGGAAAAAGAAAAAAAAAGTTATTTGAAATATTTTGGTTTTCTGTTTTTGTCCTTATTTTGCACCAAAAGAACGGGAAAAAATAAAAAAAAAATTATCTGAAATATTTTGGTTTTCTGTTTTTGTCTTTATTTTGCACCCAAATAACGGGGAAAAAGAAAAAAAAAGTTATTTGAAATATTTTGGTTTTCTGTTTTTGTCCTTATTTTGCACCCAAATAACGGGAAAAAATTAAAAAAAAGTTATCTGAAATATTTTGGTTTTCTGTTTTAGTCCTTATTTTGCACCCAAATAACGGGGGAAAAAAAATGTTATTTTTTAAATATTTTGGTTTTCTGTTTTGTCCTTATTTTGCACCCAAATAACGGGAAAAAAGAAAAAAAAGTTATTTGAAATATTTTGGTTTTCTGTTTTTGTCCTTATTTTGCACCCAAATAACGGGAAAAAATAAAAAAAGTTATCTGAAATATTTTGGTTTTCTGTTTTTGTCCTTATTTTGCACCCAAATAACGGGAAAAAATAAAAAAAACGTTATTTGTAATATTTTGGTTTTCTGTTTTTGGCCTTATTTAGCACCCAAATAACAAGAAAAAATAAAAAAAGAGTTATCTGAAATATTTTGGTTTTCTGTTTTTGTCCTTATTTTGCACCCAAATAACGGGAAAAAATAAAAAAAAAGTTATCTGAAATATTTTGGTTTTCTGATTTTGTCCTTATTTTGCACCCAAATAACGGGAAAAAAGAAAAAAAAAGTTATTTGAAATATTTTGGTTTTCTGTTTTTGTCCGTATTTTGCACCCAAATAACGGGAAAAAAGAAAAAAAAAGTTATTTGAAATATTTTGGTTTTCTGGTTTTGTCCTTATTTTGCACCCAAATAACGGGAAAAAAGAAAAAAAAAGTTATTTGAAATATTTTGGTTTTCTATTTTTGTCCGTATTTTGCACCCAAATAACGGGAAAAAATAAAAAAAAAAGTTATCTGAAATATTTTGGTTTTCTGGTTTTGTCCTTATGTTGCACCTAAATAACGGGAAAAAAGAAAACAAAAGTTATTTGAAATATTTTGGTTTTCTGATTTTGTCCTTATTTTGCACCCAAATAACGGGAAAAAATTAAAAAAAAGTTATCTGAAATATTTTGGTTTTCTGTTTTTGTCCTTATTTTGCACCCAAATAACGGGAAAAAATAAAAAAAAAGTTATTTGAAATATTTTGGTTTTCTGTTTTTGTCCTTATTTTGCACTCAAGTAACGGGAAAACATAAAAAAAAAGTTATCTGAAATATTTTGGTTTTCTGTTCTTGTCCTTATTTTGCACGCAAATAACGGGGAAAAAGAAAAAAAAAGTTATTTGAAATATTTTGGTTTTCTGTTTTTGTCCTTATATTGCACCCAAATAACGGGAAAAAAGAAAAAAAAAGTTATTTGAAATATTTTGGTTTTCTGTTTTGTCCTTATTTTGCACCCAAAGAACGGGAAAAAATAAAAAAAAAGTTATCTGAAATATTTTGGTTTTCTGTTTTTGTCCTTATTTTGCACCCAAATAACGGGAAAAAATAAAAAAAAAGTTATCTGAAATATTTTGGTTTTCTGTTTTAGTCCTTATTTTGCACCCAAATAACGGGGAAAAAAAAAAGTTATTTTTTAAATATTTTGGTTTTCTGTTTTGTCCTTATTTTGCACCCAAATAACGGGAAAAAAGAAAAAAAAGTTATTTGAAATATTTTGGTTTTCTGTTTTTGTCCTTATTTTGCACCCAAATAACGGGAAAAAATAAAAAAAGTTATCTGAAATATTTTGGTTTTCTGTTTTTGTCCTTATTTTGCACCCAAATAACGGGAAAATATTAAAAAAAACGTTATTTGTAATATTTTGGTTTTCTGTTTTTGGCCTTATTTTGCACCCAAATAACAAAAAAAAATAAAAAAAAGAGTTATCTGAAATATTTTGGTTTTCTGTTTTTGTCCTTATTTTGCACCCAAATAACGGGAAAAAATAAAAAAAAAGTTATCTGAAATATTTTGGTTTTCTGATTTTGTCCTTATTTTGCACCCAAATAACGGGAAAAAAGAAAAAAAAAGTTATTTGAAATATTTTGGTTTTCTGTTTTTGTCCGTATTTTGCACCCAAATAAGGGGAAAAAATAACAAAAAAAAGTTATCTGAAATTTTTTGGTTTTCGGTTTTTGTCCTTATTTTGCACCCAAAGAAAGGGAAAAAAGAAAAAAAAAGTTATTTGAAATATTTTGGTTTTCTGTTTTTGTCCTTATATTGCACCCAAATAACGGGAAAAAAGAAAAAAAAAGTTATTTGAAATATTTTGGTTTTCTGGTTTTGTCCTTATTTTGCACCCAAATAACGGGAAAAAAGAAAAAAAAAGTTATTTGAAATATTTTGGTTTTCTGTTTTTGTCCGTATTTTGCACCCAAATAACGGGAAAAAATAACAAAAAAAAAGTTATCTGAAATTTTTTGGTTTTCTGTTTTTGTCCTTATTTTGCACCCAAATAACGGGAAAAAAGAAAACAAAAGTTATTTGAAATATTTTGGTTTTCTGTTTTTGTCCTTATTTTGCACCCAAATAACGGGAAAAAATTAAAAAAAAGTTATCTGAAATATTTTGGTTTTCTGTTTTTGTCCTTATTTTGCACCCAAATAACGGGAAAAAATAAAAAAAAAGTTATTTGAAATATTTTGGTTTTCTGTTTTTGTCCTTATTTTGCACTCAAATAACGGGAAAACATAAAAAAAAAGTTATTTGAAATATTTTGGTTTTCTGTTTTTATCCTTATTTTGCACCCAAATAACGGGAAAAAATAAAAAAAAAGTTATCTGAAATATTTTGGTTTTCTGTTTTTCTCCTCATTTTGCACCCAAATAACGGGAAAAAATAAAAAAAAAGTTATCTGAAATATTTTGGTTTTCTGATTTTGTCCTTATTTTGCACCCAAATAACGGGAAAAAATAAAAAAAAATTTATTTGAAATATTTTGGTTTTCTGTTTTTGTCCTTATATTGCACCCAAATAACGGGAAAAAAGAAAAAAAAAAGTTATTTGAAATATTTTGGTTTTCTGTGTTTGTCCTTATTTTGCACCCAAATAACGGGAAAAAAGAAAAAAAAAGTTATTTGAAATATTTTGGTTTTCTGTTTTTGTCCTTATTTTGCACCCAAATAACGGGAAAAAATAAAAAAAAAGTTATCTGAAATATTTTGGTTTTCTGTTTTTCTCCTCATTTTGCACACAAATAACGGGATAAAATAAAAAAAAAGTTATCTGAAATATTTTGGTTTTCTGATTTTGTCCTTATTTTGCACCCAAATAACGGGAAAAAAGAAAAAAAAAGTTATTTGAAATATTTTGGTTTTCTGTTTTTCTCCTCATTTTGCACCCAAATAACGGGAAAAAATAAAAAAAAAGTTATCTGAAATATTTTGGTTTTCTCTTTTTGTCCTTATTTTGCACCCAAATAACGGGAAAAAAGAAAAAAAAGTTATTTGAAATATTTTGGTTTTCTGTTTTGTCCTTATTTTGCACCCAAATAACGGGAAAAAATAAAAAAAAAGTTATCAGAAATATTTTGGTTTTCTGTTTTTCTCCTCGGTTTGCACCCAAATAACGGAAAAAAGAAAAAAAAGTTATTTGAAATATTTTGGTTTTCTGTTTTTGGCCTTATTTTGCACCCAAAGAACGGGAAAAAATAAAAAAAAAGTTATCTGAAATATTTTGGTTTTCTGATTTTGTCCTTATTTTGCACCCAAATAACGGGAAAAAAGAAAAAAAAGTTATTTGAAATATTTTGGTTTTCCGTTTTTGTCCTTATTTTGTACCCAAAGAACGGGAAAAAATAAAAAAAAAGTTATCTGAAATATTTTGGTTTTCTGTTTTTCTCCTCATTTTGCACCCAAATAACGGGAAAAAATAAAAAAAAAGTTATCTGAAATATTTTGGTTTTCTGTATTTCTCCTCATTTTGCACCCAAATAACGGGAAAAAATAAAAAAAAAGTTATCTGAAATATTTTGGTTTTCTGATTTTGTCCTTATATTGCACCCAAATAACGGGAAAAAAGAAAAAAAAAGTTATTTGAAATATTTTGGTTTTCTGTTTTTGTCCTTATTTTGCACCCAAAAAACGGGAAAAAAGAAAAAAAAATTATTTGAAATATTTTGGTTTTCTGGTTTTGTTCTTATTTTGCATCCAAATAACGGGAAAAAAAAAAAAAAAGTTATCTGAAATATTTTGGTTTTCTGATTTTGTCCTTATTTTGCACCCAAATAACGGGAAAAAAGAAAAAAAAAGTTATTTGAAATATTTTGGTTTTCTGTTTTTCTCCTCATTTTGCACCCAAATAACGGGAAAAAATAAAAAAAAAGTTATCTGAAATATTTTGGTTATCTGTTTTTGTCCTTATTTTGCACCCAAATAACGGGAAAAAAGAAAAAAAAGTTATCTGAAATATTTTGGTTTTCTGTTTTTCTCCTCATTTTGCACCCAAATAACGGGAAAAAATTAAAAAAAAGTTATCTGAAATATTTTGGTTTTCTGTTTTTGTCCTTATTTTGCACCCAAATAACGGGAAAAAAGAAAAAAAAAGTTATTTGAAATATTTTGGTTTTCTGTTTTTCTCCTCATTTTGCACCCAAATAACGGGAAAAAATAAAAAAAAAGTTATCTGAAATATTTTGGTTTTCTTTTTTTGTCCTTATTTTGCACCCAAATAACGGGAAAAAAGAAAAAAAAGTTATCTAAAATATTTTGGTTTTCTGTTTTTCTCCTCATTTTGCACCAAAATAACGGGAAAAAAGAAAAAAAAAGTTATTTGAAATATTTTGGTTTTCTGTTTTTGTCCTTATATTGCACCCAAATAACGGGGAAAAAGAAAAAAAAAGTTATCTGAAATATTTTGGTTTTCTTTTTTTTTGTCCTTATTTTGCACCCAAATAACGGGAAAAAAGAAAAAAAAGTTATTTGAAATATTTTGGTTTTCTGGTTTTGTCCTTATTTTGCACCCAAATAACGGGAAAAAATAAAAAAAAATTTATTTGAAATATTTTGGTTTTCTGTTTTTGTCTTTATATTGCACCCAAATAACGGGAAAAAAGAAAAAAAAAGTTATTTGAAATATTTTGGTTTTCTGTTTTTGTCCTTATTTTCCATCCAAATAACGGCAAAAAAGAAAAAAAAAATTATCTGAAATATTTTGGTTTTCTGGTTTTGTCCTTATTTTGCACCCAAATAACGGGAAAAAAGAAAAAAAAAGTTATTTGAAATATTTTGGTTTTCTGTTTTTCTCCTCATTTTGCACCCAAATAACGGGAAAAAAAAAAAAAAAAAAAAAAGTTATCTTAAATATTTTGGTTTTCTTTTTTTGTCCTTATTTTGCACCCAAATAACGGGAAAAAAGAAAAAAAAGTTATCTAAAATATTTTGGTTTTCTGTTTTTCTCCTCATTTTGCACCCAAATAACGGGAAAAAAGAAAAAAAAAGTTATTTGAAATATTTTGGTTTTCTGTTTTTGTCCTTATTTTGCACCCAAATAACGGGAAAAAAGAAAAAAAAAGTTATTTGAAATATTTTGGTTTTCTGTTTTGTCCTTATTTTGCACCCAAAGAACGGGAAAAAATAAAAAAAAAGTTATCTGAAATATTTTGGTTTTCTGTTTTTGTCTTTATTTTGCACCCAAATAACGGGGAAAAAGAAAAAAAAAGTTATTTGAAATATTTGGGTTTTCTGTTTTTGTCCTTATATTGCACCCAAATAACGGGCAAAAAGAAAAAAAAAGTTATTTGAAATATTTTGGTTTTCTGGTTTTGTCCTTATTTTGCACCCAAATAACGGGAAAAAAGAAAACAAAAGTTATTTTAAATATTTTGGTTTTCTGTTTTTGTCCGTATTTTGCACCCAAATAACGGGAAAAAATAACAAAAAAAAGTTATCTGAAATTTTTGGGTTTTCGGTTTTTGTCCTTATTTTGCACCCAAAGAAAGGGAAAAAAGAAAAAAAAAGTTATTTGAAATATTTTGGTTTTCTGTTTTTGTCCTTATATTGCACCCAAATAACGGGGAAAAAGAAAAAAAAAGTTATTTGAAATATTTTGGTTTTCTGTTTTTGTCCTTATATTGCACCCAAATAACGGGAAAAAAGAAAAAAAAAGTTATTTGAAATATTTTGGTTTTCTGTTTTGTCCTTATTTTGCACCCAAAGAACGGGAAAAAATAAAAAAAAAGTTATCTGAAATATTTTGGTTTTCTGTTTTTGTCTTTATTTTGCACCCAAATAACGGGGAAAAAGAAAAAAAAAGTTATTTGAAATATTTGGGTTTTCTGTTTTTGTCCTTATATTGCACCCAAATAACGGGCAAAAAGAAAAAAAAAGTTATTTGAAATATTTTGGTTTTCTGGTTTTGTCCTTATTTTGCACCCAAATAACGGGAAAAAAGAAAACAAAAGTTATTTTAAATATTTTGGTTTTCTGTTTTTGTCCTTATTTTGCACCCAAATAACGGGAAAAAATTAAAAAAAAGTTATCTGAAATATTTTGGTTTTCTGTTTTTGTCCTTATTATGCACCCAAATAACGGGAAAAAATAAAAAAAAAGTTATTTGAAATATTTTGGTATTCTGTTTTTGTCCTTATTTTGCACTCAAGTAACGGGAAAACATAAAAAAAAAGTTATCTGAAATATTTTGGTTTTCTGTTCTTGTCCTTATTTTGCACGCAAATAACGGGAAAAAATTAAAAAAAAGTTATCTGAAATATTTTGGTTTTCTGTTTTTGTCCTTATTTTGCACCCAAATAACGGGAAAAAATAAAAAAAAATTATTTGAAATATTTTGGTTTTCTGTTTTTGTCCTTATTTTGCACTCAAGTAACGACAAAACATAAAAAAAAAATTATCTGAAATATTTTGGTTTTCTGTTCTTGTCCTTATTTTGCACGCAAATAACGGGGAAAAAGAAAAAAAAAGTTATTTGAAATATTTTGGTTTTCTGTTTTTCTCCTCATTTTGCACCCAAATAACGGGAAAAAAAAAAAAAAAAAAAAATTTATCTGAAATATTTTGGTTTTCTTTTTTTGTCCTTATTTTGCACCCAAATAACGGGAAAAAAGAAAAAAAAGTTATCTAAAATATTTTGGTTTTCTGTTTTTCTCCTCATTTTGCACCCAAATAACGGGAAAAAAGAAAAAAAAAGTTATTTGAAATATTTTGGTTTTCTGTTTTTGTCCTTATATTGCACCCAAATAACGGGGAAAAAGAAAAAAAAAGTTATTTGAAATATTTTGGTTTTCTGTTTTTGTCCTTATATTGCACCCAAATAACGGGAAAAAAGAAAAAAAAAGTTATTTGAAATATTTTGGTTTTCTGTTTTGTCCTTATTTTGCACCCAAAGAACGGGAAAAAATAAAAAAAAAGTTATCTGAAATATTTTGGTTTTCTGTTTTTGTCTTTATTTTGCACCCAAATAACGGGGAAAAAGAAAAAAAAAGTTATTTGAAATATTTTGGTTTTCTGTTTTTGTCCTTATTTTGCACCCAAATAACGGGAAAAAAGAAAAAAAAAGTTATTTGAAATATTTTGGTTTTCTGGTTTTGTCCTTATTTTGCACCCAAATAACGGGAAAAAAGAAAACAAAAGTTATTTTAAATATTTTGGTTTTCTGTTTTTGTCCGTATTTTGCACCCAAATAACGGGAAAAAATAACAAAAAAAAGTTATCTGAAATTTTTGGGTTTTCGGTTTTTGTCCTTATTTTGCACCCAAAGAAAGGGAAAAAAGAAAAAAAAAGTTATTTGAAATATTTTGGTTTTCTGTTTTTGTCCTTATATTGCACCCAAATAACGGGGAAAAAAGAAAAAAAAAGTTATTTGAAATATTTTGGTTTTCTGTTTTGTCCTTATTTTGCACCCAAAGAACGGGAAAAAATAAAAAAAAAGTTATCTGAAATATTTTGGTTTTCTGTTTTTGTCTTTATTTTGCACCCAAATAACGGGGAAAAAGAAAAAAAAAGTTATTTGAAATATTTGGGTTTTCTGTTTTTGTCCTTATATTGCACCCAAATAACGGGCAAAAAGAAAAAAAAAGTTATTTGAAATATTTTGGTTTTCTGGTTTTGTCCTTATTTTGCACCCAAATAACGGGAAAAAAGAAAACAAAAGTTATTTTAAATATTTTGGTTTTCTGTTTTTGTCCTTATTTTGCACCCAAATAACGGGAAAAAATTAAAAAAAAGTTATCTGAAATATTTTGGTTTTCTGTTTTTGTCCTTATTTTGCACCCAAATAACGGGAAAAAATAAAAAAAAAGTTATTTGAAATATTTTGGTTTTCTGTTTTTGTCCTTACTTTGCACTCAAGTAACGGGAAAACATAAAAAAAAAGTTATCTGAAATATTTTGGTTTTCTGTTCTTGTCCTTATTTTGCACGCAAATAACGGGAAAAAATTAAAAAAAAGTTATCTGAAATATTTTGGTTTTCTGTTTTTGTCCTTATTTTGCACCCAAATAACGGGAAAAAATAAAAAAAAATTATTTGAAATATTTTGGTTTTCTGTTTTTGTCCTTATATTGCACTCAAGTAACGACAAAACATAAAAAAAAAGTTATCTGAAATATTTTGGTTTTCTGTTCTTGTCCTTATTTTGCACGCAAATAACGGGGAAAAAGAAAAAAAAAAGTTATTTGAAATATTTTGGTTTTCTGTTTTTGTCCGTATTTTGCACCCAAATAACGGGAAAAAA
>OZ010647.1:28046373-28102419 GCA_963932195.1 Empis livida | reverse complement strand
GGTGTAAAATAAGGACAAAAACAGAAAACCAAAATATTTCAGATAATTTTTTTTTTCCGTTATTTGGGTGCAAAAAAGAAAACCAAAATATTTCAAATAACTTTTTTTTTATTTTTTCCCGTTATTTGGGTGCAAAATAAGGACAAAAACAGAAAACCAAAATATTTCAAATAACTTTTTTTTTCTTTTTTCCCGTTATTTGGGTGCAAAATAAGGACAAAAACAGAAAACCAAAATATTTCAGATAATTTTTTTTTTCCGTTATTTGGGTGCAAAATAAGGACAAAACAGAAAACCAAAATATTTCAAATAACTTTTTTTTTATTTTTTCCCGTTATTTGGGTGCAAAATAAGGACAAAAACAGAAAACCAAAATATTTCAAATAACTTTTTTTTTCTTTTTTCCCGTTATTTGGGTGCAAAATAAGGACAAAAACAGAAAACCAAAATATTTCAAATAACTTTTTTTTTCTTTTTTCCCGTTATTTGGGTGCAAAATAAGGACAAAAACAGAAAACCAAAATATTTCAGATAACTTTTTTTTTATTTTTTCCCGTTATTTGGGTGCAAAATAAGGACAAAAACAGAAAACCAAAATATTTCAGATAATTTTTTTTTTCCGTTATTTGGGTGCAAAATAAGGACAAAACAGAAAACCAAAATATTTCAAATAACTTTTTTTTTCTTTTTTCCCGTTATTTGGGTGCAAAATAAGGACAAAAACAGAAATCCAAAATATTTGAGATAACTATTTTTTTATTTTTTCCCGTTATTTGGGTGCAAAATAAGGACAAAAACAGAAAACCAAATTATTTCAAATAACTTTTTTTTCTTTTTCTCGTTATTTGGGTGAAAAATAAGGACAAAAAAAGCAAACCAAAATATTTCAGATAACTTTTTTTTATTTTTTGCCGTTATTTGGGTGCAAAATAAGGACAAAAACAGAAAACCAAAATATTTCAAATTACGTTTTTTTTATTTTTTCCCGTTATTTGGGTGCAAAATAAGGACAAAAACAGAAAACCAAAATATTTCAAATAACTTTTTTTTTCTTTTTCTCGTTATTTGGGTGAAAAATAAGGACAAAAACAGAAAACCAAAATATTTCAGATAACTTTTTTTTCCTTTTTTCCCGTTATTTGGGTGCAAAATAAGGACAAAAACAGAAAACCAAAATATTTCAAATAACTTTTTTTTTATTTTTCCCGTTATTTGGGTGCAAAATAAGGACAAAAACAGAAAACCAAAATATTTCAGATAACTTTTTTTTTATTTATTCCCGTTATTTGGGTGTAAAATAAGGACAAAAACAGAAAACCAAAATATTTCAGATAATTTTTTTTTTCCGTTATTTGGGTGCAAAATAAGGACAAAACAGAAAACCAAAATATTTCAAATAACTTTTTTTTTATTTTTTCCCGTTATTTGGGTGCAAAATAAGGACAAAAACAGAAAACCAAAATATTTCAAATAACTTTTTTTTTCTTTTTTCCCGTTATTTGGGTGCAAAATAAGGACAAAAACAGAAAACCAAAATATTCCAGATAATTTTTTTTTTTCCGTTATTTGGGTGCAAAATAAGGACAAAACAGAAAACCAAAATATTTCAAATAACTTTTTTTTTATTTTTTCCCGTTATTTGGGTGCAAAATAAGGACAAAAACAGAAAACCAAAATATTTCAAATAACTTTTTTTTCTTTTTTCCCGTTATTTGGGTGCAAAATAAGGACAGAAACAGAAAACCAAAATATTTCAGATAACTTTTTTTTTATTTTTTCCCGTTATTTGGGTGCAAAATAAGGACAAAAACAGAAAACTATTTCAGATAACTTTTTTTTTATTTTTTCCCGTTATTTGGGTGCAAAATAAGGACAAAAACAGAAAACCAAAATATTTCAGATAATTTTTTTTTTCCGTTATTTGGGTGCAAAATAAGGACAAAACAGAAAACCAAAATATTTCAAATAACTTTTTTTTTATTTTTTCCCGTTATTTGGGTGCAAAATAAGGACAAAAACAGAAAACCAAAATATTTCAAATAACTTTTTTTTTCTTTTTTCCCGTTATTTGGGTGCAAAATAAGGACAAAAAGAGAAAACCAAAATATTTCAGATAACTTTTTTTTTCTTTTTTCCCGTTATTTGGGTGCAAAATAAGGACAAAAACAGAAATCCAAAATATTTGAGATAACTATTTTTTTATTTTTTCCCGTTATTTGGGTACAAAATAAGGACAAAAACAGAAAACCAAATTATTTCAAATAACTTTTTTTTCTTTTTCTCGTTATTTGGGTGAAAAATAAGGACAAAAAAAGAAAACCAAAATATTTCAGATAACTTTTTTTTATTTTTTCCCGTTATTTGGGTGCAAAATAAGGACAAAAACAGAAAACCAAAATATTTCAAATAACGTTTTTTTTATTTTTTCCCGTTATTTGGGTGCAAAATAAGGACAAAAAACAGAAAACCAAAATATTTCAGATAACTTTTTTTTTCTTTTTTCCCGTTATTTGGGTGCAAAATAAGGACAAAAAGAGAGAACCAAAATATTTCATATAACTTTTTTTTTCTTTTTTCCAGTTATTTGGGTGCAAAATAAGGACAAAAACAGAAAATCAAAATAATTCAGATAACTGTTTTTTTTTTTTTTTTCCCCGTTATTTGGGTGCAAAATAAAGACAAATACAGAAAACCAAAATATTTCAAATAAGTTTCTTTTTATTTTTTTTCGTTATTTGGGTGCAAAATAAGGACAAAAACAGAAAACCAAAAGTTTCAGATAACTTTTTTTTCTTCTTTCCCTTTATTTGGGTGCAAAATAAGGACAAAAACAGAAAACCAAAATATTTCAGATAACTTTTTTTTTATTTTTTCCCGTTATTTGGGTGCAAAATAAGGACAAAAACAGAAAACCAAAATATTTCAAATAACTTTTCTTTTCTTTTTTCCCGTTATTTGGGTGCAAAATAAGGACAAAAACAGAAAACCAAAATATTTCAAATAACTTTTTTTTTCTTTTTTCCCGTTATTTGGGTGCAAAATAAGGACAAAAAGAGAAAACCAAAATATTTCAGATAACTTTTTTTTTATTTTTTCCCGTTATTTGGGTGCAAAATAAGGACAAAAACAGAAAACCAAAATATTTCAAATAACTTTTTTTTTCTTTTTCCCCGTTATTTGGGTGAAAAATAAGGACAAAAACTGAAAACCAAAATATTTCAGATACCTTTGTTTTTCTTTTTTCCCGTTATTTGGGTGCAAAATAAGGACAAAAACAGAAAACCAAAATATTTCAAATAACTTTTTTTTATTTTTTCCAGTTATTTGGGTGCAAAATAAGGACAAAAACAGAAAACCAAAATATTTCAAATAACTTTTTTTTTATTTTTTCCCGTTATTTGGGTGCAAAATAAGGACAAAACCAGAAAACCAAAATATTTAAGATAACTTTTTTTTTATTTTTTCCCGTTATTTGGGTGCAAAATAAAGACAAAAACAGAAAACCAAAATATTTCAGATAACTTTTTTTTTCTTTTTTCCCGTTGTTTGGGTGCAAAATAAGGACAAAAACAGAAAACCAAAATATTTCAAATAACTTTGTTTTTCTTTTTTCCCGTTATTTGGGTGCAAAATAAGGACAAAAACAGAAAACCAAAATATTTCAAATAACTTTTTTTTATTTTTTCCAGTTATTTGGGTGCAAAATAAGGACAAAAACAGAAAACCAAAATATTTCAAATAACTTTTTTTTTATTTTTTCCCGTTATTTGGGTGCAAAATAAGGACACAAACAGAAAACCAAAATATTTCAGATAACTTTTTTTTTATTTTTTCCGGTTAATTGGGTGCAAAATAAGGACAAAAACAGAAAACCAAAATATTTCAGATAATTTTTTTTTATTTTTTCCCCTTATTTGGGTGCAAAATAAGGACAAAAACAGAAAACCAAAATATTTCAAATAACTTTTCTTTTCTTTTTTCCCGTTATTTGGGTGCAAAATAAGGACAAAAACAGAAAACCAAAATATTTCAGATAACTTTTTTTTTCTTTTTTCCCGTTATTTGGGTGCAAAATAAGGACAAAAACAGAAAATCAAAATATTTCAAATAACTTTTTTTTTCTTTGTGCAAAATAAGGACAAAAACAGAAAACCAAAATATTTCAAATAACTTTTTTTTTTTTCCCGTTATTTGGGTGCAAAATAAGGACAAAAACAGAAAACCAAAATATTTCAAATAACTTTTTTTTTCTTTTTTCCCGTTATTTGGGTGCAAATAAGGACAAAAACAGAAAACCAAAATATTTCAAATAATTTTTTTTTTATTTTTTCCCGTTATTTGGGTGCAAAATAAGGACAAAAACAGAAAACCAAAATATTTCAGATAACTTTTTTTTTCTTTTTTCCCGTTATTTGGGTGCAAAATAAGGACAAAAAGAGAGAACCAAAATATTTCAGATAACTGTTTTTTTCTTTTTTCCAGTTATTTGGGTGCAAAATAAGGACAAAAACAGAAAATCAAAATAATTCAGATAACTGTTTTTTTTTCTTTTTTCCCGTTATTTGGGTGAAAAATAAGGACAAAAACTGAAAACCAAAATATTTCAGATACCTTTGTTTTTCTTTTTTCCCGTTATTTGGGTGCAAAATAAGGACAAAAACAGAAAACCAAAATATTTCAAATAACTCTTTTTTTATTTTTTCCCGTTATTTGGGTGCAAATAAAGGACAAAAACAGAAAACCAAAAATTTCAGATAACTTTTTTTTTCTTTTTTCCCGTTATTTGGGTGCAAAATAAGGACAAAACAGAAAACAAAAATATTTCAGATAACTTTTTTTTTATTTTTTCCCGTTATTTGGGTGCAAAATAAGGACAAAAACAGAAAACCAAAATATTTCAAATAACTTTTTTTTTCTTTTTTCCCGTTATTTGGGTACAAAATAAGGACAAAAACAGAAAACCAAAATATTTAAGATAACTTTTTTTTTATTTTTTCGCGTTATTTGGGTGCAAAATAAAGACAAAAACAGAAAACCAAAATATTTCAGATAACTTTTTTTTTCTTTTTTCCCGTTGTTTGGGTGCAAAATAAAGACAAAAACCGAAAACCAAAATATTTCAAATAACTTTGTTTTTCTTTTTTCCCGTTATTTGGGTGCAAAATAAGGACAAAAACAGAAAACCAAAATATTTCAAATAACTTTTTTTTATTTTTTCCCGTTATTTGGGTGCAAAATAAGGCCAAAAACAGAAAACCAAAATATTTCAAATAACTTTTTTTTTATTTTTTCCCGTTATTTGGGTGCAAAATAAGGACAAAACCAGAAAACCAAAATATTTCAGATAACGTTTTTTTATTTTTTCCCGTTATTTGGGTGCAAAATAAGGACACAAACAGAAAACCAAAATATTTCAAATAACTTTTTTTTTGTTTTTTCCCGTTATTTGGGTACAAAATAAGGACAAAAACAGAAAACCAAAATATTTAAGATAACTTTTTTTTTATTTTTTCGCGTTATTTGGGTGCAAAATAAAGACAAAAACAGAAAACCAAAATATTTCAGATAACTTTTTTTTTCTTTTTTCCAGTTATTTGGGTGCAAAATAAGGACAAAAACAGAAAATCAAAATAATTCAGATAACTGTTTTTTTTTTTTTTTCCCGTTATTTGGGTGCAAAATAAAGACAAATACAGAAAACCAAAATATTTCAAATAAGTTTCTTTTTATTTTTTTTCGTTATTTGGGTTCAAAATAAGGACAAAAACAGAAAACCAAAAGTTTCAGATAACTTTTTTTTCTTCTTTCCCTTTATTTGGGTGCAAAATAAGGACAAAAACAGAAAACCAAAATATTTCAGATAGCTTTTTTTTTATTTTTTCCCGTTATTTGGGTGCAAAATAAGGACAAAAACAGAAAACCAAAATATTTCAAATAACTTTTCTTTTCTTTTTTCCCGTTATTTGGGTGCAAAATAAGGACAAAAACAGAAAACCAAAATATTTCAAATAACTTTTTTTTTCTTTTTTCCCGTTATTTGGGTGCAAAATAAGGACAAAAAGAGAAAACCAAAATATTTCAGATAACTTTTTTTTTATTTTTTCCCGTTATTTGGGTGCAAAATAAGGACAAAAACAGAAAACCAAAATATTTCAAATAACTTTTTTTTATTTTTTCCAGTTATTTGGGTGCAAAATAAGGACAAAAACAGAAAACCAAAATATTTCAAATAACTTTTTTTTTATTTTTTCCCGTTATTTGGGTGCAAAATAAGGACAAAACCAGAAAACCAAAATATTTAAGATAACTTTTTTTTTATTTTTTTCTCGTTATTTGGGTGCAAAATAAAGACAAAAACAGAAAACCAAAATATTTCAGATAACTTTTTTTTTCTTTTTTGCCGTTGTTTGGGTACAAAATAAGGACAAAAACAGAAAACCAAAATATTTCAAATAACTTTGTTTTTCTTTTTTCCCGTTATTTGGGTGCAAAATAAGGACAAAAACAGAAAACCAAAATATTTCAAATAACTTTTTTTTATTTTTTCCAGTTATTTGGGTGCAAAATAAGGACAAAAACAGAAAACCAAAATATTTCAAATAACTTTTTTTTTATTTTTTCTCGTTATTTGGGTGCAAAATAAGGACAAAACCAGAAAACCAAAATATTTCAGATAACGTTTTTTTTATTTTTTCCCGTTATTTGGGTGCAAAATAAGGACACAAACAGAAAACCAAAATATTTCAGATAACTTTTTTTTATTTTTTCCGGTTAATTGGGTGCAAAATAAGGACAAAAACAGAAAACCAAAATATTTCAGATAACTTTTTTTTTATTTTTTCCCCTTATTTGGGTGCAAAATAAGGACAAAAACAGAAAACCAAAATATTTCAAATAACTTTTCTTTTCTTTTTTCCCGTTATTTGGGTGCAAAATAAGGACAAAAACAGAAAACCAAAATATTTCAGATAACTTTTTTTTTCTTTTTTCCCGTTATTTGGGTGCAAAATAAGGACAAAAACAGAAAACCAAAATATTTCAAATAACTTTTTTTTTCTTTTTTCCCGTTATTTGGGTGCAAAATAAGGACAAAAACAGAAAACCAAAATATTTCAAATAACTTTTTTTTTTTCCCCGTTATTTGGGTGCAAAATAAGGACAAAAACAGAAAACCAAAATATTTCAAATAACTTTTTTTTTCTTTTTTCCCGTTATTTGGGTGCAAATAAGGACAAAAACAGAAAACCAAAATATTTCAAATAATTTTTTTTTTATTTTTTCCCGTTATTTGGGTGCAAAATAAGGACAAAAACAGAAAACCAAAATATTTCAGATAACTTTTTTTTTCTTTTTTCCCGTTATTTGGGTGCAAAATAAGGACAAAAAGAGAGAACCAAAATATTTCAGATAACTGTTTTTTTCTTTTTTCCAGTTATTTGGGTGCAAAATAAGGACAAAAACAGAAAATCAAAATAATTCAGATAACTGTTTTTTTTTCTTTTTTCCCGTTATTTGGGTGAAAAATAAGGACAAAATCTGAAAACCAAAATATTTCAGATACCTTTGTTTTTCTTTTTTCCCGTTATTTGGGTGCAAAATAAGGACAAAAACAGAAAACCAAAATATTTCAAATAACTTTTTTTTTATTTTTTCCCGTTATTTGGGTGCAAATAAAGGACAAAAACAGAAAACCAAAAATTTCAGATAACTTTTTTTAATAAGGACAAAAACAGGAAACCAAAATATTTCAAATAACTATTTTTTTTATTCTTTCCCGTTATTTGGGTGCAAAATAAGGACAAAAACAGAAAACCAAAATATTTCAAATAACTTTTTTTTTATTTTTTCCCGTTATTTGGGTGCATAATAAGGACAAAAACAGAAAACCAAAATATTTCAAATAACTTTTTTTTTCTTTTTTCCCGTTATTTGGGTGAAAAATAAAGACAAAAACAGAAAACCAAAATATTTCAGATAACTTTTTTTTTCTTTTTTCCTGTTAGTTGGGTGCAAAATAAGGACAAAAACAGAAAACCAAAATATTTCAAATAACTTTTTTTTTATTTTTTCCCATTATTTGGGTGCAAAATAAGGACAAAAACAGAAAACCAAAATATTTCAAATAATTTTTTTTTTATTTTTTCCCGTTATTTGGGTGCAAAATAAGGACAAAAATAGAAAACCAAATATTTCAGATAACTTTTTTTTTATTTTTTCCCGTTATTTTGGTGCAAAAAAAGGACAAAAACAGAAAACCAAAATATATCAAATATATTTTTTTTTCTTTTTTCCCGTTATTTAGGTGCAAAATAAGGACAAAAACAGAAAACCAAAATATTTCAAATAACTTTTTTTTATTTTTTCCCATTATTTGGGTGCAAAATAAGGACAAAAACAGAAAACCAAAATATTTCAAATAATTTTTTTTTTATTTTTTCTCGTTATTGGGTGCAAAATAAGGACAAAAATATAAAACCAAATATTTCAGATAACTTTTTTTTTATTTTTTCCCGTTATTTTGGTGCAAAATAAGGACAAAAACAGGAAACCAAAATATTTCAAATAACTTTTTTTTATTTTTTCCCGTTATTTGGGTGCATAATAAGGATAAAAAGAGAAAACCAAAATATTTCAAATAACTTTTTTTTTCTTTTTTCCCGTTATTTGGGTGCAAAAAAAGGACAAAAACAGAAAACCAAAATATATCAAATAAATTTTTTTTTCTTTTTTCCCGTTATTTAGGTGCAAAATAAGGACAAAAACAGAAAACCAAAATATTTCAAATAACTTTTTTTTTATTTTTTCCCATTATTTGGGTGCAAAATAAGGACAAAAACAGAAAACCAAAATATTTCAAATAATTTTTTTTTATTTTTTCCCGTTATTTGGGTGCATAATAAGGATAAAAAGAGAAAACCAAAATATTTCAAATAACTTTTTTTTTCTTTTTTCCCGTTATTTGGGTGCAAAAAAAGGACAAAAACAGAAAACCAAAATATATCAAATAAATTTTTTTTTCTTTTTTCCCGTTATTTAGGTGCAAAATAAGGACAAAAACAGAAAACCAAAATATTTCAAATAACTTTTTTTTTATTTTTTCCCATTATTTGGGTGCAAAATAAGGACAAAAACAGAAAACCAAAATATTTCAAATAATTTTTTTTTAATTTTTTCCCGTTATTTGGGTGCAAAATAAGGACAAAAATAGAAAACCAAATATTTCAGATAACTTTTTTTTTATTTTTTCCCGTTATTTTGGTGCAAAATAAGGACAAAAACAGGAAACCAAAATATTTCAAATAACTATTTTTTTTATTTTTTCCCGTTATTTGGGTGCAAAATAACGACATAAACAGAAAACCAAAATATTTCAAATAATTTTTTTTTTATTTTTTCCCGTTACTTGGGTGCAAAATAAGGACAAAAATAGAAAACCAAATATTTCAGATAACTTTTTTTTTATTTTTTCCCGTTATTTTGGTGCAAAATAAGGACAAAAACAGAAAACCAAAATATTTCTAATAACTTTTTTTTTATTTTTTTCCCGTTATTTGGGTGCAAAATAAGGACAAAAACAGAAAACCAAAATATTTCAAATAACTATTTTTTTTATTTTTTTCCGTTATTTGGGTGCAAAATAAGGACAAAAACAGAAAACAAAAATATTTCAAATAACTTTTTTGTTATGTTTTCCGATTATTTGGGTGCAAAATAAGGACAAAAACAGAAAACCAAAATATTTCAAATAACTTTTTTTTTATTTTTTCCCATTATTTGGTTGCAAAATAAGGACAAACACAGAAAACCAAAATATTTCAGATAACTTTTTTTTTCTTTTTTCCCGTTATTTGGGTGCAAAATAAGGGCAAAAACAGAAAACCAAAATATTTCAAATAACTTTTTTTTTATTTTTTCCCGTTATTTGGGTGCATAATAAGGACAAAAACAGAAAACCAAAATATTTCAAATAACTTTTTTTTTCTTTTTTCCCGTTATTTGGGTGCAAAATAAGGACTAAAAGAGAAAACCAAAATATTTCAAATAACTTTTTTTTTTTTTCTGTTATTTGGGTGCAAAATAAAGACAAAAACAGAAAACCAAAATATTTCAAATAACTTTTTTTTTCTTTTTTCCCGTTATTTGGGTGCAAAATAAGGACAAAAACAGAAAACCAAAATATTTCAAATAACTTTTTTTTTCTTTTTTCCCGTTATTTGGGTGCAAAATAAGGACAAAACCAGAAAACCAAAATATTTCAAATAACTTTTTTTTTTCTTTTTTCCCGTTATTTGGGTGCAAAATAAGGACAAAAACAGAAAACAAAAATATTTCAAATAACTTTTTTGTTATGTTTTCCGATTATTTGGGTGCAAAATAAGGACAAAAACAGAAAACCAAAATATTTCAAATAACTTTTTTTTTATTTTTTCCCATTATTTGGTTGCAAAATAAGGACAAACACAGAAAACCAAAATATTTCAGATAACTTTTTTTTATTTATTCCCGTTATTTGGGTGCAAAATAAGGACAAAAACAGAAAACCAAAATATTTCAAATAACTTTTTTTTTCTTTTTTCCCGTTATTTAGGTGCAAAATAAGGACAAAAACAGAAAACCAAAATATTTCAGATAACTTTTTTTTATTTATTCCCGTTATTTGGGTGCAAAATAAGGACAAAAACAGAAAACCAAAATATTTCAAATAACTTTTTTTTTCTTTTTTCCCGTTATTTAGGTGCAAAATAAGGACAAAAACAGAAAACCAAAATATTTCAGATAACTTTTTTTTATTTATTCCCGTTATTTGGGTGCAAAATAAGGACAAAAACAGAAAACCAAAATATTTCAAATAACTTTTTTTTTCTTTTTTCCCGTTATTTGGGTGCAAAATAAGGACAAAACCAGAAAACCAAAATATTTCAAATAACTTTTTTTTTTCTTTTTTCCCGTTATTTGGTTGCAAAATAAGGACAAAAACAGAAAACAAAAATATTTCAAATAACTTTTTTGTTATGTTTTCCGATTATTTGGGTGCAAAATAAGGACAAAAACAGAAAACCAAAATATTTCAAATAACTTTTTTTTTATTTTTTCCCATTATTTGGTTGCAAAATAAGGACAAACACAGAAAACCAAAATATTTCAGATAACTTTTTTTTTCTTTTTTCCCGTTATTTGGGTGCAAAATAAGGGCAAAAACAGAAAACCCAAATATTTCAAATAACTTTTTTTTTATTTTTTCCCGTTATTTGGGTGCATAATAAGGACAAAAACAGAAAACCAAAATATTTCAAATAACTTTTTTTTTCTTTTTTCCCGTTATTTGGGTGCAAAATAAGGACTAAAAGAGAAAACCAAAATATTTCAAATAACTTTTTTTTTTTTTCTGTTATTTGGGTGCAAAATAAAGACAAAAACAGAAAACCAAAATATTTCAAATAACTTTTTTTTTCTTTTTTCCCGTTATTTGGGTGCAAAATAAGGACAAAAACAGAAAACCAAAATATTTCAAATAACTTTTTTTTTATTTTACCCGTCATTTGGGTGCAAAATAAGGACAAAAACAGAAAACCAAAATATTTCAAATAACTTTTTTTTTATTTTTTCCCATTATTTGGGTGCAAAATAAGGACAAAAACAGAAAACCAAAATATTTCAAATAACTTTTTTTTTCATTTTTCCCGTTATTTGGGTGCAAAATAAGGACAAAACCAGAAAACCAAAATATTTCAAATAACTTTTTTTTTTCTTTTTTCCCGTTATTTGGGTGCAAAATAAGGACAAAAACAGAAAACCAAAATATTCCAAATAACTTTTTTTTTCTTTTTTCCTGTTATTTGGGTGCAAAATAAGGACAAAAACAGAAAAAAAAATTATTTGAAATATTTTGGTGTTCTGTTTTTGTCCTTATTTTGCACCCAAATAACAGGAAAAAATAAAAAAAAGTTATTTGAAATATTTTGGTTTCCAGGTTTTGTCCTTATTTTGCACCCAAATAACGGGAAAAAAGAAAAAGAAAGTTATTTGAAATATTTTGGTTTTCTGGTTTTGTCCTTATTTTGCACCCGTTATTTGGGTGCAAAATAAGGACAAAAACAGAAAACCAAAATATTTCAAATAACTTTTTTTTTCTTTTTTCCCTTTATTTTGGTGCAAAATAAGGACTAAAACAGAAAACCAAAATATTTCAAATAACTTTTTTTTTATTTTTTCCCGTTATTTGGGTGCAAAATAAGGACAAAAACAGAAAACAAAAATATTTCAAATAACTTTTTTGTTATGTTTTCCCATTATTTGGGTGCAAAATAAGGTCAAAAACAGAAAACCAAAATATTTCAAATAACTTTTTTTTTATGTTTTCCCATTATTTGGGTGCAAAATAAGGACAAACACAGAAAACCAAAATATTTCAGATAACTTTTTTTTTCTTTTTTCCCGTTATTTGGGTGCAAAATAAGGGCAAAAACAGAAAACCAAAATATTTCAAATAACTTTTTTTTTATTTTTTCCCGTTATTTGGGTGCATAATAAGGACAAAAACAGAAAACCAAAATATTTCAAATAACTTTTTTTTTCTTTTTTCCCGTTATTTGGGTGCAAAATAAGGACTAAAAGAGAAAACCAAAATATTTCAAATAACTTTTTTTTTTTTTCTGTTATTTGGGTGCAAAATAAAGACAAAAACAGAAAACCAAAATATTTCAAATAACTTTTTTTTTCTTTTTTCCCGTTATTTGGGTGCAAAATAAGGACAAAAACAGAAAACCAAAATATTTCAAATAACTTTTTTTTTCTTTTTTCCCGTTATTTGGGTGCAAAATAAGGACAAAACCAGAAAACCAAAATATTTCAAATAACTTTTTTTTTTCTTTTTTCCCGTTATTTGGGTGCAAAATAAGGACAAAAACAGAAAACAAAAATATTTCAAATAACTTTTTTGTTATGTTTTCCGATTATTTGGGTGCAAAATAAGGACAAAAACAGAAAACCAAAATATTTCAAATAACTTTTTTTTTATTTTTTCCCATTATTTGGTTGCAAAATAAGGACAAACACAGAAAACCAAAATATTTCAGATAACTTTTTTTTATTTATTCCCGTTATTTGGGTGCAAAATAAGGACAAAAACAGAAAACCAAAATATTTCAAATAACTTTTTTTTTCTTTTTTCCCGTTATTTAGGTGCAAAATAAGGACAAAAACAGAAAACCAAAATATTTCAGATAACTTTTTTTTATTTATTCCCGTTATTTGGGTGCAAAATAAGGACAAAAACAGAAAACCAAAATATTTCAAATAACTTTTTTTTTCTTTTTTCCCGTTATTTAGGTGCAAAATAAGGACAAAAACAGAAAACCAAAATATTTCAGATAACTTTTTTTTATTTATTCCCGTTATTTGGGTGCAAAATAAGGACAAAAACAGAAAACAAAAATATTTCAAATAACTTTTTTGTTATGTTTTCCGATTATTTGGGTGCAAAATAAGGACAAAAACAGAAAACCAAAATATTTCAAATAACTTTTTTTTTATTTTTTCCCATTATTTGGTTGCAAAATAAGGACAAACACAGAAAACCAAAATATTTCAGATAACTTTTTTTTTCTTTTTTCCCGTTATTTGGGTGCAAAATAAGGGCAAAAACAGAAAACCCAAATATTTCAAATAACTTTTTTTTTATTTTTTCCCGTTATTTGGGTGCAAAATAAGGACAAAAACAGAAAACCAAAATATTTCAAATAACTTTTTTTTTATTTTACCCGTTATTTGGGTGCAAAATAAGGACAAAAACAGAAAACCAAAATATTTCAAATAACTTTTTTTTTATTTTTTCCCATTATTTGGGTGCAAAATAAGGACAAAAACAGAAAACCAAAATATTTCAAATAACTTTTTTTTTCATTTTTCCCGTTATTTGGGTGCAAAATAAGGACAAAAACAGAAAACCAAAATATTTCAAATAACTTTTTTTTTATTTTTTCCCATTATTTGGGTGCAAAATAAGGACAAAAACAGAAAACCAAAATATTTCAAATAACTTTTTTTTTCATTTTTCCCGTTATTTGGGTGCAAAATAAGGACAAAACCAGAAAACCAAAATATTTCAAATAACTTTTTTTTTTCTTTTTTCCCGTTATTTGGGTGCAAAATAAGGACAAAAACAGAAAACCAAAATATTCCAAATAACTTTTTTTTTATTTTTTCCAGTTATTTGGGTGCAAAATAAGGACAAAAACATAAAACCAAAATATTTCAAATATTTTGGTGTTCTGTTTTTGTCCTTATTTTGCACCCAAATAACAGGAAAAAATAAAAAAAAGTTATTTGAAATATTTTGGTTTCCAGGTTTTGTCCTTATTTTGCACCCAAATAACGGGAAAAAAGAAAAAGAAAGTTATTTGAAATATTTTGGTTTTCTTTTTTTGTCCTTATTTTTTCCCGTTATTTGGGTGCAAAATAAGGACAAAAACAGAAAACCAAAATATTTCAAATAACTTTTTTTTTCTTTTTTCCCGTTATTTTGGTGCAAAATAAGGACTAAAACAGAAAACCAAAATATTTCAAATAACTTTTTTTTTATTTTTTCCCGTTATTTGGGTGCAAAATAAGGACAAAAACAGAAAACAAAAATATTTCAAATAACTTTTTTGTTATGTTTTCCCATTATTTGGGTGCAAAATAAGGTCAAAAACAGAAAACCAAAATATTTCAAATAACTTTTTTTTTATGTTTTCCCATTATTTGGGTGCAAAATAAGGACAAACACAGAAAACCAAAATAATTCAGATAACTTTTTTTTTATTTTTTCCCGTTATTTGGGTGCAAAATAAGGACAAAAACAGAAAACCAAAATATTTCAGATATCTTTTTTTTTCTTTTTTCCCGTTATTTAGGTGCAAAATAAGGACAAAAACAGAAAACCAAAATATTTCAAATAACTTTTTTTTTCTTTTTTCCCGTTATTTGGGTGCAAAATAAGGGCAAAAACAGAAAACCAAAATATTTCAAATAACTTTTTTTTTATTTTTTCCCGTTATTTGGGTGCATAATAAGGACAAAAACAGAAAACCAAAAAATTTCAAATAACTTTTTTTTTCTTTTTTCCCGTTATTTAAATGAAACATAAAGACAAAAACAGAAAACCAAAATATTTCAGATAACTTTTTTTTCTTTTTTCCCGTTATTTAGGTGCAAAATAAGGACAAAACCAGAAAACCAAAATATTTCAAATAACTTTTTTTTTTCTTTTTTCCCGTTATTTGGGTGCAAAATAAGGACAAAAACAGAAAACCAAAATATTTCAAATAACTTTTTTTTTTCTTTTTTCCCGTTATTTGGGTGCAAAATAAGGACAAAAACAGAAAACCAAAATATTTCAAATAACTTTTTTTTTCTTTTTTCCCGTTATTTGGGTGAAAACTAAAGACAAAAACAGAAAACCAAAATATTTCAGATAACTTTTTTTTTCTTTTTTCCCGTTATTTAGGTGCAAAATAAGGACAAAAACAGAAAACCAAAATATTTGAAATAACTTTTTTTTTCTTTTTGCCCGTTATTTGGGTGCAAAATAAGGGCAAAAACAGAAAACCAAAATATTTCAAATAACTTTTTTTTTATTTTTTCCCGTTATTTGGGTGCATAATAAGGATAAAAAGGGAAAACCAAAATATTTCAAATAACTTTTTTTTTCTTTTTTCCCGTTATTTGGGTGCAAAAAAAGGACAAAAACAGAAAACCAAAATATATCAAATAAATTTTTTTTTCTTTTTTCCCGTTATTTAGGTGCAAAATAAGGACAAAAACAGAAAACCAAAATATTTCAAATAACTTTTTTTTTTATTTTTTCCCATTATTTGGGTGCAAAATAAGGACAAACACAGAAAACCAAAATATTTCAGTTAACTTTTTTTTTATTTTTTCCCGTTATTTGGGTGCAAAATAAGCACAAAAACAGAAAACCAAAATATTTCAGATAACTTTTTTTTTCTTTTTTCCCGTTATTTAGGTGCAAAATAAGGACAAAAACAGAAAACCAAAATATTTGAAATAACTTTTTTTTCTTTTTTCCCGTTATTTGGGTGCAAAATAAGGGCAAAAACAGAAAACCAAAATATTTCAAATAACTTTTTTTTTATTTTTTCCCGTTATTTGGGTGCATAATAAGGACAAAAACAGAAAACCAAAATATTTCAAATAACTTTTTTTTTCTTTTTTCCCGTTATTTGGGTGAAAAATAAAGACAAAAACAGAAAACCAAAATATTTCAGATAACTTTTTTTTTCTTTTTGCCCGTTATTTAGGTGCAAAATAAGGACAAAAACAGAAAACCAAAATATATCAAATAACTTTTTTTTTTCTTTTTTCCCGTTATTTAGGTGCAAAATAAGGACAAAAACAGAAAACCAAAATATTTCAAATAACTTTTTTTTTCTTTTTTCCCGTTATTTGGGTGCAAAATAAGGGCAAAAACAGAAAACCAAAATATTTCAAATAACTTTTTTTTTATTTTTTCCCGTTATTTGGGTGCATAATAAGGACAAAAACAGAAAACCAAAATATTTCAAATAACATTTTTTTTCTTTTTTCCCGTTATTTGGGGGCAAAATAAGGACAAAAACAGAAAACCAAAATATTTCAAATAACTTTTTTTTTATTTTTTCCTGTTATTTGGGTGCAAATAAAGGACAAAAAAGAAAACCAAAATATTTCAATTAAATTTTTTTTTCTTTTTCCGTTATTTGGGTGCAAAATAAGGACAAAAAAAGAAAACCAAAATATTTCAATTAACTTTTTTTTTCTTTTTTCCCATTATTTGGGTGCAAAATAAGGACTAAAACAGAAAACCAAAATATTTCAAATAACTTTTTTTTTCTTTTTTCTCGTTATTTGGGTGCAAAATAAGAACAAAAACAGAAAACCAAAATATTTCAAATAACTTTTTTTTTTCTTTTTTTCCGTTATTTGGGTGCAAAATAAAGACAAAAACAGAAAACCAAAATATTTCAAATAACTTTTTTTTTCTTTTTTCCCGTTATTTGGGTGCAAAATAACGACAAAAACAGAAAACCAAAATATTTCAAATAACTTTTTTTTTATTTTACCCGTTATTTGGGTGCAAAATAAGGACAAAAACAGAATACCAAAATATTTCAGTTAACTTTTTTTTTATTTTTTCCCGTTATTTGGGTGCAAAATAAGGACAAAAACAGAAAACCAAAATATTTCAAATAACTTTTTTTTTCTTTTTTCCCGTTATTTGGGTGCAAAATAAGGACAAAACCAGAAAACCAAAATATTTCAAATAACTTTTTTTTTTCTTTTTTCCCGTTATTTGGGTGCAAAATAAGGACAAAAACAGAAAACCAAAATATTTAAATAACTTTTTTTTTATTTTTTCCTGTTATTTGGGTGCAAAATAAGGACAAAAACAGAAAACCAAAATATTTCAAATAACTTTTTTTTTCTTTTTTCCCGTTATTTGGGTGCAAAATAAGGACAAAAACAGAAAAACAAAATATTTCAAATAACTTTTTTTTTCTTTTTTCCCGTTATTTGGGTGCAAAATAAGGACAAAAACAGAAAAAAAAAGTTATTTGAAATATTGTGGTTTTCTGTTTTTGTCCTTATTTTGCACCCAAATAACAGGAAAAAAGAAAAAAAAAGTTATTTGAAATATTTTGGTTTTCTGTTTTTGTCCTTATTTTGCACCCAAATACCGGGAAAAAAGAAAAAAGTTATTTGAAATATTTTGGTTTTCTGGTTTTGTCCTTATTTTGCACCCGTTATTTGGGTGCAAAATAAGGACAAAAACAGAAAACCAAAATAATTCAAATAACTTTTTTTTTCTTTTTTCCCGTTATTTTGGTGCAAAATAAGGACTAAAACAGAAAACCAAAATATTTCAAATAACTTTTTTTTTATTTTTTCCCGTTATTTGGGTGCAAAATAAGGTCAAAAACAGAAAACCAAAATATTTCAAATAACTTTTTTTTTATTTTTTCCCATTATTTGGGTGCAAAATAAGGACAAACACAGAAAACCAAAATATTTCAGATAACTTTTTTTTTATTTTTTCCCGTTATTTGGGTGCAAAATAAGGACAAAAACAGAAAACCAAAATATTTCAGATAACTTTTTTTTTTCTTTTTTCCCGTTATTTAGGTGCAAAATAAGGACAAAAACAGAAAACCAAAATATTTCAAATAACTTTTTTTTTATTTTTTCCAGTTATTTGGGTGCATAATAAGGACAAAAACAGAAAACCAAAATATTTCAAATAACTTTTTTTTTCTTTTTTCCCGTTATTTGGGTGAAAAATAAAGACAAAACAGAAAACCAAAATATTTCAGATAACTTTTTTTTTCTTTTTTCCCGTTATTTAGGTGCAAAATAAGGACAAAAACAGAAAACCAAATATATCAAATAACTTTTTTTTACTTTTTTCCAGTTATTTGGGTGCAAAATAAGGACAAAAACAGAAAACCAAAATATTTCAAATAACTTTTTTTTTCTTTTTTCCCGTTATTTTGGTGCAAAATAAGGACTAAAACAGAAAACCAAAATATTTCAAATAACTTTTTTTTTATTTTTTCCTGTTATTTGGGTGCAAAATAAGGACTAAAACAGAAAACCAAAATATTTCAAATAACTTTTTTTTTCTTTTTTCTCGTTATTTGGGTGCAAAATAAGGACAAAAACAGAAAACCAAAATATTTCAAATAACTTTTTTTTTCTTTTTTTCCGTTATTTGGGTGCAAAATAAAGACAAAAACAGAAAACCAAAATATTTCAAATAACTTTTTTTTTCTTTTTTCCCGTTATTTGGGTGCAAAATAAGGACAAAAACAGAAAACCAAAATATTTCAAATAATTTTTTTTTTATTTTACCCGTTATTTGGGTGCAAAATAAGGACAAAAACAGAATACCAAAATATTTCAAATAACTTTTTTTTTATTTTTTCCCGTTATTTGGGTGCAAAATAAGGACAAAAACAGAAAACCAAAATATTTCAAATAACTTTTTTTTTCTTTTTTCCCGTTATTTGGGTGCAAAATAAGGACAAAACCAGAAAACCAAAATATTTCAAATAACTTTTTTTTTTCTTTTTTCCCGTTATTTGGGTGCAAAATAAGGACAAAAACAGAAAACCAAAATATTTAAATAACTTTTTTTTTATTTTTTCCTGTTATTTGGGTGCAAAATAAGGACAAAAACAGAAAACCAAAATATTTCAAATAACTTTTTTTTTCTTTTTTCCCGTTATTTGGGTGCAAAATAAGGACAAAAACAGAAAACCAAAATATTTCAAATAACTTTTTTTTTCTTTTTTCCCGTTATTTAGGTGTAAAATAAGGACAAAAACAGAAAAAAAAAGTTATTTGAAATATTTTGGTTTTCTGTTTTTGTCTTTATTTTGCACCCAAATAACAGGAAAAAATAAAAAAAAAGTTATTTGAAATATTTTGGTTTTCTGTTTTTGTCCTTATTTTGCACCCAAATAACGGGAAAAAAGAAAAAAAAAGTTATCTGAAATATTTTGGTTTTCTGTTTTTGTCCTTATTTTGCACCCGTTATTTGGGTGCAAAATAAGGACAAAAACAGAAAACCAAAATATTTCAATTAACTTTTTTTTTCTTTTCTCCCGTTATTTTGGTGCAAAATAAGGACTAAAACAGAAAACCAAAATATTTCAAATAACTTTTTTTTTATTTTTTCCCGTTATTTGAGTGCAAAATAAGGGCAAAAACAGAAAACCAAAATATTTCAAATAACTTTTTTTTTATTTTTTCCCGTTATTTGGGTGCATAATAAGGACAAAAACAGAAAACCAAAATATTTCAAATAACTTTTTTTTTCTTTTTTCCCGTTATTTGGGTGAAAAATAAAGACAAAAACAGAAAACCAAAATATTTCAGATAACTTTTTTTTTCTTTTTTCCCGTTATTTAGGTGCAAAATATGGACAAAAACAGAAAACCAAAATATATCAAATAACTTTTTTTTTATTTTTTCCCGTTATTTGGGTGCAAAATAAGGACAAAAACAGAAAACCAAAATATTTCAAATAACTTTTTTTTTCTGTTTTTGTCCTTATTTTGCACCCAAATAACAGGAAAAAAGAAAAAAAAAGTTATTTGAAATATTTTGGTTTTCTGTTTTTGTCCTTATTTTGCACCCAAATAACGGGAAAAAAGAAAAAAAAAGTTATTTGAAATATTTTGGTTTTCTGTTTTTGTCCTTATTTTGCACCCAAATAACAGGAAAAAATAAAAAAAAAGTTATTTGAAATATTTTGGTTTTCTGTTTTTGTCGTTATTTTGCACCCAAATAACGGGAAAAAAGAAAAAAAAAGTTATTTGAAATATTTTGGTTTTCTGTTTTTGTCCTTATTTTGCACCCAAATAACGGGAAAAAAGAAAAAAAAAGTTATTTGAAATATTTTGGTTTTCTGTTTTTGTCCTTATTTTGCACCCAAATAACAGGAAAAAATAAAAAAAAAGTTATTTGAAATATTTTGGTTTTCTGTTTTTGTCCTTATTTTGCACCCAAATAACGGGAAAAAAGAAAAAAAAAGTTATTTGAAATATTTTGGTTTTCTGTTTTTGTCCTTATTTTGCACCCAAATAACAGGAAAAAATAAAAAAAAAGTTATTTGAAATATGTTGGTTTTCTGTTTTGTCCTTATTTTGCACCCAAATAACGGGAAAAAAGAAAAAAAAAGTTATTTGAAATATTTTGGTTTTCTGGTTTTGTCCTTATTTTGCACCCGTTATTTGGGTGTAAAATAAGGACAAAAACAGAAAACCAAAATATTTCAAATACCTTTTTTTTCTTTTTTCCCGTTATTTTGGTGCAAAATAAAGACTAAAACAGAAAACCAAAATATTTCAAATAACTTTTTTTTTATTTTTTCCCGTTATTTAGGTGCAAAATAAGGACAAAAACAGAAAACAAAAATATTTCAAATAACTTTTTTGTTATGTTTTCCCATTATTTGGGTGCAAAATAAGGACAAAAACAGAAAACCAAAATATTTCAAATAACTTTTTTTTTATTTTTTCCCATTATTTGGGTGCAAAATAAGGACAAACACAGAAAACCAAAATATTTCAGATAACTTTTTTTTTATTTTTTCCCGTTATTTGAGTGCAAAATAAGGACAAAAACAGAAAACCAAAATATTTCAAATGACTTTTTTTTTATTTTTTCCTGTTATTTGGGTGCAAAATAAGGACAAAAACAGAAAACCAAAATATTTCAAATAACTTTTTTTTTCTTTTTTCCCGTTATTTGGGTGCAAAATAAGGACAAAAACAGAAAACCAAAAATATCAAATAACTTTTTTTTTCTTTTTTCCTGTTATTTGGGTGCAAAATAAGGACAAAAAGAGAAAACCCAAATATTTCTGATAACTTTTTTTTTTCTTTTTTCCCGTTATTTAGGTGCAAAATAAGGACACAAACAGAAAACCAAAATATTTCAAATAACTTTTTTTTTCTTTTTTCCCGTTATTTGGGTGCAAAATAAGGGCAAAAACAGAAAACCAAAATATTTCAAATAACTTTTTTTTTATTTTTTCCCGTTATTTGGGTGCATAATAAGGACAAAAACAGAAAACCAAAATATTTCAAATAACTTTTTTTTTCTTTTTTCCCGTTATTTGGGTGAAAAATAAAGACAAAAACAGAAAACCAAAATATTTCAGATAACTTTTTTTTTCTTTTTTCCCGTTATTTAGGTGCAAAATAAGGACAAAAACAGAAAACCAAAATATATCAAATAACTCTTTTTTAATTTTTTCCAGTTATTTGGGTGCAAAATAAGGACAAAAACAGAAAACCAAAATATTTCAAATAACTTTTTTTTTCTTTTTTCCCGTTATTTGGGTGCAAAATAAGGACAAAAACAGAAAACCAAAATATTTCAAATAACTTTTTTTTTCTTTTTTCCCGTTATTTGGGTGCAAAATAAGGACAAAAACAGAAAAAAAAAGTTATCTGAAATATTTTGGTTTTCTGTTTTTGTCCTTATTTTGCACCCAAATAACAGGAAAAAATAAAAAAAAAGTTATTTGATATATTTTGGTTTTCTGTTTTTGTCCATATTTTGCACCTAAATAACGGGAAAAAAGAAAAAAAAAGTTATCTGAAATATTTTGGTTTTCTGTTTTTGTCTTTATTTTTCACCCAAATAACGGGAAAAAAGAAAAAAAAAGTTATTTGAAATATTTTGGTTTTCTGTTTTTGTCCTTATTATGCACCCAAATAACGGGAAAAAATAAAAAAAAAGTTATTTGAAATATTTTGGTTTTCTGTTTTTGCCCTTATTTTGCACTCAAATAACGGGAAAAAATAAAAAAAAAGTTATTTGAAATATTTTGGTTTTCTGTTTTAGTCCTTATTTTGCACCAAAATAACGGGAGAAAAGAAAAAAAAAGTTAATTGAAATATTTTGGTTTTCTGTTTTTGTCCTTATTTTGCACCCAAATAACGGGTGCAAAATAAGGACAAAAACAGAAAACCAAAATATTTCAAATAACTTTTTTTTTATTTTTCCCGTTATTTGGGTGCAAAATAAGGACAAAAACAGAAAACCAAAATATTTCAAATAACTTTTTTTTTATTTTTTCCTGTTATTTGGGTGCAAAATAAGGACAAAAACAGAAAACCAAAATATTTCAAATAACTTTTTTTTTCTGTTTTTGTCCTTATTTTGCACCCAAATAACGGGAAAAAAGAAAAAAAAAGTTATTTGAAATATTTTGGTTTTCTGTTTTTGTCCTTATTTTACACCCAAATAACGGGTGCAAAATAAGGACAAAAACAGAAAACCAAAATATTTCAGATAACTTTTTTTTTCTTTTTTCCCGTTATTTAGGTGCCAAATAAGGACAAAAACAGAAAAAAAAAGTTATTTGAAATATTTTGGTTTTCTGTTTTTGTCCTTATTTTGCACCCAAATAACAGGAAAAAATAAAAAAAAGTTATTTGAAATATTTCGGTTTTCTGTTTTTGTCCTTATTTTGCACCCAAATAACAGGAAAAAATAAAAAAAAAGTTATTTGAAATATTTTGGTTTTCTGTTTTTGTCGTTATTTTGCACCCAAATAACGGGAAAAAGAAAAAAAAAGTTATTTGAAATATTTTGGTTTTCTGTTTTTGTCCTTATTTTGCACCCATTATTTGGGTGCAAAATAAGGACAAAAACAGAAAACCAAAATATTTCAAATAACTTTTTTTTTCTTTTTTCCCGTTATTTTGATGCAAAATAAAGACTAAAACAGAAAACCAAAATATTTCAAATAACTTTTTTTTTATTTTTTCCCGTTATTTGGGTGCAACATAAGGACAAAAACAGAAAACAAAAATATTTCAAATAACTTTTTTGTTATGTTTTCCCATTATTTGGGTGCAAAATAAGGACAAAAACAGAAAACCAAAATATTTCAAATAACTTTTTTTTTATTTTTTCCCATTATTTGGGTGCAAAATAAGGACAAACACAGAAAACCAATATATTTCAGATAACTTTTTTTTTATTTTTTCCCGTTATTTGGGTGCAAAATAAGGACAAAAACAGAAAACCAAAATATTTCAGATAACTTTTTTCCCGTTATTTAGGTACAAAATAAGGCCAAAAACAGAAAACCAAAATATTTCAAATAACTTTTTTTTTCTTTTTTCCCATTATTTGGGTGCAAAATAAGGGCAAAAACAGAAAACCAAAATATTTCAAATAACTTTTTTTTTATTTTTTCCCGTTATTTGGGTGCATAATAAGGACAAAATCAGAAAACCAAAATTTTTCAAATAACTTTTTTTTTCTTTTTTCCCGTTATTTGGGTGAAAAATAAAGACAAAAACAGAAAATCAAAATATTTCAGATAACTTTTTTTTCTTTTTTCCTGTTATTTGGGTGCAAAATAAAGACAAAAACAGAAAACCAAAATATATCAAATAACTTTTTTTTTCTTTTTTCCTGTTATTGGGGTGCAAAATAAGGACAAAAACAGAAAACCAAAATATTTCAAATAATTTTTTTTTCTTTTTTTCCGTTATTTGGGTGCAAAATAAAGACAAAAACAGGAAACCAAAATATTTCAAATAACTTTTTTTTTCTTTTTTCCCGTTATTTGGGTGCAAAATAAGGACAAAAACAGAAAACCAAAATATTTCAAATAACTTTTTTTTAATTTTACCCGTTATTTGGGTGCAAAATAAGGACAAAAACAGAAAACCAAAATATTTCAAATAACTTTTTTTTTATTTTTTCCCGTTATTTGGGTGCAAAATAAGGACAAAAACATGAAAACCAAAATATTTCAAATAACTTTTTTTTTCTTTTTTCCCGTTATTTGGGTGCAAAATAAGGACAAAACCAGAAAACCAAAATATTTCAAATAACTTTTTTTTTTCTTTTTTCCCGTTATTTGCGTGCAAAATAAGGACAAAAACAGAAAACCAAAATATTTCAAATAACTTTTTTTTTATTTTTTCCTGTTATTTGGGTGCAAAATAAGGGCAAAAACAGAAAACCAAAATATTTCAAATAACTTTTTTTTTCTTTTTTCCCGTTATTTGGGTGCAAAATAAGGACAAAAACAGAAAACCAAAATATTTCAAATAACTTTTTTTTTCTTTTTTCCCATTATTTTGGTGCAAAATAAGGACTAAAACAGAAAACCAAAATATTTCAAATAACTTTTTTTTTATTTTTTCCCGTTATTTGGGTGCAAAATTAGGACGAAAACAGAAAACCAAAATATTTCAAATAACTTTTTTTTTTTTCCCGTTATTTGAGTGCAAAATAAGGGCAAAAACAGAAAACCAAAATATTTCAAATAACTTTTTTTTTATTTTTTCCCGTTATTTGGGTGCATAATAAGAACAAAAACAGAAAACCAAAATATTTCAAATAACTTTTTTTTTATTTTTTCCCGTTATTTGGGTGCAAAATAAAGACAAAAACAGAAAACCAAAATATTTCAGATAACTTTTTTTTTATTTTTACCGTTATTTAGGTGCAAAATAAGGACAAAAACAGAGAACCAAAATATTTCAAATAACTTTTTTTTTCTTTTTTCCCGTTATTTAGGTGCAAAATAAGGACAAAAACAGAAAACCAAAATATATCAAATAACTTTTTTTTTCTTTTTTCCCGTTATTTGGGTGCAAAATAAGGCCAAAAACAGAAAACCAAAATATTTCAAATAACATTTTTTTTCTTTTTTTCCGTTATTTGGGTGCAAAATAAGGACAAAAACAGAAAACCAAAATATTTCAAATAAATTTTTTTTTCTTTTTTCCTTCATTTGGGTGCAAAATAAGGACAAAAACAGAAAACCAATATATTTCAAATAAATTTTTTTTTCTTTTTTCCTTCATTTGGGTGCAAAATAAGGACAAAAACAGAAAACCAATATATTTCAAATAAATTTTTTTTTCTTTTTTCCCGTTATTTGGGTGCAAAATAAGGACAAAAACAGAAAACCAAAATATATCAAATAACTTTTTTTTTCTTTTTTCCCGTTATTTGGGTGCAAAATAAGGGCAAAAACACAAAACCAAAATATTTCAAATAACTTTCTTTTTATTTTTTCCCGTTATTTGGGTGCATAATAAGGCCAAAAACAGAAAACCAAAATATTTCAAATAACTTTTTTTTTATTTTTTCCTGTTATTTGGGTGCAAAATAAGGACAAAAACAGAAAACCAAAATATTTCAAATAAATTTTTTTTTCTTTTTTCCTTCATTTGGGTGCAAAATAAGGACAAAAACAGAAAACCAATATATTTCAAATAATTTTTTTTTTCTTTTTTCCCGTTATTTGGGTGCAAAATAAGGACTAAAACAGAGAACCAAAATATTTCAAATAACTTTTTTTCCCGTTTTCTCGTTATTTGGCTGCAAAATAAGGACAAAAACAGAAAACCAAAATATATCAAATAACTTTTTTTTTCTTTTCTTTCGTTATTTGGGTGCAAAATAAAGACAAAAACAGAAAATCCAAATTTTTTTAATTAACTTTTTTTTTCTTTTTGCCCGTTATCTGGGTGCAAAATAAGGACAAAAACAGAAAACCAAAACATTTCAAATAACTTTTTTTTATTTTCCCCGTTATTTGGGTTCAAAATAAGGACAAAAACAGAAAACCAAAATATTTCAAATAACTTTTTTTTTATTTTTTCCCGTTATTTGGGTTCAAAATAAGCACAAAAACAGACAACCAAATATTTCAGATAACCTTTTTTTTCTTTTTTCCCGTTATTTTGGTGCAAAATAAGGACAAACACAGAAAACCAAAATATTTCAGATAACGTTTTTTTTCATTTTTCCCGTTCTTTGGGTGCAAAATATGGACAAAAACAGAAAACCAAAATATTTCAGATAACTGTTTTTTTCTTTTTTCCCGTTATTTGGGTGCAAAATAAGGACAAAAACAGAAAACCAAAATATTTCAGATAACGTTTTTTTTCTTTTTACCCGTTATTTGGGTGCAAAATATGGACAAAAACAGAAAACCAAAATATTTCAGATAACTTTTTTTTTATTTTTTCCCGTTATTTGGGTGCAAAATAAAGACAAAAACAGAAAACCAAAATATTTCAAATAACTTTTTTTTTTATTTTTTCCCGTTATTTAGGTGCAAAATAAGGACAAAAACAGAAAACCAAAATATTTCAAATAACTTTTTTTTTCTTTTTCCCGTTATTTGGGTGGAAGATAAGGACAAAAACAGAAAACCAAAATATTTCAAATAACTTTTTTTTTCTTTTTCCCGTTATTTGGGTGCAAAATAAGGACAAAAACAGAAAACCAAAATATTTCAGATAACTTTTTTTTTATTTTTTCCCGTTATTTGGGTGCAAAATAAGGACAAAAACAGAAAACCAAAATATTTCAAATAACTTTTTTTTTATTTTTTCCCGTTATTTGGGTGCAAAATAAGGACAAAAACAGAAAACCAAAATATTTCAGATAACTTTTTTTTAATTTATTCCCGTTATTTCGGTGCAAAATAAGGACAAAAACAGAAAACCAAAATATTTCAAATAACTTTTTTTTAATTTATTCCCGTTATTTGGGTGCAAAATAAGGACAAAAACAGAAAACCAAAATATTTCAAATAACTTTTTTTTTCTTTTTTCCCGTTATTTTTGGTGCAAAATAAGGACAAAAACAGAAAACCAAAATATTTCAAATAACTTTTTTTTTCTTTTTTCCCGTTATTTGGGTTTCAAAATAAGGACAGAAACAGAAAACCAAAATATTTCAAATAACTTTTTTTTTATTTTTTCCTGTTATTTGGGTGCAAAATAAGGACAAAAACAGAAAACCAAAATATTTCAAATAACTTTTTTTTTCTTTTTTCCCGTTATTTGGGTGCAAAATAAGGACAAAAACAGAAAACCAAAATATTTCAAATAACTTTTTTTTTCTTTTTTCCCGTTATTTTGGTGCAAAATAAGGACTAAAACAGAAAACCAAAATATTTCAAAAAACTTTTTTGTTATTTTTTCCCATTATTTGGGTGCAAAATAAGGACAAAAACAGAAAACCAAAATATTTCAAATAACTTTTTTTTTATTTTTTCCCATTATTTGGGTGCAAAATAAGCATAAAAACAGAAAACCAAAATATTTCAAATAACTTTTTCTTTATTTTTGCCCATTATTTGGGTGCAAAATAAGGACAAAAACAGAAAACCAAAATATTTCAGATACCTTTTTTTTTCTTTTTTCCCGTTATTTAGGTGCAAAATAAGGACAAAAACAGAAAACCAAAATATTTCAGATAACTTTTTTTTTATTTTTTACCGTTATTTAGTTGCAAAATAAGGACAAAAACAGAAACCCAAAATATTTCAAATAACTTTTTTTTTCTTTTTTCCCGTTATTTAGGTGCAAAATAAGGACAAAAACAGAAAACCAAAATATTTCAAATAACTTTTTTTTTCTTTTTCCCGTTATTTGGGTGGAAAATAAGGGCAAAAACACAAAACCAAAATATTTCAAATAACTGTCTTTTTATTTTTTCCCGTTATTTGGGTGCATAATAAGGACAAAAACAGAAAACCAAAATATTTCAAATAACATTTTTTTTCTTTTTTTTCCGTTATTTGGGTGCAAAATAAGGACAAAAACAGAAAACCAAAATATTTCAAATAACTTTTTTTTTTTTTCCCGTTATTTGGGTGCAAAATAAGGACAAAACCAGAAAACCAAAATATTTCAAATCTTTTTTTTTTTCTTTTTTCCCGTTATTTGGGTGCAAAATAAGGACTAAAACAGAAAACCAAAATATTTCAAATAACTTTTTTTTCTTTTTGCTCGTTATTTGGGTGCAAAATAAGGACAAAAACAGAAAACCAAAATATTTCAAATAAAATTTTTTTTTCTTTTTTCCCGTTATTTGGGTGCAAAATAAAGACAAAAACAGAAAACCAAAATATTTCAAATAACTTTTTTTTTCTTTTTTCCCGTTATTTGGGTGCAAAATAAGGACAAAAACAGAAAACCAAAATATTTCAGATAACTTTTTTTTAATTTATTCCCGTTATTTGGGTGCAAAATAAGGACAAAAACAGAAAAACCAAAATATTTCAAATAACTTTTTTTTAATTTATTCCCGTTATTTGGGTGCAAAATAAGGACAAAAACAGAAAACCAAAATATTTCAAATAACTTTTTTTTTTCTTTTTTCCCGTTATTTGGGTGCAAAATAAGGACAAAAACAGAAAACCAAAATATTTCAAATAACTTTTTTTTTCTTTTTTCCCGTTATTTGGGTTTCAAAATAAGGACAGAAACAGAAAACCAAAATATTTCAAATAACTTTTTTTTTATTTTTTCCTGTTATTTGGGTGCAAAATAAGGACAAAAACAGAAAACCAAAATATTTCAAATAACTTTTTTTTTCTTTTTTCCCGTTATTTGGGTGCAAAATAAGGACAAAAAACAGAAAACCAAAATATTTCAAATAACTTTTTTTTTCTTTTTTCCCGTTATTTTGGTGCAAAATAAGGACTAAAACAGAAAACCAAAATATTTCAAAAAACTTTTTTTGTTATTTTTTCCCATTATTTGGGTGCAAAATAAGGACAAAAACAGAATACCAAAATATTTCAGATAACTTTTTTTTTATTTTTTCCCGTTATTTGGGTGCAAAATAAGGACAAAAACAGAAAACCAAAATATTTCAGATACCTTTTTTTTTCTTTTTTCCCGTTATTTAGGTGCAAAATAAGGACAAAAACAGAAAACCAAAATATTTCAGATAACTTTTTTTTTATTTTTTACCGTTATTTAGTTGCAAAATAAGGACAAAAACAGAAACCCAAAATATTTCAAATAACTATTTTTTTCTTTTTTCCCGTTATTTAGGTGCAAAATAAGGACAAAAACAGAAAACCAAAATATTTCAAATAACTTTTTTTTTCTTTTTTCCCGTTATTTGAGTGCAAAATAAGGGCAAAAACACAAAACCAAAATATTTCAAATAACTTTCTTTTTATTTTTTCCCGTTATTTGGGTGCATAATAAGGACAAAAACAGAAAACCAAAATATTTCAAATAACATTTTTTTTCTTTTTTTCCGTTATTTGGGTGCAAAATAAGGACAAAAACAGAAAACCAAAATATTTCAAATAACTTTTTTTTTTTTTCCCGTTATTTGGGTGCAAAATAAGGACAAAACCAGAAAACCAAAATATTTCAAATAACTTTTTTTTTCTTTTTTCCCGTTATTTGGGTGCAAAATAAGGACTGAAACAGAAAACCAAAATATTTCAAATAACTTTTTTTTCTTTTTTCTCGTTATTTGGGTGCAAAATAAGGACAAAAACAGAAAACCAAAATATTTCAAATAAAATTTTTTTTTCTTTTTTCCCGTTATTTGGGTGCAAAATAAAGACCAAAACAGAAAACCAAAATATTTCAAATAACTTTTTTTTTCTTTTTTCCCGTTATTTGGGTGCAAAATAAGGACAAAAACAGAAAACCAAAATATTTCAAATAACTTTTTTTTTATTTTTTCCCGTTATTTGGGTGCAAAATAAGGACAAAAACAGAAAACAAAAATATTTCAAATAACTTTTTTTTTCTTTTTTCCCGTTATTTGGGTGCAAAATAAGGACAAAACCAGAAAACCAAAATATTTCAAATAACTTTTTTTTTCTTTTTTCCCGTTATTTGGGTGCAAAATAAGGACTAAAACAGAAAACCAAAATATTTCAAATAACTTTTTTTTCTGTTTTCTCGTTATTTGGGTGCAAAATAAGGACAAAAACAGAAAACCAAAATATTTCAAATAACTTTTTTTTTATTTTACCCGTCATTTGGGTGCAAAATAAGGACAAAAACAGAAAACCAAAATATTTCAAATAACTTTATTTTTATTTTTTCCCGTTATTTGGGTGCAAAATAAGGACTAAAACAGAAAACAAAAATATTTCAAATAAATTTTTTTTTCTTTTTTCCCGTTATTTGGGTGCAAAATAAGGACAAAAACAGAAAACCAAAATATTTCAAATAACTTTTTTTTTATTTTACCCGTCATTTGGGTGCAAAATAAGGACAAAAACAGAAAACCAAAATATTTCAAATAACTTTATTTTTCTTTTTTCCCGTTATTTGGGTGCAAAATAAGGACAAAACCAGAAAACCAAAATATTTCAAATAACTTTTTTTTTCTTTTTTCCCGTTATTTGGGTGCAAAATAAGGACTAAAACAGAAAACAAAAATATTTCAAATAACTTTTTTTTTCTTTTTTCCCGTTATTTGGGTGCAAAATAAGGACAAAAACAGAAAACCAAAATATTTCAAATAACTTTTTTTTTATTTTACCCGTCATTTGGGTGCAAAATAAGGACAAAAACAGAAAACCAAAATATTTCAAATAACTTTATTTTTATTTTTTCCCGTTATTTGGGTGCAAAATAAGGACTAAAACAGAAAACCAAAATATTTCAAATAACTTTTTTTTCTTTTTTCTCGTTATTTGGGTGCAAAATAAGGACAAAAACAGAAAACCAAAATATTTCAAATAAATTTTTTTTTTCTTTTTTTCCGTTATTTGGGTGCAAAATAAAGACAAAAACAGAAAACCAAAATATTTCAAATAACTTTTTTTTTCTTTTTTCCCGTTATTTGGGTGCAAAATAAGGACAAAAACAGAAAACCAAAATATTTCAAATAACTTTTTTTTTATTTTTTCCCGTTATTTGGGTGCAAAATAAGGACAAAAACAGAAAACAAAAATATTTCAAATAACTTTTTTTTTCTTTTTTCCCGTTATTTGGGTGCAAAATAAGGACAAAACCAGAAAACCAAAATATTTCAAATAACTTTTTTTTTCTTTTTTCCCGTTATTTCCGTGCAAAATAAGGACAAAAACAGAAAACCAAAATATTTCAAATTACTTTTTTTTTATTTTTCCTGTTATTTGGGTGCAAAATAAGGACAAAAACAGAAAACCAAAATATTTCAAATAACTTTTTTTTTCTTTTTTCCCGTTATTTGGGTGCAAAATAAGGACAAAAACAGAAAACCAAAATATTTCAAATAACTTTTTTTTTGTTTTTTCCCATTATTTTGGTGCAAAATAAGGACTAAAACAGAAAACCAAACTATTTCAAATAACTTTTTTTTTATTTTTTCCCGCTATTTGGGTGCAAAATAAGGACAAAAACAGAAAACCAAAATATTTCAAATAACTTTTTTGTTATGTTTTCCCATTATTTGGGTGCAAAATAAGGACAAAAACAGAAAACCAAAATATTTCAAATAACTTTTTTTTTATTTTTTCCCATTATTTGGGTGCAAAATAAGGACAAAAACAGAAAACCAAAATATTTCAGATATCTTTTTTTTCTTTTTTCCCGTTATTTAGGTGCAAAATAAGGACAAAAACAGAAAACCAAAATATTTCAAATAACTTTTTTTTTCTTTTTTCCCGTTATTTGGGTGCAAAATAAGGGCAAAAACAGAAAACCAAAATATTTCAAATAACTTTTTTTTTATTTTTTCCCGTTATTTGGGTGCAAAATAAAAACAAAAACAGAAAACCAAAATATTTCAGATAACTTTTTTTTTATTTTTTACCGTTATTTAGGTGCAAAATAAGGACAAAAACAGAAAACCAAAATATTTCAAATAACTTTTTTTTTCTTTTTTCCCGTTATTTATGTGCAAAATAAGGACAAAAACAGAAAACCAAAATATTTCAAATAACTTTTTTTTTCTTTTTTCCCGTTATTTGGGTGCAAAATAAGGGCAAAAACACAAAACCAAAATATTTCAAATAACTTTCTTTTTATTTTTTCCCGTTATTTGGGTGCAAAATAAGGACAAAAACAGAAAACCAAAATATTTCAAATAATTTTTTTTTCTTTTTTCCCGTTATTTGGGTGCAAAATAAGGACAAAAACAGAAAACCAAAATATTTCAAATAACTTTTTTTTTCTTTTTTCCCGTTATCTGGGTGCAAAATAAAGACAAAAACAGAAAACCAAAATATTTCAAATAACTTTTTTTTATTTTACCCGTTATTTGGGTGCAAAATAAGGACAAAAACAGAAAACCAAAATATTTCAAATAACTTTTTTTTTATTTTTTCCCGTTATTTGGGTGCAAAATAAAGACAAAAACAGAAAACCGAAATATTTCAAATAACTTTTTTTTTCTTTTTCCTGTTATTTGGGTGCAAAATATGGACAAAAACAGAAAACCAAAATATTTCAGATAACTGTTTTATTCTTTTTTCCCGTTATTTGGGTGCAAAATAATGACAAAAACAGAAAACCAAAATATTTCCCGTTATTTGGGTGCAAAATATGGACAAAAACAGAAAACCAAAATATTTCAAATAACTTTTTTTTTTATTTTTTCCCGTTATTTGGGTGCAAAATAAAGACAAAAACAGAAAACCAAAATATTTCAAATAACTTTTTTTTTTATTTTTTCCCGTTATTTAGGTGCAAAATAAGGACAAAAACAGAAAACCAAAATATTTCAAATAACTTTTTTTTTCTTTTTCCTGTTATTTGGGTGCAAAATAAGGACAAAAACAGAAAACCAAAATATTTCAAATAACTTTTTTTTTATTTTTTCCCGTTATTTGGGTGCAAAATAAGGACAAAAACAGAAAACCAAAATATTTCAGATAACTTTTTTTTAATTTATTCCCGTTATTTGGGTGCAAAATAAGGACAAAAACAGAAAACCAAAATATTTCAAATAACTTTTTTTTTTCCCGTTATTTGGGTGCAAAATAAGGACAAAACCAGAAAACCAAAATATTTCAAATAACTTTTTTTTTCTTTTTTCCCGTTATTTGGGTGCATAAGAAGGACAAAAACAGAAAACCAAAATATTTCAAATAATTTTTTTTTTCTTTTTTCCCGTTATTTTGGTGCAAAATAAGGACTAAAACAAAAAACCGAAATATTTCAAATAACTTTTGTTTTATTTTTTCCCGTTATTTGGGTGCAAAATAAGGACAAAAACAGAAAACCAAAATATTTCAAAAAACTTTTTTGTTATTTTTTCCCATTATTTGGGTGCAAAATAAGGACAAAAAAAGAAAACCAAAATATTTCAAATAACTTTTTTTTTATTTTTTCCCTTTATTTGGGTGCAAAATAAGCACAAAAACAGAAAACCACAATATTTCAGATAAATTTTTTTTTATTTTTTCCCGTTAATAGGGTGCAAAATAAGGACAAAAACAGAAAACCAAAATATTTCAGATAACTTTTTTTTTATTTTTTCCCATTATTTGGGTGCAAAATAAGCACAAAAACAGAAAACCAAAATATTTCAAATAACTTTTTCTTTATTTTTTCCCATTATTTGGGTGCAAAATAAGGACAAAAACAGAAAACCAAAATATTTCAGATAACTTTTTTTTTCTGTTTCCCCGTTATTTAGGTGCAAAATAAGGACAAAAACAGAAAACCAAAATATTTCAAATAACTTTTTTTTTCTTTTTTCCCGTTATTTGGGTGCAAAATAAGGGCAAAAACAGAAATCCAAAATATTTCAAATAACTTTTTTTTTATTTTTTCCAGTTATTTGGGTGCATAATAAGGACAAAAACAGAAAACCAAAATATTTCAAATAACTTTTTTTCCTTTTTTCCCGTTATTTAGGTGCAAAATAAGGACAAAAACAGAAAACCAAAATATTTCAAATAACTTTTTTTTTCTTTTTTCCCGTTATTTGGGTGCAAAATAAGGGCAAAAACAGAAAACCAAAATATTTCAAATAACTTTTTTTTTATTTTTTCCCGTTATCTGGGTGCAAAATAAGGACAAAAACAGAAAACCAAAATATTTTAGATAACTTTTTTTTAATTTATTCCCGTTATTTGGGTGCAAAATAAGGACAAAAACAGAAAACCAAAATATTTCAAATAACTTTTTTTTTCTTTTTTCCCGTTATTTGGGTGCAAAATAAAGACAAAACCAGAAAACCAAAATATTTCAAATAACTTTTTTTTTCTTTTTTCCCGTTATTTGGGTGCAAAATAAGGGCAAAAACAGAAAACCAAAATATTTCAAATAACTTTTTTTTTATTTTTTCCCGTTATTTGGGTGCATAAGAAGGACAAAAACAGAAAACCAAAATATTTCAAATAACATTTTTTTCTTTTTTCCCGTTATTTGGGTGCAAAATAAGGACAAAAACAGAAAACCAAAATATTTCAAATAATTTTTTTTTTATTTTTTCCTGTTATTTGGGTGCAAAATAAGGACAAAAACAGAAAACCAAAATATTTTAAATAACTTTTTTTTTCTTTTTTCCGTTATTTGGGTGCAAAATAAGGACAAAAACAGAAAACCAAAATATTTCAAATAACTTTTTTTTTCTTTTTTTCCGTTATTTGGGTGCAAAATGAGGACAAAAAACGAAAACCAAAATATTTCAAATAACTTTTTTTTTCTTTTTGCCGTTATTTGGGTGCAAAATTAGGACAAAAACAGAAAACCAAAATATTTCAAATAACTTTTTTTTTCTTTTTTCCCGTTATTTGGGTGCAAAATAAGGCAAAAACAGAAAACCAAAATATTTCAAATAACTTTTTTTTTATTTTTTCCCGTTATTTGGGTGCAAAATAAGGACAAAAACAGAAAACCAAAATATTTCAGATAACTTTTTTTTTATTTTATCCCGTTATTTGGGTGCAAAATAAGGACAAAAACAGAAAACCAAAATATTTCAAATAACTTTTTATTCTTTTTTCCGTTATTTGGGTGCAAAATAAGGACAAAAACAGAAAACCAAAATATTTCAAATAACTTTTTTTTATTTTTTCCTCTTATTTGGGTGCAAAATAAGGACAAAAACAGAAAACCAAAATATTTCAGATAACTTTTTTTTTATTTTTTCCCGTTATTTGGGTGCAAAATAAGGACAAAAACAGAAAACCAAAATATTTCAGATAACTTTTATTTTCTTTTTTCCCGTTATTTGGGTGCAAAACAAGGACAAAAACAGAAAACCAAAATATTTCAGATAACTTTTTTTTTCTTTTTTCCCGTTATTTGGGTGCAAAATAAGGACAAAAACAGAAAACCAAAATATTTCAGATAACTTTTTTTTTCTTTTTTCCCGTTATTTGGGTGCGAAATAAAGATAAAAACAGAAAACCAAAATTTTTGAAATAACTTTTTTTCATTTTTTCCCGTTATTTGGGTGCAAAATAAGGACAATAACAGAAAACCAAAATATTTCAAATAACTTTTTTTTTATTTTTTCCTGTTATTTGGGTGCAAAATAAGGACAAAAACAGAAAACCCAAATATTTCAGATAACTTTTTTTTTTCTTTTTTCCCGTTATTTGGGTGCAAAATAAGGACAAAAACAGAAATCCAAAATATTTCAGATAACTTTTTTTTAAATTTTTCCCGTTATTTGGGTGCAAAATAAGGACAAAAACAGAAAACCAAAATATTTCAGATAACTTTTTTTTTCTTTTTTCCCGTTACTTGGGTACAAAATAAGGCCAAAAACAGAAAACCAAAATATTTCAGATAACTTTTTTTTTATTTTTTCCCGTTATTTGGGTGCAAAATAAGGACAAAAACAGAAAACCAAAATATTTCAAATAACTTTTTTTTTCTTTTTTCCGTTATTTGGGTGCAAAATAAGGACAAAAACAGAAAACCAAAATATTTCAAATAACTTTTTTTTATTTTTTCCTGTTATTTGGGTGCAAAATAAGGACAAAAACAGAAAACCAAAATATTTCAGATAACTTTTTTTTTATTTTTCCCGTTATTTGGGTGCAAAATAAGGACAAAAACAGAAAACCAAAATATTTCAGATAACTTTTATTTTCTTTTTTCCCGTTATTTGGGTGCAAAATAAGGACAAAAACAGAAAACCAAAATATTTCAGATAACTTTTTTTTTCTTTTTTCCCGTTATTTGGGTGCGAAATAAGGACAAAAACAGAAAACCAAAATATTTCAAATAACTTTTTTTTTATTTTTTCCCGTTATTTGCGTGCAAAATAAGCGCAAAAACAGAAAACCAAAATATTACAGATAACTTTTTTTTTATTTTTTCCCGTTACTTGGGTGCAAAATAAGGACAAAAACAGAAAACCAAAATATTTCAAATAACTTTTTTTTTCTTTTTTCCTGTTATTTGGGTGCAAAATAAAGACAAAAAGAGAAAACCAAAATATTTCAAATAACTTTTTTTTTCTTTTTTCCCGTTATTTGTGTGCAAAATAAGGACAAAAACAGAAAACCAAAATATTTCAGACAACTTTTTTTTTATTTTTTCCCGTTATTTGGGTGCAAAATAAGGACAAAAACACAAAACCAAAATATTTCAGATAACTTTTTTTTTATTTTTTCCCGTTATTTGGGTGCAAAATAAGGACAAAAACAGAAAACCAAAATATTTCAAATAACTTTTTTTTCTTTTTTCCTGTTATTTGGGTGCAAAATAAAGACAAAAAGAGAAAACCAAAATATTTCAAATAACTTTTCTTTTCTTTTTTCCCGTTATTTGGGTGCAAAATAAGGCAAAAACAGAAAACCAAAATATTTCAAATAACTTTTTTTTTATTTTTTCCCGTTATTTGGGTGCAAAATAAGGACAAAAACAGAAAACCAAAATATTTGAAATAACTTTTTTTTTATTTTTTCCCGTTATTTGGGTGCAAAATAAGCGCAAAAACAGAAAACCAAAATATTACAGATAACTTTTTTTTTATTTTTTCCCGTTACTTGGATGCAAAATAAGGACAAAAACAGAAAACCAAAATATTTCAAATAACTTTTTTTTTTTCTTTTTTCCTGTTATTTGGGTGCAAAATAAGGACAAAAAGAGAAAACCAAAATATTTCAAATAACTTTTTTTTTTCTTTTTTCCCGTTATTTGTGTGCAAAATAAGGACAAAAACAGAAAACCAAAATATTTCAGACAACTTTTTTTTTATTTTTTCCCGTTATTTGGGTGCAAAATAAGGACAAAAACACAAAACCAAAATATTTCAGATAACTTTTTTTTTATTTTTTCCCGTTATTTGGGTGCACAATAAGCACAAAAACAGAAAACCAAAATATTTCAAATAACTTTTTTTTTCTTTTTTCCCGTTATTTGGGTGCAAAATAAGGCAAAAACAGAAAACCAAAATATTTCAAATAACTTTTTTTATATTTTTTCCCGTTATTTGGGTGCAAAATAAGGACAAAAACAGAAAACCAAAATATTTCAGATAACTTTTTTTTTATTTTATCCCGTTATTTGCGTGCAAAATAAGGACAAAAACAGAAAACCAAAATATTTCAAATAACTTTTTTTTCTTTTTTCCGTTATTTGGGTGCAAAATAAGGACAAAAACAGAAAACCAAAATATTTCAAATAACTTTTTTTTTATTTTTTCCCGTTATTTGGGTGCAAAATAAGGACAAAAACAGAAAACCAAAATATTTCAGATAACTTTTATTTTCTTTTTTCCCGTTATTTGGGTGCAAAATAAGGACAAAAACAGAAAACCAAAATATTTCAGATAACTTTTTTTTTCTTTTTTCCCGTTATTTGGGTGCGAAATAAGGATAAAAACAGAAAACCAAAATATTTTAAATAACTTTTTTTTTAATTTTTCCCGTTATTTGGGTGCAAAATAAAGACAAAAACAGAAAACCAAAATTTTTGAAATAACTTTTTTTTCATTTTTTCCCGTTATTTGGGTGCAAAATAAGGACAATAACAGAAAACCAAAATATTTCAAATAACTTTTTTTTTCCTGTTATTTGGGTGCAAAATAAGGACAAAAACAGAAAACCCAAATATTTCAGATAACTTTTTTTTTTCTTTTTTCCCGTTATTTGGGTGCAAAATAAGGACAAAAACAGAAAACCAAAATATTCAGATAACTTTTTTTTAAATTTTTCCCGTTATTTGGGTGCAAAATAAGGACAAAAACAGAAAACCAAAATATTTCAGATAACTTTTTTTTTCTTTTTTCCCGTTACTTGGGTGCAAAATAAGGACAAAAACAGAAAACCAAAATATTTCAGATAACTTTTTTTTTATTTTTTCCCGTTATTTGGGTGCAAAATAAGGACAAAAACAGAAAACCAAAATATTTCAAATAACTTTTTTTTTCTTTTTTCCGTTATTTGGGTGCAAAATAAGGACAAAAACAGAAAACCAAAATATTTCAAATAACTTTTTTTTATTTTTTCCTGTTATTTGGGTGCAAAATAAGGACAAAAATAGAAAACCAAAATATTTCAGATAACTTTTTTTTTATTTTTCCCGTTATTTCGGTGCAAAATAAGGACAAAAACAGAAAACCAAAATATTTCAGATAACTTTTATTTTCTTTTTTCCCATTATTTGGGTGCAAAATAAGGACAAAAACAGAAAACCAAAATATTTCAGATAACTTTTTTTTTCTTTTTTCCCGTTATTTGGGTGCGAAATAAGGACAAAAACAGAAAACCAAAATATTTCAAATAACTTTTTTTTTATTTTTTCCCGTTATTTGCGTGCAAAATAAAGACAAAAACAGAAAACCAAAATATTTGAAATAACTTTTTTTTCATTTTTTCCCGTTATTTGGGTGCAAAATAAGGACAATAACAGAAAACCAAAATATTTCAAATAACTTTTTTTTTATTTTTTCCTGTTACTTGGGTGCAAAATAAGGACAAAAACAGAAAACCCAAATATTTCAGATAACTTTTTTTTTCCCCGTTATTTGGGTGCAAAATAAGGACAAAAACAGAAAACCAAAATATTTCAGATAACTTTTTTTTTAATTTTTCCCGTTATTTGGGTGCAAAATAAGGACAAAAACAGAAAACCAAAATATTTCAAATAACTTTTTTTTATTTTTGCCTGTTATTTGGGTGCAAAATAAGGACAAAAACAGAAAACCAAAATATTTCAGATAACTTTTTTTTTATTTTTTCCCGTTATTTGGGTGCACAATAAGCACAAAAACAGAAAACCAAAATATTTCAAATAACTTTTTTTTTCTTTTTTCCCGTTATTTGGGTGCAAAATAAGGCAAAAACAGAAAACCAAAATATTTCAAATAACTTTTTTTATATTTTTTCCCGTTATTTGGGTGCAAAATAAGGACAAAAACAGAAAACCAAAATATTTCAGATAACTTTTTTTTTATTTTATCCCGTTATTTGCGTGCAAAATAAGGACAAAAACAGAAAACCAAAATATTTCAAATAACTTTTTTTTCTTTTTTCCGTTATTTGGGTGCAAAATAAGGACAAAAACAGAAAACCAAAATATTTCAAATAACTTTTTTTTTATTTTTTCCCGTTATTTGGGTGCAAAATAAGGACAAAAACAGAAAACCAAAATATTTCAGATAACTTTTATTTTCTTTTTTCCCGTTATTTGGGTGCAAAATAAGGACAAAAACAGAAAACCAAAATATTTCAGATAACTTTTTTTTTCTTTTTTCCCGTTATTTGGGTGCGAAATAAGGATAAAAACAGAAAACCAAAATATTTTAAATAACTTTTTTTTTAATTTTTCCCGTTATTTGGGTGCAAAATAAAGACAAAAACAGAAAACCAAAATTTTTGAAATAACTTTTTTTTCATTTTTTCCCGTTATTTGGGTGCAAAATAAGGACAATAACAGAAAACCAAAATATTTCAAATAACTTTTTTTTTCGTGTTATTTGGGTGCAAAATAAGGACAAAAACAGAAAACCAAAATATTTCAGATAACTTTTTTTTTCTTTTTTCCCGTTACTTGGGTGCAAAATAAGGACAAAAACAGAAAACCAAAATATTTCAGATAACTTTTTTTTTATTTTTTCCCGTTATTTGGGTGCAAAATAAGGACAAAAACAGAAAACCAAAATATTTCAAATAACTTTTTTTTTCTTTTTTCCGTTATTTGGGGTGCAAAATAAGGACAAAAACAGAAAACCAAAATATTTCAAATAACTTTTTTTTATTTTTTCCTGTTATTTGGTGCAAAATAAGGACAAAAATAGAAAACCAAAATATTTCAGATAACTTTTTTTTTTATTTTTCCCGTTATTTCGGTGCAAAATAAGGACAAAAACAGAAAACCAAAAATATTTCAGATAACTTTTATTTTCTTTTTTCCCGTTATTTGGGTGCAAAATAAGGACAAAAACAGAAAACCAAAATATTTCAGATAACTTTTTTTTTTCTTTTTTCCCGTTATTTGGGTGCGAAATAAGGACAAAAACAGAAAACCAAAATATTTCAAATAACTTTTTTTTTATTTTTTCCCGTTATTTGCGTGCAAAATAAAGACAAAAACAGAAAACCAAAATATTTGAAATAACTTTTTTTTTTCATTTTTTCCCGTTATTTGGGTGCAAAATAAAGACAATAACAGAAAACCAAAATATTTCAAATAACTTTTTTTTTTATTTTTTCCTGTTATTTGGGTGCAAAATAAGGACAAAAACAGAAAACCCAAATATTTCAGATAACTTTTTTTTTTCCCCGTTATTTGGGTGCAAAATAAGGACAAAAACAGAAAACCAAAATATTTCAGATAACTTTTTTTTTTAATTTTTCCCGTTATTTGGAGTGCAAAATAAAGGACAAAAACAGAAAACCAAAATATTTCAAATAACTTTTTTTTTATTTTTGCCTGTTATTTGGGTGCAAAATAAGGACAAAAACAGAAAACCAAAATATTTCAGATAACTTTTTTTTTATTTTTCCCGTTATTTGGGTGCAAAATAAGGACAAAAAACAGAAAACCAAAATATTTCAGATAACTTTTATTTTCTTTTTTCCCGTTATTTGGGTGCAAAATAAGGACAAAAACAGAAAACCAAAATATTTCAGATAACTTTTTTTTTTCTTTTTTCCCGTTATTTGGGTGCGAAATAAGGACAAAAACAGGAAAACCAAAATATTTCAAATAACTTTTTTTTTATTTTTTCCCGTTATTTGCGTGCAAAATAAAGACAAAAACAGAAAACCAAAATATTTGAAATAACTTTTTTTTCATTTTTTCCCCGTTATTTGGGTGCAAAATAAGGACAATAACAGATAACCAAAATATTTCAAATAACCTTTTTTTTTTATTTTTTCCTGTTATTTGTGTGCAAAATAAGGACAAAAACAGAAAACCCAAATATTTCAGATAACTTTTTTTTTTAATTTTTCCCGTTATTTGGGTGCAAAAATAAGGACAAAAACAGAAAACCAAAATATTTCAGATAACTTTTTTTTTTTGCCAACCAAAATATTTCAGATAACTTTTTTTTTATTTTTTTCCCGTTATTTGGGTGCAAAATAAGGACCAAAAACAGAAAACCAAAATATTTGAAATAACTTTTTTTTAATTTTTTGCCGTTATTTGGGTGCAAAATAAGGACAAAAACAGAAAACCAAAATATTTCAGATAACTTTTTTTTTTTTTTGCCAACCAAAATATTTCAGATAACTTTTTTTTCATTTTTTCCCGTTATTTGGGTGCAAAATAAGGACAAAAACAGAAAACCAAAATATTTCAGCTAACTTTTTTTTTTCTTTTTTCCCGTTATTTGGGTGCAAAATAAGGACAAAAACAGAAAACCAAAGTATTTCAGATAACTTTTTGTTTATTTTTTCCCGTTATTTGGGTGCAAAATAAGGACAAAAACAGAAAACCAAAATATTTCAGATAACTTTTTTTTTATTTTTTCCTGTTATTTGGATGCAAAATAAAGACAAAAACAGAAAACCAAAACATTTCAAATACATTTTTTTTTCTTTTTTCCCGTTATTTGGGTGCAAAATAAGGACAACAACAGAAAACCAAAATATTTCAAATAACTTTTTTTTTCTCTTTTACCGTTATTTGGGGGCAAAATAAGGACTAAAACAGAAAACCAAAATATTTCAAATAACTTTTTTTTTATTATTTCCCGTCATTTGGGTGCAAAATAAGGACAAAATCAGAAAACCGAAATATTTTAGATAACTTTTTTTTTATTTTTTCCCGTTATTTGGGTGCAAAATAAGGTCAAAAACAGAAAACCAAAATATTTCAGATAACTTTTTTTTTATTTTTTCCCGTTATTTGGGTGCAAAATAAGGACAAAAACAGAAAACCAAAATATTTCAAATAACTTTTTTTTTCTTTTTTCCCGTTATTTGGGTGCAAAATAAGGACAAAAACAGAAAACCAAAATATTTGAAATAACTTTTTTTTTATTTTTTCCCGTTATTTGGGTGCAAAATAAGGACAAAAACAGAAAACCAAAATATTTCAAATTACTTTTTTCTGCTTTTTTCTCGTTATTTGGGTGCAAAATAAGCACAAAAACAGAAAACCAAAATATTACAGATAACTTTTTTTTTATTTTTTCCCGTTACTTGGGTGCAAAATAAGGACAAAAACAGAAAACCAAAATATTTCAGATAACTTTTATTTTCTTTTTTCCTGTTATTTGGGTGCAAAATAAGGACAAAAAGAGAAAACCAAAATATTTCAAATAACTTTTTTTTTCTTTTTTCCCGTTATTTGTGTGCAAAATAAGGACAAAAACAGAAAACCAAAATATTTCAGATAACTTTTTTTTTATTTTTTCCCGTTATTTGGGTGCAAAATAAGGACAAAAACACAAAACCAAAATATTTCAGATAACTTTTTTTTTATTTTTTCCCGTTATTTGGGTGCACAATAAGCACAAAAACAGAAAACCAAAATATTTCAAATAACTTTTTTTTTCTTTTTGCCCCGTTATTTGGGTGCAAAATAAGGCAAAAACAGAAAACCAAAATATTTCAAATAACTTTTTTTTTATTTTTTCCCGTTATTTGGGTGCAAAATAAGGACAAAAACAGAAAACCAAAATATTTCAAATAACTTTTTTTTATTTTTTCCTGTTATTTGGGTGCAAAATAAGGACAAAAACAGAAAACCAAAATATTTCAGAGAACTTTTTTTTTCTTTCTTCCCGTTACTTGGGTGCAAAATAAGGACAAAAACAGAAAACCAATATATTTCAGATAACTTTTTTTTTATTTTTTCCCGTTATTTGGGTGCAAAATAAGGACAAAAACATAAAACCAAAATATTTCAAATAACTTTTTTTTTCTTTTTTCCGTTATTTGGGTGCAAAATAAGGACAAAAACAGAAAACCAAAATATTTCAGATAACTTTTTTTTTATTTTTCCCGTTATTTGGGTGCAAAATAAGGACAAAAACAGAAAACCAAAATATTTCAGATAACTTTTATTTTCTTTTTTCCCGTTATTTGGGTGCAAAATAAGGACAAAAACAGAAAACCAAAATATTTCAGATAACTTTTTTTTTCTTTTTTCCCGTTATTTGGGTGCGAAATAAGGACAAAAACAGAAAACCAAAATATTTCAAATAACTTTTTTTTTATTTTTTCCCGTTATTTGCGTGCAAAATAAAGACAAAAACAGAAAACCAAAATATTTTAAATAACTTTTTTTTCATTTTTTCCCGTTATTTGGGTGCAAAATAAGGACAATAACAGAAAACCAAAATATTTCAAATAACTTTTTTTTTATTTTTTCCTGTTATTTGGGTGCAAAATAAGGACAACAACAGAAAACCCAAATATTTCAGATAACTTTTTTTTTTTTTCCCGTTATTTGGGTGCAAAATAAGGACAAAAACAGAAAACCAAAATATTTCAGATAACTTTTTTTTTAATTTTTCCCGTTATTTGGGTGCAAAATAAGGACAAAAACAGAAAACCAAAATATTTCAAATAACTTTTTTTTATTTTTTCCTGTTATTTGGGTGCAAAATAAGGACAAAAACAGAAAACCAAAATATTTCAGACAACTTTTTTTTTATTTTTTCCCGTTATTTGGGTGCAAAATAAGGACAAAAACACAAAACCAAAATATTTCAGATAACTTTTTTTTTATTTTTTCCCGTTATTTGGGTGCACAATAAGCACAAAAACAGAAAACCAAAATATTTCAAATAACTTTTTTTTTATTTTTTCCCGTTATTTGGGTGCAAAATAAGGACAAAAACAGAAAACCAAAATATTTCAGATAACTTTTTTTTTATTTTATCCCGTTATTTGGGTGCAAAATAAGGACAAAAACAGAAAACCAAAATATTTCAAATAACTTTTTTTTCTTTTTTCCGTTATTTGGGTGCAAAATAAGGACAAAAACAGAAAACCAAAATATTTCAAATAACTTTTTTTTATTTTTTCCTCTTATTTGGGTGCAAAATAAGGACAAAAACAGAAAACCAAAATATTTCAGATAACTTTTTTTTTATTTTTTCCCGTTATTTGGGTGCAAAATAAGGACAAAAACAGAAAACCAAAATATTTCAGATAACTTTTATTTTCTTTTTTCCCGTTAATTGGTTGCAAAATAAGGACAAAAACAGAAAACCAAAATATTACAGATAACTTTCAGTTCCTTTTTTCCCGTTATTGGGTGCCAAATAAGGATAAAAACAGAAAACCAAAATTTTTTAAATAACTTTTTTTTTATTTTTTCCCGTTATTTGGGTGCAAAATAAAGACAAAAACAGAAAACCAAAATTTTTGAAATAACTTTTTTTTCATTTTTTCCTGTTATTTGGGTGCAAAATAAGGACAAAAACAGAAAACCCAAATATTTCAGATAACCTTTTTTTTTCTTTTTTCCCGTTATTTGGGTGCAAAATAAGGACAAAAACAGAAAACCAAAATATTTCAGATAACTTATTTTTAAATTTTTCCCGTTATTTGGGTGCAAAATAAGGACAAAAACAGAAAACCAAAATATTTCAGATAACTTTTTTTTTCTTTTTTCCCGTTACTTGGGTGCAAAATAAGGACAAAAACAGAAAACCAAAATATTTCAGATAACTTTTTTTTTATTTTTTCCCGTTATTTGGGTGCAAAATAAGGACAAAAACAGAAAACCAAAATATTTCAAATAACTTTTTTTTATTTTTTCCTGTTATTTGGGTGGAAAATAAGGACAAAAACAGAAAACCAAAATATTTCAGATAACTTTTTTTTTATTTTTCCCGTTATTTGGGTGCAAAATAAGGACAAAAACAGAAAACCAAAATATTTCAGATAACTTTTATTTTCTTTTTTCCCGTTATTTGGGTGCAAAATAAGGACAAAAACAGAAAACCAAAATATTTCAGATAATTTTTTTTTTTGTTTTTTCCCGTTATTTGGGTGCGAAATAACGACAAAAACAGAAAACCAAAATATTTCAAATAACTTTTTTTTCATTTTTTCCCGTTATTTGGGTGCAAAATAAGGACAATAACAGAAAACCAAAATATTTCAAATAACTTTTTTTTTATTTTTTCCTGTTATTTAGGTGCAAAATAAGGACAAAAACAGAAAACCCAAATATTTCAGATAACTTTTTTTTTTTTTTCCCGTTATTTGGGTGCAAAATAAGGACAAAAACAGAAAACCAAAATATTTCAGATAACTTTTTTTTTAATTTTTCCCGTTAGTTGGGTGCAAAATAAGGACAAAAACAAAAAACCAAAATATTTCAAATAACTTTTTTTTATTTTTTCCCGTTATTTGGGTGCAAAATAAGGACAAAAACAGAAAACCAAAATATTTCAGATAACTTTTTTTTTATTTTTCCCGTTATTTGGGTGCACAATAAGGACAAAAACAGAAAACCAAAATATTTCAGATAACTTTTATTTTCTTTTTTCCCGTTATTTGGGTGCAAAATAAGGACAAAAACAGAAAACCAAAATATTTCAAATAACTTTTTTTTTATTTTTTCCCGTTATTTGCGTGCAAAATAAAGACAAAAACAGAAAACCAAAATATTTGAAATAACTTTTTTTTTTTTTGCCAACCAAAATATTTCAGATAACTTTTTTTTTATTTTTTCCCGTTATTTGGGTGCAAAATAAGGACAAAAACAGAAAACCAAAATATTTGAAATAACTTTTTTTTCATTTTTTCCCGTTATTTGGGTGCAAAATAAGGACAATAACAGAAAACCAAAATATTTCAAATAACTTTTTTTTTTTTTTCCCGTTATTTGGGTGCAAAAAAATATTTCAGATAACTTTTTTTTTAATTTTTCCCGTTATTTGGGTGCAAAATAAGGACAAAAACAGAAAACCAAAATATTTCAGATAACTTTTTTTTTTTTTTGCCAACCAAAATATTTCAGATAACTTTTTTTTTATTTTTTCCCGTTATTTGGGTGCAAAATAAGGACAAAAACAGAAAACCAAAATATTTCAGATAACTTTTTTTTTTCTTTTTTCCCGTTATTTGGGTGCAAAATAAGGACAAAAACAGAAAACCAAAGTATTTCAGATAACTTTTTGTTTATTTTTTCCCGTTATTTGGGTGCAAAATAAGGACAAAAACAGAAAACCAAAATATTTCAGATAACTTTTTTTTTATTTATTCCCGTTATTTGGGTGCAAAATAAGGATAAAAAGAGAAAACAAAAATATTTCAAATAACTTTTTTTTAATTTTTTCCCGTTATTTGGGTGCAAAATAAGGACAAAAACAGAAAACCAAAATATTTCAAATAACTTTTTTTTTATTTTTTCCCGTTATTTGGGTGCAAAATAAGGACAAAAACGGAAAACCAAAATATTTCAAATACCTTTTTTTTATTTTTTCCTGTTATTTGGATGCAAAATAAGGACAAAAACAGAAAACCAAAACATTTCAAATAAATTTTTTTTTCTTTTTTCCCATTATTTGGGTGCAAAAGAAGGACAACAACAGAAAACCAAAATATTTCAAATAACTTTTTTTTTCTTTTTTACCGTTATTTGGGGGCAAAATAAGGACTAAAACAGAAAACCAAAATATTTCAAATAACTTTTTTTTTATTATTTCCCGTCATTTGGGTGCAAAATAAAGACAAAAACAGAAAACCGAAATATTTTAGATAACTTTTTTTTTATTTTTTCCCGTTATTTGGGTGCAAAATAAGGTCAAAAACAGAAAACCAAAATATTTCCGATAACTTTTTTTTTATTTTTTCCCGTTATTTGGGTGCAAAATAAGGACAACAACAGAAAACCAAAATATTTTAAATAACTTTTTTTTTCTTTTTTCCCGTTATTTGGGTGCAAAATAAGGACAAAAACAGAAAACCAAAATATTTGAAATAACTTTTTTTTTCTTTTTTCCCGTTATTTGGGTGCAAAATAAGGACAAAAACAGAAAACCAAAATATTACAGATAACTTTTTTTTTATTTTTTCCCGTTACTTGGGTGCAAAATAAGGACAAAAACAGAAAACCAAAATATTTCAGATAACTTTTATTTTCTTTTTTCCTGTTATTTGGGTGCAAAATAAGGACAAAAAGAGAAAACCAAAATATTTCAAATAACTTTTTTTTTCTTTTTTCCCGTTATTTGTGTGCAAAATAAGGACAAAAACAGAAAACCAAAATATTTCAGATAACTTTTTTTTTTCTTTTTTCCCGTTATTTGGGTGCAAAATAAGGACAAAAACAGAAAACCAAAATATTTCAGATAACTTTTTTTTTATTTTTTCCCGTTATTTGGGTGCAAAATAAGGACAAAAACAGAAAACCAAAATATTTCAGATAACTTTTATTTTCTTTTTTCCCGTTATTTGGGTGCAAAATAAGGACAAAAACAGAAAACCAAAATATTTCAGAAAACTTTTTTTTTCTTTTTTCCCGTTATTTGGGTGCAAAATAAGGATAAAAACAGAAAACCAAAATTTTTTAAATAACTTTTTTTTTATTTTTTCCCGTTATTTGGGTGCAAAATAAAGACAAAAACAGAAAACCAAAATTTTTGAAATAACTTTTTTTTCATTTTTTCCTGTTATTTGGGTGCAAAATAAGGACAAAAACAGAAAACCCAAATATTTCAGATAACCTTTTTTTTTCTTTTTTCCCGTTATTTGGGTGCAAAATAAGGACAAAAACAGAAAACCAAAATATTTCAGATAACTTATTTTTAAATTTTTCCCGTTATTTGGGTGCAAAATAAGGACAAAAACAGAAAACCAAAATATTTCATATAACTTTTTTTTTCTTTTTTCCCGTTACTTGGGTGCAAAATAAGGACAAAAACAGAAAACCAAAATATTTCAGATAACTTTTTTTTTATTTTTTCCCGTTATTTGGGTGCAAAATAAGGACAAAAACAGAAAACCAAAATATTTCAAATAACTTTTTTTTTCTTTTTTCCGTTATTTGGGTGCAAAATAAGGACAAAAACAGAAAACCAAAATATTTCAAATAACTTTTTTTTATTTTTTCCTGTTATTTGGGTGGAAAATAAGGACAAAAACAGAAAACCAAAATATTTCAGATAACTTTTTTTTTATTTTTCCCGTTATTTGGGTGCAAAATAAGGACAAAAACAGAAAACCAAAATATTTCAGATAACTTTTATTTTCTTTTTTCCCGTTATTTGGGTGCAAAATAAGGACAAAAACAGAAAACCAAAATATTTCAGATAATTTTTTTTTTTGTTTTTTCCCGTTATTTGGGTGCGAAATAAGGACAAAAACAGAAAACCAAAATATTTCAAATAACTTTTTTTTTATTTTTTCCCGTTATTTGGGTGCAAAATAAGGACAAAAACAGAAAACCAAAATATTTCAGATAACTTTTTTTTAAATTTTTCCCGTTATTTGGGTGCAAAATAAGGACAAAAACAGAAAACCAAAATATTTCAAATAACTTTTTTTTATTTTTTCCTGTTATTTGGGTGCAAAATAAGGACAAAAACAGAAAACCAAAATATTTCAGATAGCTTTTTTTTTATTTTTCCCGTTATTTGGGTGCAAAATAAGGACAAAAACAGAAAACCAAAATATTTCAGATAACTTTTTTTTTCTTTTTTCCCGTTATTTGGGTGCGAAATAAGGACAAAAACAGAAAACCAAAATATTTCAAATAACTTTTTTTTTATTTTTTCCCGTTATTTGGGTGCAAAATAAAGACAAAAACAGAAAACCAAAATATTTGAAATAACTTTTTTTTTTTTTGCCAACCAAAATATTTCAGATAACTTTTTTTTTATTTTTTCCCGTTATTTGGGTGCAAAATAAGGACAAAAACAGAAAACCAAAATATTTGAAATAACTTTTTTTTCATTTTTTCCCGTTATTTGGGTGCAAAATAAGGACAATAACAGAAAACCAAAATATTTCAAATAACTTTTTTTTTTTTCCCCCGTTATTTGGGTGCAAAATAAGGACAAAAACAGAAAACCAAAATATTTCAGATAACTTTTTTTTTAATTTTTCCCGTTATTTGGGTGCAAAATAAGGACAAAAACAGAAAACCAAAATATTTCAGATAACTTTTTTTTTTTTTTGCCAACCAAAATATTTCAGATAACTTTTTTTTTATTTTTTCCCGTTATTTGGGTGCAAAATAAGGACAAAAACAGAAAACCAAAATATTTCAGATAACTTTTTTTTTTCTTTTTTCCCGTTATTTGAGTGCAAAATAAGGACAAAAACAGAAAACCAAAGTATTTCAGATAACTTTTTGTTTATTTTTTCCCGTTATTTGGGTGCAAAATAAGGACAAAAACAGAAAACCAAAATATTTCAGATAACTTTTTTTTTATTTATTCCCGTTATTTGGGTGCAAAATAAGGATAAAAAGAGAAAACAAAAATATTTCAAATAACTTTTTTTTAATTTTTTCCCGTTATTTGGGTGCAAAATAAGGACAAAAACAGAAAACCAAAATATTTCAAATAACTTTTTTTTTATTTTTTCCCGTTATTTGGGTGCAAAATAAGGACAAAAACGGAAAACCAAAATATTTCAAATACATTTTTTTTATTTTTTCCTGTTATTTGGATGCAAAATAAGGACAAAAACAGAAAACCAAAACATTTCAAATAAATTTTTTTTTCTTTTTTCCCATTATTTGGGTGCAAAAGAAGGACAACAACAGAAAACCAAAATATTTCAAATAACTTTTTTTTTCTTTTTTACCGTTATTTGGGGGCAAAATAAGGACTAAAACAGAAAACCAAAATATTTCAAATAACTTTTTTTTTATTATTTCCCGTCATTTGGGTGCAAAATAAGGACAAAAACAGAAAACCGAAATATTTTAGATAACTTTTTTTTTATTTTTTCCCGTTATTTGGGTGCAAAATAAGGTCAAAAACAGAAAACCAAAATATTTCCGATAACTTTTTTTTTATTTTTTCCCGTTATTTGGGTGCAAAATAAGGACAACAACAGAAAACCAAAATATTTTAAATAACTTTTTTTTTCTTTTTTCCCGTTATTTGGGTGCAAAATAAGGACAAAAACAGAAAACCAAAATATTTGAAATAACTTTTTTTTTATTTTTTCCCGTTATTTGGGTGCAAAATAAGGACAAAAACAGAAAACCAAAATATTTCAAATTACTTTTTTCTGCTTTTTTCTCGTTATTTGGGTGTAAAATAAGCACAAAAACAGAAAACCAAAATATTACAGATAACTTTTTTTTTATTTTTTCCCGTTACTTGGGTGCAAAATAAGGACAAAAACAGAAAACCAAAATATTTCAGATAACTTTTATTTTCTTTTTTCCTGTTATTTGGGTGCAAAATAAGGACAAAAAGAGAAAACCAAAATATTTCAAATAACTTTTTTTTTCTTTTTTCCCGTTATTTGTGTGCAAAATAAGGACAAAAACAGAAAACCAAAATATTTCAGATAACTTTTTTTTTATTTTTTCCCGTTATTTGGGTGCAAAATAAGGACAAAAACACAAAACCAAAATATTTCAGATAACTTTTTTTTTATTTTTTCCCGTTAACAGAAAACCAAAATATTTCAGATAACTTTTTGTTATTTATTCCCGTTATTTGGGTGCAAAATAAGGATAAAAAGAGAAAACCAAAATATTTCAAATAACTTTTTTTTAATTTTTTCCCGTTATTTGGGTGCAAAATAAGGACAAAAACAGAAAACCAAAATATTTCAAATAAATTTTTTTTTATTTTTTCCCGTTATTTGGATGCAAAATAAGGACAAAAACGGAAAACCAAAATATTTCAAATACCTTTTTTTTATTTTTTCCTGTTATTTGGATGCAAAATAAGGACAAAAACAGAAAACCAAAACATTTCAAATAAATTTTTTTTTCTTTTTTTCCGTTATTTGGGTGCAAAATAAGGACAACAACAGAAAACCAAAATATTTCAAAATAAGGACTAAAACAGAAAACCAAAATATTTCAAATAACTTTTTTTTTATTATTTCCCGTCATTTGGGTGCAAAATAAGGACAAAAACAGAAAACCGAAATATTTTAGATAACTTTTTTTTTATTTTTTCCCGTTATTTGGGTACAAAATAAGGTCAAAAACAGAAAACCAAAATATTTCAGATAACTTTTTTTTTATTTTTTCCCGTTATTTGGGTGCAAAATAAGGACAAAAACAGAAAACCAAAATATTTCAAATAACTTTTTTTTTCTTTTTTCCCGTTATTTGGGTGCAAAATAAGGACAAAAACAGAAAACCAAAATATTTGAAATAACTTTTTTTTTATTTTTTCCCGTTATTTGGGTGCAAAATAAGGACAAAAACAGAAAACCAAAATATTTCAAATTACTTTTTTCTGCTTTTTTCTCGTTATTTGGGTGCAAAATAAGCACAAAAACAGAAAACCAAAATATTACAGATAACTTTTTTTTTATTTTTTCCCGTTACTTGGGTGCAAAATAAGGACAAAAACAGAAAACCAAAATATTTCAGATAACTTTTATTTTCTTCTTTCCTGTTATTTGGGTGCAAAATAAGGACAAAAAGAGAAAACCAAAATATTTCAAATAACTTTTTTTTTCTTTTTCCCCGTTATTTGTGTGCAAAATAAGGACAAAAACAGAAAACCAAAATATTTCAGATAACTTTTTTTTTATTTTTTCCCGTTATTTGGGTGCAAAATAAGGACAAAAACACAAAACCAAAATATTTCAGATAACTTTTTTTTTATTTTTTCCCGTTATTTGGGTGCACAATAAGCACAAAAACAGAAAACCAAAATATTTCAAATAACTTTTTTTTTCTTTTTTCCCGTTATTTGGGTGCAAAATAAGGCAAAAACAGAAAACCAAAATATTTCAAATAACTTTTTTTTTATTTTTTCCCGTTATTTGGGTGCAAAATAAAGACAAAACCAGAAAACCAAAATATTTCAGATAACTTTTTTTTTATTTTATCCCGTTATTTGGGTGCGAAATAAGGACAAAAACAGAAAACCAAAATATTTCAAATAACTTTTTTTTTATTTTTTCCCGTTATTTGGGTGCAAAATAAGGACAAAAACAGAAAACCAAAATATTTCAGATAACTTTTTTTTTAATTTTTCCCGTTATTTGGGTGCAAAATAAGGACAAAAACAGAAAACCAAAATATTTCAGATAACTTTTTTTTTTTTTTGCCAACCAAAATATTTCAGATAACTTTTTTTTTATTTTTTCCCGTTATTTGGGTGCAAAATAAGGACAAAAACAGAAAACCAAAATATTTCAGATAACTTTTTTTTTTCTTTTTTCCCGTTATTTGGGTGCAAAATAAGGACAAAAACAGAAAACCAAAGTATTTCAGATAACTTTTTGTTTATTTTTTCCCGTTATTTGGGTGCAAAATAAGGACAAAAACAGAAAACCAAAATATTTCAGATAACTTTTTTTTTATTTATTCCCGTTATTTGGGTGCAAAATAAGGATAAAAAGAGAAAACCAAAATATTTCAAATAACTTTTTTTTAATTTTTTCCCGTTATTTGGGTGCAAAATAAGGACAAAAACAGAAAACCAAAATATTTCAAATAACTTTTTTTTTATTTTTTCCCGTTATTTGGGTGCAAAATAAGGACAAAAACGGAAAACCAAAATATTTCAAATACCTTTTTTTTATTTTTTCCTGTTATTTGGATGCAAAATAAGGACAAAAACAGAAAACCAAAACATTTCAAATAAATTTTTTTTTCTTTTTTCCCGTTATTTGGGTGCAAAATAAGGACAACAACAGAAAACCAAAATATTTCAAATAACTTTTTTTTTCTTTTTTACCGTTATTTGGGGGCAAAATAAGGACTAAAACAGAAAACCAAAATATTTCAAATAACTTTTTTTTTATTATTTCCCGTCATTTGGGTGCAAAATAAGGACAAAAACAGAAAACCGAAATATTTTAGATAACTTTTTTTTTATTTTTTCCCGTTATTTGGGTGCAAAATAAGGTCAAAAACAGAAAACCAAAATATTTCAGATAACTTTTTTTTTATTTTTTCCCGTTATTTGGGTGCAAAATAAGGACAAAAACAGAAAACCAAAATATTTGAAATAACTTTTTTTTTATTTTTTCCCGTTATTTGGGTGCAAAATAAGGACAACAACAGAAAACCAAAATATTTCAAATAACTTTTTTTTTCTTTTTTACCGTTATTTGGGGGCAAAATAAGGACTAAAACAGAAAACCAAAATATTTCAAATAACTTTTTTTTTATTATTTCCCGTCATTTGGGTGCAAAATAAGGACAAAAACAGAAAACCAAAACATTTCAAATAAATTTTTTTTTCTTTTTTCCCGTTATTTGGGTGCAAAATAAGGACAACAACAGAAAACCAAAATATTTCAAATTACTTTTTTCTGTTTTTTTCTCGTTATTTGGGTGCAAAATAAGCACAAAAACAGAAAACCAAAATATTACAGATAACTTTTTTTTTATTTTTTCCCGTTACTTGGGTGCAAAATAAGGACAAAAACAGAAAACCAAAATATTTCAGATAACTTTTATTTTCTTTTTTCCTGTTATTTGGGTGCAAAATAAGGACAAAAAGAGAAAACCAAAATATTTCAAATAACTTTTTTTTCTTTTTTCCCGTTATTTGGGTGCAAAATAAGGACAAAAACAGAAAACCAAAATATTTCAAATAACTTTTTTTTTCTTTTTTCCCGTTATTTTGGTGCAAAATAAGGACTAAAACAAAAAACCGAAATATTTCAAATAACTTTTGTTTTATTTTTTCCCGTTATTTGGGTGCAAAATAAGGACAAAAACAGAAAACCAAAATATTTCAAAAAACTTTTTTGTTATTTTTTCCCATTATTTGGGTGCAAAATAAGGACAAAAAAAGAAAACCAAAATATTTCAAATAACTTTTTTTTTATTTTTTCCCTTTATTTGGGTGCAAAATAAGCACAAAAACAGAAAACCAAAATATTTCAGATAACTTTTTTTTTATTTTTTCCCGTTATTTGGGTGCAAAATAAGGACAAAAACAGAAAACCAAAATATTTCAGATAACTTTTTTTTTATTTTTTCCCATTATTTGGGTGCAAAATAAGCACAAAAACAGAAAACCAAAATATTTCAAATAACTTTTTCTTTATTTTTTCCCATTATTTGGGTGCAAAATAAGGACAAAAACAGAAAACCAAAATATTTCAGATAACTTTTTTTTTCTGTTTCCCCGTTATTTAGGTGCAAAATAAGGACAAAAACAGAAAACCAAAATATTTCAAATAACTTTTTTTTTCTTTTTTCCCGTTATTTGGGTGCAAAATAAGGGCAAAAACAGAAAACCAAAATATTTCAAATAACTTTTTGTTTATTTTTTCCCGTTATTTGGGTGCAAAATAAGGACAAAAACAGAAAACCAAAATATTTCAGATAACTTTTTTTTAATTTATTCCCGTTATTTGGGTGCAAAATAAGGACAAAAACAGAAAACCAAAATATTTCAAATAACTTTTTTTTTCTTTTTTCCCGTTATTTGGGTGCAAAATAAAGACAAAACCAGAAAACCAAAATATTTCAAATAACTTTTTTTTTCTTTTTTCCCGTTATTTGGGTGCAAAATAAGGGCAAAAACAGAAAACCAAAATATTTCAAATAACTTTTTTTTTATTTTTTCCCGTTATTTGGGTGCATAAGAAGGACAAAAACAGAAAACCAAAATATTTCAAATAACATTTTTTTCTTTTTTCCCGTTATTTGGGTGCAAAATAAGGACAAAAACAGAAAACCAAAATATTTCAAATAATTTTTTTTTTATTTTTTCCTGTTATTTGGGTGCAAAATAAGGACAAAAACAGAAAACCAAAATATTTTAAATAACTTTTTTTTTCTTTTTTCCGTTATTTGGGTGCAAAATAAGGACAAAAACAGAAAACCAAAATATTTCAAATAACTTTTTTTTTCTTATTTTCCGTTATTTTGGTGCAAAATAAGGACAAAAACAGAAAAGCAAAATATTTCAAATAACTTTTTTTTAATTTTTTCCCGTTATTTGGGTGCAAAATAAGGACAAAAACAGAAAACCAAAATATTTCAAATAACTTTTTTTAAATTTTTTTCCTGTTATTTGGGTGCAAAATAAGGACAAAAACAGAAAACCAAAATATTTCAGATAACTTTTTTTTTCATTATTCCCGTTATTTAGGCAAAATAAGGGCAAAAACAGAAAACCAAAATATTTGAAATAACTTTTTTTTTATTTTTTCCCGTTATTTGGGTGCAAAATAAGGACAAAAACAGAAAACCAAAATATTTGAAATAACTTTTTTTTATTTTTTCCCGTTATTTGGGTGCAAAATAAGCGCAAAAA
>OZ010647.1:28022210-28046173 GCA_963932195.1 Empis livida | reverse complement strand
GGTGCAAAATAAGGACAAAAACAGAAAACCAAAATATTTCAGATAACTTTTTTTTTATTTTTTCCCGTTATTTGGGTGCAAAATAAGGACAATAACAGAAAACCAAAATATTTCAAATAACTTTTTTTTTATTTTTTCCTGTTATTTGGGTGCAAAATAAGGACAAAAACAGAAAACCCAAATATTTCAGATAACTTTTTTTTTTCTTTTTTTCCCGTTATTTGGGTGCAAAATAAGGACAAAAACAGAAAACCAAAATATTTGAAATAACTTTTTTTGCATTTTTTCCCGTTATTTGGGTGCAAAATAAGGACAATAACAGAAAACCAAAATAGTTCAGATAACTTTTTTTTAAATTTTTACCGTTATTTGGGTGCAAAATAAGGACAAAAACAGAAAACCAAAATATTTCAGATAACATTTTTTTTTTTTTACCGTTATTTGGGTGTAAAATAAGGACAATAACAGAAAACCAAAATAGTTCAGATAACTTTTTTTTAAATTTTTACCGTTATTTGGGTGCAAAATAAGGACAAAAACAGAAAACCAAAATATTTCAGATAATTTTTTTTTTCTTTTTTCCGTTACTTGGGTGCAAAATAAGGACAAAAACAGAAAACCAAAATATTTCAAATAACTTTTTTTTTATTTTTTCCCGTTATTTGGGTGCAAAATAAAAACAAAAACAGAAAACCAAAATATTTCAGATAACTTTTTTTTTATTTTTTCCCGTTATTTGGGTGCAAAATAAGGACAAAAACAGAAAACCAAAATATTTGAAATTATTTTTTTTCATTTTTTCCCGTTATTTGGGTGCAAAATAAGGACAAAAACAGAAAACCAAAATATTACAGATAACTTTTTTTTTAATTTTTCCCGTTATTTGGGAGCAAAATAAGGACAAAACAGAAAAACCAAAATATTTCAGATAACTTTTATTTTATTTTTTCCCGTTATTTGGGTGCGAAATAAGGACAAAAACAGAAAACCAAAATATTTCAAATAACTTTTTTTTTATTTTTTCGCGTTATTTGTGTGCAAAATAAAGACAAAAACAGAAAACCAAAATATTTCAAATAAGTTTTTTTTTATTTTTTCCCGTTATTTGGGTGCAAAATAAAGACAAAAACAGAAACCAAAATATTTGAAATAACTTTTTTTTCATTTTTTTCCCGTTATTTGGGTGCAAAATAAGGACAATAACAGAAAACCAAAATATTTCAAATAACTTTTTTTTTATTTTTTCCTGTTATTTGGGTGCAAAATAAGGACAAAAACAGAAAACCCAAATATTTCAGATAACTTTTTTTTTTCTTTTTTCCCGTTATTTGGGTGCAAAATAAGGACAAAAACAGAAAACAAAATATTTGAAATAACTTTTTTTCATTTTTTCCCGTTATTTGGGTGCAAAATAAGGACAATAACAGAAAACCAAAATAGTTCAGATAACTTTTTTTTAAATTTTTACCGTTATTTGGGTGCAAAATAAGGACAAAAACAGAAAACCAAAATATTTCAGATAACTTTTCTTTAAATTTTTACCGTTATTTGGGTGCAAAATAAGGACAATAACAGAAAACCAAAATAGTTCAGATTACTTTTTTTTAAATTTTTACCGTTATTTGGGTGCAAAATAAGGACAAAAACAGAAAACCAAACTATTTCAGATAACTTTTTTTTCTTTTTTCCCGTTACTTGGGTGCAAAATAAGGACAAAAACAGAAAACCAAAATATTTCAAATAACTTTTTTTTTATTTTTCCCCGTTATTTGGGTGCAAAATAAAAAACAAAAACAGAAAACCAAAATATTTCAGATAACTTTTTTTTTATTTTTTCCCGTTATTTGGGTGCAAAATAAGGACAAAAACAGAAAACCAAAATATTTGAAATTATTTTTTTTTCATTTTTTCCCGTTATTTGGGTGCAAAATAAGGACAAAAACAGAAAACCAAAATATTTCAGATAACTTTTTTTTTAATTTTTCCCGTTATTTGGGAGCAAAATAAGGACAAAAACAGAAAACCAAAATATTTCAGATAACTTTTATTTTATTTTTTCCCGTTATTTGGGTGCAAAATAAGGATAAAAACAGAAAACCAAAATATTTCAGATAACTTTTTTTTTCTTTTTTCCCGTTATTTGGGTGCGAAATAAGGACAAAAACAGAAAACCAAAATATTTCAAATAACTTTTTTTTTATTTTTTCCCGTTATTTGGGTGCAAAATAAAAACAAAAACAGAAAACCAAAATATTTGAGATAACTTTTTTTTTTATTTTTTTCCCGTTATTTGGGTGCAAAATAAGGACAAAAACAGAAAACCAAAATATTTCAGATAACTTTTTTTTTATTTTTTCCCGTTATTTGGGTGCAAAATAAGGACAATAACAGAAAACCAAAATATTTCAAATAACTTTTTTTTTATTTTTTCCTGTTATTTGGGTGCAAAATAAGGACAAAAACAGAAAACCAAAATATTTCAGATAACTTTTTTTTTATTTTTTCCCGTTATTTGGGTGCAAAATAAGGACAAAAACAGAAAACCAAAATATTTCAAATAACTTTTTTTTTCTTTTTTCCGTTATTAGGGTGCAAAATAAGCACAAAAACAGAAAACCAAAATATTTCAAATAACTTTTTTTTATTTTTTCCTGTTATTTGGGTGCAAAATAAGGACAAAAACAGAAAACCAAAATATTTCAGATAACTTTTATTTTCTTTTTTCCCGTTATTTGGATGCAAAATAAGGCCAAAAACAGAAAACCAAAATATTTCAGATAACTTTTTTTTTCTTTTTTCCCGTTATTTGGGTGCGAAATAAGGACAAAAACAGAAAACCAAAATATTTCAAATAACTTTTTTTTTATTTTTTCCCGTTATTTGGGTGCAAAATAAAGACAAAAACAGAAAACCAAAATATTTGAGATAACTTTTTTTTTATTTTTCCCGTTATTTGGGTGCAAAATAAGGACAAAAACAGAAAACCAAAATATTTCAGATAACTTTTATTTTCTTTTTTCCCGTTATTTGGATGCAAAATAAGGCCAAAAACAGAAAACCAAAATATTTCAGATAACTTTTTTTTTCTTTTTTCCCGTTATTTGGGTGCGAAATAAGGACAAAAACAGAAAACCAAAATATTTCAAATAACTTTTTTTTTATTTTTTCCCGTTATTTGGGTGCAAAATAAAGACAAAAACAGAAAACCAAAATATTTGAAATAACTTTTTTTTTTATTTTTTCCTGTTATTTGGGTGCAAAATAAGGACAAAAACAGAAAACCAAAATATTTCAAATAACTTTTTTTTTCTTTTTTCCGTTATTAGGGTGCAAAATAAGCACAAAAACAGAAAACCAAAATATTTCAAATAACTTTTTTTTATTTTTTCCTGTTATTTGGGTGCAAAATAAGGACAAAAACAGAAAACCAAAATATTTCAGATAACTTTTATTTTCTTTTTTCCCGTTATTTGGATGCAAAATAAGGCCAAAAACAGAAAACCAAAATATTTCAGATAACTTTTTTTTTAATTTTTCCCGTTATTTGGGAGCAAAATAAGGACAAAAACAGAAAACCAAAATATTTCAGATAACTTTTTTTTTCTTTTTTCCCGTTATTTGGGTGCGAAATAAGGACAAAAACAGAAAACCAAAATATTTCAAATAACTTTTTTTTTATTTTTTCCCGTTATTTGGGTGCAAAATAAAGACAAAAACAGAAAACCAAAATATTTGAAATTATTTTTTTTTCATTTTTTCCCGTTATTTGGGTGCAAAATAAGGACAAAAACAGAAAACCAAAATATTTCAGATAACTTTTTTTTAATTTTTCCCGTTATTTGGGAGCAAAATAAGGACAAAAACAGAAAACCAAAATATTTCAGATAACTTTTTTTTTTCCCGTTATTTGGGTGCAAAATAAGGACAAAAACAGAAAACCAAAATATTTCAGATTACTTTTTTTTTATTTTTTCCCGTTATTTGGGTGCAAAATAAGGACAAAAACAGAAAACCAAAATATTTCAGATAACTTTTTTTTATTTTTTCCCGTTATTTGGGTGCAAAATAAGGACAATAACAGAAAACCAAAATATTTCAAATAAACTTTTTTTTTATTTTTTCCTGTTATTTGGGTGCAAAATAAGGACAAAAACAGAAAACCCAAATATTTCAGATAACTTTTTTTTTTCTTTTTTTCCCGTTATTTGGGTGCAAAATAAGGACAAAAACAGAAAACCAAAATATTTGAAATAACTTTTTTGCATTTTTTCCGTTATTTGGGTTCAAAATAAGGACAATAACAGAAGACCAAAATAGTTCAGATAACTTTTTTTTAAATTTTTACCGTTATTTGGGTGCAAAATAAGGACAAAAACAGAAAACCAAAATATTTCAGATAACATTTTTTTTTTTTTTACCGTTATTTGGGTGCAAAATAAGGACAATAACAGAAAACCAAAATAGTTCAGATAACTTTTTTTTAAATTTTTACCGTTATTTGGGTGCAAAATAAGGACAAAAACAGAAAACCAAAATATTTCAGATAATTTTTTTTTTCTTTTTTCCCGTTACTTGGGTGCAAAATAAGGACAAAAACAGAAAACCAAAATATTTCAAATAACTTTTTTTTATTTTTTCCCGTTATTTGGGTGCAAAATAAAAACAAAAACAGAAAACCAAAATATTTCAGATAACTTTTTTTTTATTTTTTCCCGTTATTTGGGTGCAAAATAAGGACAAAAACAGAAAACCAAAATATTTGAAATTATTTTTTTTTCATTTTTTCCCGTTATTTGGGTGCAAAATAAGGACAAAAACAGAAAACCAAAATATTTCAGATAACTTTTTTTTTTATTTTTCCCGTTATTTGGGAGCAAAATAAGGACAAAAACAGAAAACCAAAATATTTCAGATAACTTTTATTTTATTTTTTCCCGTTATTTGGGTGCGAAATAAGGACAAAAACAGAAAACCAAAATATTTCAAATAACTTTTTTTTTATTTTTTCGCGTTATTTGTGTGCAAAATAAAGACAAAAACAGAAAACCAAAATATTTCAAATAAGTTTTTTTTTATTTTTTCCCGTTATTTGGGTGCAAAATAAAGACAAAAACAGAAAACCAAAATATTTGAAATAACTTTTTTTTCATTTTTTCCCGTTATTTGGGTGCAAAATAAGGACAATAACAGAAAACCAAAATATTTCAAATAACTTTTTTTTTATTTTTTCCTGTTATTTGGGTGCAAAATAAGGACAAAAACAGAAAACCCAAATATTTCAGATAACTTTTTTTTTTCTTTTTTCCCGTTATTTGGGTGCAAAATAAGGACAAAAACAGAAAACCAAAATATTTGAAATAACTTTTTTTTCATTTTTTCCCGTTATTTGGGTGCAAAATAAGGACAATAACAGAAAACCAAAATAGTTCAGATAACTTTTTTTTAAATTTTTACCGTTATTTGGGTGCAAAATAAGGACAAAAACAGAAAACCAAAATATTTCAGATAACTTTTTTTTAAATTTTTACCGTTATTTGGGTGCAAAATAAGGACAATAACAGAAAACCAAAATAGTTCAGATTACTTTTTTTTAAATTTTTACCGTTATTTGGGTGCAAAATAAGGACAAAAACAGAAAACCAAACTATTTCAGATAACTTTTTTTTTCTTTTTTCCCGTTACTTGGGTGCAAAATAAGGACAAAAACAGAAAACCAAAATATTTCAAATAACTTTTTTTTTATTTTTTCCCGTTATTTGGGTGCAAAATAAAAACAAAAACAGAAAACCAAAATATTTCAGATAACTTTTTTTTTATTTTTTCCCGTTATTTGGGTGCAAAATAAGGACAAAAACAGAAAACCAAAATATTTGAAATTATTTTTTTTTCATTTTTTCCCGTTATTTGGGTGCAAAATAAGGACAAAAACAGAAAACCAAAATATTTCAGATAACTTTTTTTTTAATTTTTCCCGTTATTTGGGAGCAAAATAAGGACAAAAACAGAAAACCAAAATATTTCAGATAACTTTTATTTTATTTTTTCCCGTTATTTGGGTGCAAAATAAGGACAAAAACAGAAAACCAAAATATTTCAGATAACTTTTTTTTCTTTTTTCCCGTTATTTGGGTGCGAAATAAGGACAAAAACAGAAAACCAAAATATTTCAAATAACTTTTTTTTTATTTTTTCCCGTTATTTGGGTGCAATATAAAAACAAAAACAGAAAACCAAAATATTTCAGATAACTTTTTTTTTATTTTTTCCCGTTATTTGGGTGCAAAATAAGGACAAAAACAGAAAACCAAAATATTTCAGATAACTTTTTTTTTCTTTTTTACCGTTACTTGGGTGCAAAATAAGGACAAAAACAGAAAACCAAAATATTTCAAATAACTTTTTTTTATTTTTCCCGTTATTTGGGTGCAAAATAAAAACAAAAACAGAAAACCAAAATATTTCAGATAACTTTTTTTTTATTTTTTCCCGTATTTGGGTGCAAAATAAGGACAAAAACAGAAAACCAAAATATTTGAAATTATTTTTTTTTTATTTTTTCCCGTTATTTGGGTGCAAAATAAAGACAAAAACAGAAAACCAAAATATTTGAGATAACTTTTTTTTTATTTTTCCCGTTATTTGGAAGCAAAATAAGGACAAAAACAGAAAACCAAAATATTTCAGATAACTTTTTTTTTTTCCCGTTATTTGGGTGCAAAATAAGGACAAAAACAGAAAACCAAAATATTTGAGATAACTTTTTTTTTATTTTTTCCCGTTATTTGGGTGCAAAATAAGGACAAAAACAGAAAACCAAAATATTTCAGATAACTTTTTTTTATTTTTTCCCGTTATTTGGGTGCAAAATAAGGACAATTACAGAAAACCAAAATATTTCAAATAATTTTTTTTTTATTTTTTCCTGTTATTTGGGTGCAAAATAGGGACAAAAACAGAAAACCAAAATATTTCAGATAACTTTTTTTTTATTTTTTCCCGTTATTTGGGTGCAAAATAAGGACAAAAACAGAAAACCAAAATATTTCAAATACTTTTTTTTTCTTTTTTCCGTTATTAGGGTGCAAAATAAGCACAAAAACAGAAAACCAAAATATTTCAAATAACTTTTTTTTATTTTTTCCTGTTATTTGGGTGCAAAATAAGGACAAAAACAGAAAACCAAAATATTTTAGATAACTTTTATTTTCTTTTTTCCCGTTATTTGGATGCAAAATAAGGCCAAAAACAGAAAACCAAAATATTTCAGATAATTTTTTTTTTTTTTTAATTTTTCCCGTTATTTGGGAGCTAAATAAGGACAAAAACAGAAAACCAAAATATTTCAGATAACTTTTTTTTTCCCGTTATTTGGGTGCACAATAAGGACAAAAACAGAAAACCAAAATATTTGAGATAACTTTTTTTTTATTTTTTCCCGTTATTTGGGTGCAAAATAAGGACAAAACCAGAAAACCAAAATATTTCAGATAACTTTTTTTTTATTTTTTCCCGTTATTTGGGTGCAAAATAAGGACAATAACAGAAAACCAAAATATTTCAAATAACTTTTTTTTTATTTTTTCCTGTTATTTGGGTGCAAAATAAGGACAAAAACAGAAAACCAAAATATTTCAGATAACTTTTTTTTTATTTTTTCCCGTTATTTGGGTGCAAAATAAGGACAAAAACAGAAAACCAAAATATTTCAAATAACTTTTTTTTTCTTTTTTCCGTTATTAGGGTGCAAAATAAGCACAAAAACAGAAAACCAAAATATTTCAAATAACTTTTTTTTATTTTTTCCTGTTATTTGGGTGCAAAATAAGGACAAAAACAGAAAACCAAAATATTTCAGATAACTTTTATTTTCTTTTTTCCCGTTATTTGGATGCAAAATAAGGCCAAAAACAGAAAACCAAAATATTTCAGATAACTTTTTTTTTCTTTTTTCCCGTTATTTGGGTGCGAAATAAGGACAAAAACAGAAAACCAAAATATTTCAAATAACTTTTTTTTTATTTTTTCCCGTTATTTGGGTGCAAAATAAAGACAAAAACAGAAAACCAAAATATTTGAGATAACTTTTTTTTTATTTTTCCCGTTATTTGGGTGCAAAATAAGGACAAAAACAGAAAACCAAAATATTTCAGATAACTTTTATTTTCTTTTTTCCCGTTATTTGGATGCAAAATAAGGCCAAAAACAGAAAACCAAAATATTTCAGATAACTTTTTTTTTCTTTTTTCCCGTTATTTGGGTGCGAAATAAGGACAAAAACAGAAAACCAAAATATTTCAAATAACTTTTTTTTTATTTTTTCCCGTTATTTGGGTGCAAAATAAAGACAAAAACAGAAAACCAAAATATTTGAAATAACTTTTTTTTTATTTTTTCCTGTTATTTGGGTGCAAAATAAGGACAAAAACAGAAAACCAAAATATTTCAAATAACTTTTTTTTTCTTTTTTCCGTTATTAGGGTGCAAAATAAGCACAAAAACAGAAAACCAAAATATTTCAAATAACTTTTTTTTATTTTTTCCTGTTATTTGGGTGCAAAATAAGGACAAAAACAGAAAACCAAAATATTTCAGATAACTTTTATTTTCTTTTTTCCCGTTATTTGGATGCAAAATAAGGCCAAAAACAGAAAACCAAAATATTTCAGATAACTTTTTTTTTTATTTTTCCCGTTATTTGGGAGCAAAATAAGGACAAAAACAGAAAACCAAAATATTTCAGATAACTTTTTTTTTTTCCCGTTATTTGGGTGCAAAATAAGGACAAAAACAGAAAACCAAAATATTTGAGATAACTTTTTTTTTATTTTTTCCCGTTATTTGGGTGCAAAATAAGGACAAAAACAGAAAACCAAAATATTTCAGATAACTTTTTTTTTATTTTTTCCCGTTATTTGGGTGCAAAATAAGGACAAAAACAGAAAACCAAAATATTTCAAATAACTTTTTTTTTCTTTTTTCCGTTATTAGGGTGCAAAATAAGCACAAAAACAGAACACCAAAATATTTCAAATAACTTTTTTTTATTTTTTCCTGTTATTTGGGTGCAAAATAAGGACAAAAACAGAAAACCAAAATATTTCAGATAACTTTTATTTTCTTTTTTCCCGTTATTTGGATGCAAAATAAGGCCAAAAACAGAAAACCAAAATATTTCAGAGAACTTTTATTTTCTTTTTTCCCGTTATTTGGATGCAAAATAAGGCCAAAAACAGAAAACCAAAATATTTCAGATAACTTTTTTTTTCTTTTTTCCCGTTATTTGGGTGCGAAATAAGGACAAAAACAGAAAACCAAAATATTTCAAATAACTTTTTTTTTATTTTTTCCCGTTATTTGGGTGCAAAATAAAGACAAAAACAGAAAACCAAAATATTTGAAATAACTTTTTTTTTATTTTTTCCTGTTATTTGGGTGCAAAATAAGGACAAAAACAGAAAACCCAAATATTTCAGATAACTTTTTTTTTTCTTTTTTCCCGTTATTTGGGTGCATAATAAGGACAAAAACAGAAAACCCAAATATTTCAGATAACTTTTTTTTTTCTTTTTTCCCGTTATTTGGGTGCAAAATAAGGACAAAAACAGAAAACCAAAATATTTCAGATAACTTTTTTTTAAATTTTTCCCGTTATTTACGAGCAAAATAAGGACAAAAACAGAAAACCAAAATATTTGAGATAACTTTTTTTTTCTTTTTTCCCGTTATTTGGGTGCGAAATAAGGACAAAAACAGAAAACCAAAATATTTGAGATAACTTTTTTTTATTTTTCCCGTTATTTGGGTGCAAAATAAGGACAAAAACAGAAAACCAAAATATTTCAGAGAACTTTTATTTTCTTTTTTCCCGTTATTTGGATGCAAAATAAGGCCAAAAACAGAAAACCAAAATATTTCAGATAACTTTTTTTTTCTTTTTTCCCGTTATTTGGGTGCGAAATAAGGACAAAAACAGAAAACCAAAATATTTCAAATAACTTTTTTTTTATTTTTTCCCGTTATTTGGGTGCAAAATAAAGACAAAAACAGAAAACCAAAATATTTGAAATAACTTTTTTTTTATTTTTTCCTGTTATTTGGGTGCAAAATAAGGACAAAAACAGAAAACCCAAATATTTCAGATAACTTTTTTTTTTCTTTTTTCCCGTTATTTGGGTGCATAATAAGGACAAAAACAGAAAACCCAAATATTTCAGATAACTTTTTTTTTTCTTTTTTCCCGTTATTTGGGTGCAAAATAAGGACAAAAACAGAAAACCAAAATATTTCAGATAACTTTTTTTTAAATTTTTCCCGTTATTTACGAGCAAAATAAGGACAAAAACAGAAAACCAAAATATTTGAGATAACTTTTTTTTTCTTTTTTCCCGTTATTTGGGTGCGAAATAAGGACAAAAACAGAAAACCAAAATATTTCAGATAACTTTTTTTTTCTTTTTTCCCGTTATTTGGGTGCGAAATAAGGACAAAAACAGAAAACCAAAATATTTCAAATAACTTTTTTTTTATTTTTTCCCGTTATTTGGGTGCAAAATAAGGACAAAAACAGAAAACCAAAATATTTCAAATAACTTTTTTTTTCTTTTTTCCGTTATTAGGGTGCAAAATAAGCACAAAAACAGAAAACCAAAATATTTCAAATAACTTTTTTTTATTTTTTCCTGTTATTTGGGTGCAAAATAAGGACAAAAACAGAAAACCAAAATATTTCAGATAACTTTTATTTTCTTTTTTCCCGTTATTTGGATGCAAAATAAGGCCAAAAACAGAAAACCAAAATATTTCAGATAACTTTTTTTTTCTTTTTTCCCGTTATTTGGGTGCGAAATAAGGACAAAAACAGAAAACCAAAATATTTCAAATAACTTTTTTTTTATTTTTTCCCGTTATTTGGGTGCAAAATAAAGACAAAAACAGAAAACCAAAATATTTGAAATAACTTTTTTTTTATTTTTTCCTGTTATTTGGGTGCAAAATAAGGACAAAAACAGAAAACCAAAATATTTCAAATAACTTTTTTTTTCTTTTTTCCGTTATTAGGGTGCAAAATAAGCACAAAAACAGAAAACCAAAATATTTCAAATAACTTTTTTTTATTTTTTCCTGTTATTTGGGTGCAAAATAAGGACAAAAACAGAAAACCAAAATATTTCAGATAACTTTTATTTTCTTTTTTCCCGTTATTTGGATGCAAAATAAGACCAAAAACAGAAAACCAAAATATTTCAGATAACTTTTATTTTCTTTTTTCCCGTTATTTGGATGCAAAATAAGGCCAAAAACAGAAAACCAAAATATTTCAGATAACTTTTTTTTTAATTTTTCCCGTTATTTGGGAGCAAAATAAGGACAAAAACAGAAAACCAAAATATTTCAGATAACTTTTTTTTTTCCCCGTTATTTGGGTGCAAAATAAGGACAAAAACAGAAAACCAAAATATTTCAGATAACTTTTTTTTTATTTTTTTCCGTTATTTGGGTGCAAAATAAGGACAAAAACAGAAAACCAAAATATTTCAAATAACTTTTTTTTTCTTTTTTCCGTTATTAGGGTGCAAAATAAGCACAAAAACAGAAAACCAAAATATTTCAAATAACTTTTTTTTATTTTTTCCTGTTATTTGGGTGCAAAATAAGGACAAAAACAGAAAACCAAAATATTTCAGATAACTTTTATTTTCTTTTTTCCCGTTATTTGGATGCAAAATAAGGCCAAAAACAGAAAACCAAAATATTTCAGATAACTTTTTTTTTCTTTTTTCCCGTTATTTGGGTGCGAAATAAGGACAAAAACAGAAAACCAAAATATTTCAAATAACTTTTTTTTTATTTTTTCTCGTTATTTGGGTGCAAAATAAAGACAAAAACAGAAAACCAAAATATTTGAGATAACTTTTTTTTTATTTTTCCCGTTATTTGGGTGCAAAATAAGGACAAAAACAGAAAACCAAAATATTTCAGATAACTTTTATTTTCTTTTTTCCCGTTATTTGGATGCAAAATAAGGCCAAAAACAGAAAACCAAAATATTTCAGATAACTTTTTTTTTCTTTTTTCCCGTTATTTGGGTGCGAAATAAGGACAAAAACAGAAAACCATAATATTTCAAATAACTTTTTTTTATTTTTTCCCGTTATTTGGGTGCAAAATAAAGACAAAAACAGAAAACCAAAATATTTGAAATAACTTTTTTTTTATTTTTTCCTGTTATTTGGGTGCAAAATAAGGACAAAAACAGAAAACCCAAATATTTCAGATAACTTTTTTTTTTCTTTTTTCCCGTTATTTGGGTGCATAATAAGGACAAAAACAGAAAACCCAAATATTTCAGATAACTTTTTTTTTTCTTTTTTCCCGTTATTTGGGTGCAAAATAAGGACAAAAACAGAAAACCAAAATATTTCAGATAACTTTTTTTTAAATTTTTCCCGTTATTTACGAGCAAAATAAGGACAAAAACAGAAAACCAAAATATTTGAGATAACTTTTTTTTTCCCGTTATTTGGGTGCAAAATAAGGACAAAAACAGAAAACCAAAATATTTCAGATAACTTTTTTTTTATTTTTTCCCGTTATTTGGGTGCAAAATAAGGACAAAGAGAGAAAACCAAAATATTTCAGATAACTTTTTTTTTTCTTTTTTCCTGTTATTTGGGTGCAAAATAAGGACAAAAACAGAAAACCAAAATATTTCAAATAACTTTTCTTTTATTTTTTCCCGTAATTTGGGTGCAAAATAAGGACAAAAACAGAAAACCAAAATATTTCAGATAACTTTTTTTTTATTTTTTTTCCGTTATTTGGGTGCAAAATAAGGACAAAAACAGAAAGCCAAAATATTTGAAATAACTTTTTTTTTATTTTTTCCTGTTATTTGGGTGCAAAATAAGGACAAAAACAGAAAACCCAAATATTTCAGATAACTTTTTTTTTTCTTTTTTCCCGTTATTTGGGTGCATAATAAAGACAAAAACAGAAAACCCAAATATTTCAGATAACTTTTTTTTTTCTTTTTTCCCGTTATTTGGGTGCAAAATAAGGACAAAAACAGAAAACCAAAATATTTCAAATAACTTTTTTTTTCTTTTTTCCCGTTATTTGGGTGCAAAATAAGGACAAAAACGGAAAACCAAAATATTTCAAATACCTTTTTTATTTTTTCCTGTTATTTGGATGCAAAATAAGGACAAAAACAGAAAACCAAAACATTTCAAATAACTTTTTTTTTCTTTTTTTCCGTTATTTGGGTGCAAAATAAGGACAAAAACAGAAAACCAAAATATTTCAAATAACTTTTTTTTTCATTTTTCCCGTTATTTGGGTGCAAACTAAGGCCAAGAACAGAAAACCAAAATATTTCAGATAACGTTTTTTTTCTTTTTTCCCGTTATTTGGCTGCAAAATAAGGACAAAAACAGAAAACCAAAATATTTCAAATAACGTTTTTTTTCTTTTTTCCCGTTATTTGGGTGCGAAATAAGGACAAAAACAGAAAACCAAAATATTTCAAATAACTTTTTTTTTATTTTTTCCCGTTATTTGGGTGCAAAATAAGGACAAAAACAGAAAACCAAAATATTTCAAATAACTTTTTTTTTCTTTTTTCCCGTTATTTGGGTGCAAAATAAGGACAAAAACGGAAAACCAAAATATTTCAAATACCTTTTTTTTATTTTTTCCTGTTATTTGGATGCAAAATAAGGTCAAAAACAGAAAACCAAAATATTTCAGATAACTTTTTTTTTATTTTTTCCCCGTTATTTGGGTGCAAAATAAGGACAAAAACAGAAAACCAAAATATTTCACATAACTTTTTTTTTATTTTTTCCCGTTATTTGGGTGCAAAATAAGGACAAAAACAGAAAACCAGAATATTTCGAATAACTTTTTTTTTCATTTTCCCGTTATTTGGGTGCAAACTAAGGCCAAGAACAGAAAACCAAAATATTTCAGATAACGTTTTTTTTCTTTTATCCCGTTATTTGGGTGCAAAATAAGGACAAAAACAGAAAACCAAAATATTTCAGATATCTTTTTTTTTATTTTTTTCCATTATTTGGGTGCAAAATAAGGACAAAAACAGAAAACCAAAATATTTCAAATAATTTTTTTTTCATTTTTCCCGTTATTTGGGTGCAAACTAAGGCCAAGAACAGAAAACCAAAATATTTCAGATAACGTTTTTTTTCTTTTATCCTGTTATTTGGGTGCAAAATAAGGACAAAAACAGAAAACCAAAATATTTCAAATAACTTTTCTTTTATTTTTTCCCGTAATTTGGGTGCATAATAAGGACAAAAACAGAAAACCCAAATATTTCAGATAACTTTTTTTTTATTTTTTTTCCGTTATTTGGGTGCAAAATAAGGACAAAAACAGAAAACCAAAATATTTCAGATAACTTTTTTTTAAATTTTTCCCGTTATTTGGGTGCAAAATAAGGTCAAAAACAGAAAACCAAAATATTTGAGATAACGTTTTTTTTTCCCGTTATTTGGGTGCAAAATAAGGACAAAAACAGAAAACCAAAATATTTCAGATAACTTTTTTTTTATTTTTTCCCGTTATTTGGGTGCAAAATAAGGACAAAGAGAGAAAACCAAAATATTTCAGATAACTTTTTTTTTTCTTTTTTCCTGTTATTTGGGTGCAAAATAAGGACAAAAACAGAAAACCAAAATATTTCAAATAACTTTTCTTTTATTTTTTCGCGTAATTTGGGTGCAAAATAAGGACAAAAACAGAAAACCAAAATATTTCAGATAACTTTTTTTTTATTTTTTTTCCGTTATTTGGGTGCAAAATAAGGACAAAAACAGAAAGCCAAAATATTTGAAATAACTTTTTTTTTATTTTTTCCTGTTATTTGGGTGCAAAATAAGGACAAAAACAGAAAACCCAAATATTTCAGATAACTTTTTTTTCTTCTTTTTTCCCGTTATTTGGGTGCATAATAAAGACAAAAACAGAAAACCCAAATATTTCAGATAACTTTTTTTTTTCTTTTTTCCCGTTATTTGGGTGCAAAATAAGGACAAAAACAGAAAACCAAAATATTTCAAATAACTTTTTTTTTCTTTTTTCCCGTTATTTGGGTGCAAAATAAGGACAAAAACGGAAAACCAAAATATTTCAAATACCTTTTTTATTTTTTCCTGTTATTTGGATGCAAAATAAGGACAAAAACAGAAAACCAAAACATTTCAAATAACTTTTTTTTTCTTTTTTCCCGTTATTTGGGTGCAAAATAAGGACAAAAACGGAAAACCAAAATATTTCAAATACCTTTTTTATTTTTTCCTGTTATTTGGATGCAAAATAAGGACAAAAACAGAAAACCAAAACATTTCAAATAACTTTTTTTTTCTTTTTTCCCGTTATTTGGGTGCAAAATAAGGACAAAAACAGAAAACCAAAATATTTCAAATAACTTTTTTTTTCATTTTTCCCGTTATTTGGGTGCAAACTAAGGCCAAGAACAGAAAACCAAAATATTTCAGATAACGTTTTTTTTCTTTTTTCCCGTTATTTGGGTGCAAAATAAGGACAAAAACAGAAAACCAAAATATTTCAAATAACGTTTTTTTTCTTTTTTCCCGTTATTTGGGTGCGAAATAAGGACAAAAACAGAAAACCAAAATATTTCAAATAACTTTTTTTTTATTTTTTCCCGTTATTTGGGTGCAAAATAAGGACAAAAACAGAAAACCAAAATATTTCAAATAACTTTTTTTTTCTTTTTTCCCGTTATTTGGGTGCAAAATAAGGACAAAAACGGAAAACCAAAATATTTCAAATACCTTTTTTTTATTTTTTCCTGTTATTTGGGTGCAAAATAAGGACAAAAACAGAAAACCAAAATATTTCACATAACTTTTTTTTTATTTTTTCCCGTTATTTGGGTGCAAAATAAGGACAAAAACAGAAAACCAGAATATTTCGAATAACTTTTTTTTTCATTTTTCCCGTTATTTGGGTGCAAACTAAGGCCAAGAACAGAAAACCAAAATATTTCAGATAACGTTTTTTTTCTTTTATCCCGTTATTTGGGTGCAAAATAAGGACAAAAACAGAAAACCAAAATATTTCAGATATCTTTTTTTTTATTTTTTTCCATTATTTGGGTGCAAAATAAGGACAAAAACAGAAAACCAAAATATTTCAAATAATTTTTTTTTCATTTTTCCCGTTATTTGGGTGCAAACTAAGGCCAAGAACAGAAAACCAAAATATTTCAGATAACGTTTTTTTTCTTTTATCCTGTTATTTGGGTGCAAAATAAGGACAAAAACAGAAAACCAAAATATTTCAAATAACTTTTCTTTTATTTTTTCCCGTAATTTGGGTGCATAATAAGGACAAAAACAGAAAACCCAAATATTTCAGATAACTTTTTTTTTATTTTTTTTCCGTTATTTGGGTGCAAAATAAGGACAAAAACAGAAAACCAAAATATTTCAGATAACTTTTTTTTAAATTTTTCCCGTTATTTGGGTGCAAAATAAGGTCAAAAACAGAAAACCAAAATATTTGAGATAACGTTTTTTTTCCCGTTATTTGGGTGCAAAATAAGGACAAAAACAGAAAACCAAAATATTTCAGATAACTTTTTTTTTATTTTTTCCCGTTATTTGGGTGCAAAATAAGGACAAAGAGAGAAAACCAAAATATTTCAGATAACTTTTTTTTTTCTTTTTTCCTGTTATTTGGGTGCAAAATAAGGACAAAAACAGAAAACCAAAATATTTCAAATAACTTTTCTTTTATTTTTTCCCGTAATTTGGGTGCAAAATAAGGACAAAAACAGAAAACCAAAATATTTCAGATAACTTTTTTTTTATTTTTTTTCCGTTATTTGGGTGCAAAATAAGGACAAAAACAGAAAGCCAAAATATTTGAAATAACTTTTTTTTTATTTTTTCCTGTTATTTGGGTGCAAAATAAGGACAAAAACAGAAAACCCAAATATTTCAGATAACTTTTTTTTTTCTTTTTTCCCGTTATTTGGGTGCATAATAAATACAAAAACAGAAAACCCAAATATTTCAGATAACTTTTTTTTTTCTTTTTTCCCGTTATTTGGGTGCAAAATAAGGACAAAAACAGAAAACCAAAATATTTCAAATAACTTTTTTTTTCTTTTTTCCCGTTATTTGGGTGCAAAATAAGGACAAAAACGGAAAACCAAAATATTTCAAATACCTTTTTTATTTTTTCCTGTTATTTGGATGCAAAATAAGGACAAAAACAGAAAACCAAAACATTTCAAATAACTTTTTTTTTCTTTTTTCCCGTTATTTGGGTGCAAAATAAGGACAAAAACGGAAAACCAAAATATTTCAAATACCTTTTTTATTTTTTCCTGTTATTTGGATGCAAAATAAGGACAAAAACAGAAAACCAAAACATTTCAAATAACTTTTTTTTTCTTTTTTCCCGTTATTTGGGTGCAAAATAAGGACAAAAACAGAAAACCAAAATATTTCAAATAACTTTTTTTTTCATTTTTCCCGTTATTTGGGTGCAAACTAAGGCCAAGAACAGAAAACCAAAATATTTCAGATAACGTTTTTTTTCTTTTTTCCCGTTATTTGGGTGCAAAATAAGGACAAAAACAGAAAACCAAAATATTTCAAATAACGTTTTTTTTCTTTTTTCCCGTTATTTGGTTGCGAAATAAGGACAAAAACAGAAAACCAAAATATTTCAAATAACTTTTTTTTTATTTTTTCCCGTTATTTGGGTGCAAAATAAGGACAAAAACAGAAAACCAAAATATTTCAAATAACTTTTTTTTTCTTTTTTCCCGTTATTTGGGTGCAAAATAAGGACAAAAACGGAAAACCAAAATATTTCAAATACCTTTTTTTTATTTTTTCCTGTTATTTGGATGCAAAATAAGGTCAAAAACAGAAAACCAAAATATTTCAGATAACTTTTTTTTTATTTTATCCCCGTTATTTGGGTGCTAAATAAGGACAAAAACAGAAAACCAAAATATTTCACATAACTTTTTTTTTATTTTTTCCCGTTATTTGGGTGCAAAATAAGGACAAAAACAGAAAACCAGAATATTTCGAATAACTTTTTTTTTCATTTTTCCCGTTATTTGGGTGCAAACTAAGGCCAAGAACAGAAAACCAAAATATTTCAGATAACGTTTTTTTTCTTTTATCCCGTTATTTGGGTGCAAAATAAGGACAAAAACAGAAAACCAAAATATTTCAGATATCTTTTTTTTTATTTTTTTCCATTATTTGGGTGCAAAATAAGGACAAAAACAGAAAACCAAAATATTTCAAATAATTTTTTTTTCATTTTTCCCGTTATTTGGGTGCAAACTAAGGCCAAGAACAGAAAACCAAAATATTTCAGATAACGTTTTTTTTCTTTTATCCTGTTATTTGGGTGCAAAATAAGGACAAAAACAGAAAACCAAAATATTTCAAATAACTTTTCTTTTATTTTTTCCCGTAATTTGGGTGCATAATAAGGACAAAAACAGAAAACCCAAATATTTCAGATAACTTTTTTTTTATTTTTTTTCCGTTATTTGGGTGCAAAATAAGGACAAAAACAGAAAACCAAAATATTTCAGATAACTTTTTTTTAAATTTTTCCCGTTATTTGGGTGCAAAATAAGGTCAAAAACAGAAAACCAAAATATTTGAGATAACGTTTTTTTTCCCGTTATTTGGGTGCAAAATAAGGACAAAAACAGAAAACCAAAATATTTCAGATAACTTTTTTTTTATTTTTTCCCGTTATTTGGGTGCAAAATAAGGGCAAAGAGAGAAAACCAAAATATTTCAGATAACTTTTTTTTTTCTTTTTTCCTGTTATTTGGGTGCAAAATAAGGACAAAAACAGAAAACCAAAATATTTCAAATAACTTTTCTTTTATTTTTTCCCGTAATTTGGGTGCAAAATAAGGACAAAAACAGAAAACCAAAATATTTCAGATAACTTTTTTTTTATTTTTTTTCCGTTATTTGGGTGCAAAATAAGGACAAAAACAGAAAGCCAAAATATTTGAAATAACTTTTTTTTTATTTTTTCCTGTTATTTGGGTGCAAAATAAGGACAAAAACAGAAAACCCAAATATTTCAGATAACTTTTTTTTTTCTTTTTTCCCGTTATTTGGGTGCATAATAAAGACAAAAACAGAAAACCCAAATATTTCAGATAACTTTTTTTTTTCTTTTTTCCCGTTATTTGGGTGCAAAATAAGGACAAAAACAGAAAACCAAAATATTTCAAATAACTTTTTTTTTCTTTTTTCCCGTTATTTGGGTGCAAAATAAGGACAAAAACGGAAAACCAAAATATTTCAAATACCTTTTTTATTTTTTCCTGTTATTTGGATGCAAAATAAGGACAAAAACAGAAAACCAAAACATTTCAAATAACTTTTTTTTTCTTTTTTCCCGTTATTTGGGTGCAAAATAAGGACAAAAACAGAAAACCAAAATATTTCAAATAACTTTTTTTTTAATTTTTCCCGTTATTTGGGTGCAAACTAAGGCCAAGAACAGAAAACCAAAATATTTCAGATAACGTTTTTTTTCTTTTTTCCCGTTATTTGGGTGCAAAATAAGGACAAAAACAGAAAACCAAAATATTTCAAATAACTTTTTTTTTATTTTTTCCCGTTATTTGGGTGCGAAATAAGGACAAAAACAGAAAACCAAAATATTTCAAATAACTTTTTTTTTATTTTTTCCCGTTATTTGGGTGCAAAATAAGGACAAAAACAGAAAACCAAAATATTTCAAATAACTTTTTTTTTCTTTTTTCCCGTTATTTGGGTGCAAAATAAGGACAAAAACGGAAAACCAAAATATTTCAAATACCTTTTTTTTATTTTTTCCTGTTATTTGGATGCAAAATAAGGTCAAAAACAGAAAACCAAAATATTTCAGATAACTTTTTTTTTATTTTTTCCCCGTTATTTGGGTGCAAAATAAGGACAAAAACAGAAAACCAAAATATTTCACATAACTTTTTTTTTATTTTTTCCCGTTATTTGGGTGCAAAATAAGGACAAAAACAGAAAACCAGAATATTTCGAATAACTTTTTTTTTCATTTTTCCCGTTATTTGGGTGCAAACTAAGGCCAAGAACAGAAAACCAAAATATTTCAGATAACGTTTTTTTTCTTTTATCCCGTTATTTGGGTGCAAAATAAGGACAAAAACAGAAAACCAAAATATTTCAGATATCTTTTTTTTTATTTTTTTCCATTATTTGGGTGCAAAATAAGGACAAAAACAGAAAACCAAAATATTTCAAATAATTTTTTTTTCATTTTTCCCGTTATTTGGGTGCAAACTAAGGCCAAGAACAGAAAACCAAAATATTTCAGATAACGTTTTTTTTCTTTTATCCTGTTATTTGGGTGCAAAATAAGGACAAAAACAGAAAACCAAAATATTTCAAATAACTTTTCTTTTATTTTTTCCCGTAATTTGGGTGCAAAATAAGGACAAAAACAGAAAACCAAAATATTTCAGATAACTTTTTTTTTATTTTTTTTCCGTTATTTGGGTGCAAAATAAGGACAAAAACAGAAAACCAAAATATTTCAGATAACTTTTTTTTTATTTTTTCCCGTTATTTGGGTGCAAAATAAGGTCAAAAACAGAAAACCAAAATATTTCAGATAACGTTTTTTTTCTTTTATCCCGTTATTTGGGTGCAAAATAAGGACAAAAACAGAAAACCAAAATATTTCAAATTACTTTTTTTTTCTTTTTTCCCGTTATTTGGGTGCAAAATAAGGACAAAAACAGAAAACCAAAATATTTCAAATAACTTTTTTTTTCTTTTTTCCGTTATTAGGGTGCAAAATAAGCACAAAAACAGAAAACCAAAATATTTCAAATAACTTTTTTTTATTTTTTCCCGTTATTTGGATGCAAAATAAGGCCAAAAACAGAAAACCAAAATATTTCAGATAACTTTTTTTTTCTTTTTTCCCGTTATTTGGGTGCGAAATAAGGACAAAAACAGAAAACCAAAATATTTCAAATAACTTTTTTTTTATTTTTTCCCGTTATTTGGGTGCAAAATAAAGACAAAAACAGAAAACCAAAATATTTGAGATAACTTTTTTTTTATTTTTCCCGTTATTTGGGTGCAAAATAAGGACAAAAACAGAAAACCAAAATATTTCAGATAACTTTTATTTTCTTTTTTCCCGTTATTTGGATGCAAAATAAGGCCAAAAACAGAAAACCAAAATATTTCAGATAACTTTTTTTTTCTTTTTTCCCGTTATTTGGGTGCGAAATAAGGACAAAAACAGAAAACCAAAATATTTCAAATAACTTTTTTTTTATTTTTTCCCGTTATTTGGGTGCAAAATAAAGACAGAAACAGAAAACCAAAATATTTGAAATAACTTTTTTTTTATTTTTTCCTGTTATTTGGGTGCGAAATAAGGACAAAAACAGAAAACCCAAATATTTCAGATAACTTTTTTTTTTCTTTTTTCCCGTTATTTGGGTGCATAATAAGGACAAAAACAGAAAACCCAAATATTTCAGATAACTTTTTTTTTTCTTTTTCCCCGTTATTTGGGTGCAAAATAAGGACAAAAACAGAAAACCAAAATATTTCAGATAACTTTTTTTTAAATTTTTCCCGTTATTTGCGAGCAAAATAAGGACAAAAACAGAAAACCAAAATATTTGAGATAACTTTTTTTTTCCCGTTATTTGGGTGCAAAATAAGGACAAAAACAGAAAACCAAAATATTTCAGATAACTTCTTTTTTATTTTTTCCCGTTATTTGGGTGCAAAATAAGGACAAAGAGAGAAAACCAAAATATTTCAGATAACTTTTTTTTTTCTTTTTTCCTGTTATTTGGGTGCAAAATAAGGACAAAAACAGAAAACCAAAATATTTCAAATAACTTTTCTTTTATTTTTTCCCGTAATTTGGGTGCAAAATAAGGACAAAAACAGAAAACCAAAATATTTCAGATAACTTTTTTTTTATTTTTTTTTCCGTTATTTGGGTGCAAAATAAGGACAAAAACAGAAAGCCAAAATATTTCAAATAACTTTTTTTTTATTTTTTCCCGTTATTTGGGTGCAAAATAAGGACAAAAACAGAAAACCAAAATATTTCAAATAACTTTTTTTTTCTTTTTTCCCGTTATTTGGGTGCAAAATAAGGACAAAAACGGAAAACCAAAATATTTCAAATACCTTTTTTATTTTTTCCTGTTATTTGGATGCAAAATAAGGACAAAAACAGAAAACCAAAACATTTCAAATAACTTTTTTTTTCTTTTTTCCCGTTATTTGGGTGCAAAATAAGGACAAAAATAGAAAACCAAAATATTTCAAATAACTTTTTTTTTCATTTTTCCCGTTATTTGGGTGCAAACTAAGGCCAAGAACAGAAAACCAAAATATTTCAGATAACGTTTTTTTTCTTTTTTCCCGTTATTTGGGTGCAAAATAAGGACAAAAACAAAAAACCAAAATATTTCAAATAACTTTTTTTTTATTTTTTCCCGTTATTTGGGTGCAAAATAAGGACAAAAACAGAAAACCAAAATATTTCAAATAACTTTTTTTTTCTTTTTTCCCGTTATTTGGGTGCAAAATAAGGACAAAAACGGAAAACCAAAATATTTCAAATACCTTTTTTTTATTTTTTCCTGTTATTTGGATGCAAAATAAGGACAAAAACAGAAAACCAAAACATTTCAAATAACTTTTTTTTTTTTTTTTCCCGTTATTTGGGTGCAAAATAAGGACAAAAACAGAAAACCAAAATATTTCAAATAACTTTTTTTTTCATTTTTCCCGTTATTTTTGTGCAAACTAAGGCCAAGAACAGAAAACCAAAATATTTCAGATATCTTTTTTTTATTTTTTTCCGTTATTTGGGTGCAAAACAAGGACTACAAAATATTTCAAATAACTTTTTTTTTATTTTTTCCCGTCATTTGGGTGCAAAATAAGGACAAAAACCGAAAACCAAAATATTTCAGATAACTTTTTTTTTATTTTTTCCCGTTATTTGGGTGCAAAATAAGGTCAAAAACAGAAAACCAAAATATTTCAGATAACTTTTTTTTTATTTTTTCCCCGTTATTTGGGTGCAAAATAAGGACAAAAACAGAAAACCAAAATATTTCACATAACTTTTTTTTTATTTTTTCCCGTTATTTGGGTGCAAAATAAGGACAAAAACAGAAAACCAGAATATTTCGAATAACTTTTTTTTTAATTTTTCCCGTTATTTGGGTGCAAACTAAGGCCAAGAACAGAAAACCAAAATATTTCAGATAACGTTTTTTTTCTTTTATCCCGTTATTTGGGTGCAAAATAAGGACAAAAACAGAAAACCAAAATATTTCAGATATCTTTTTTTTTTATTTTTTTCCATTATTTGGGTGCAAAATAAGGACAAAAACAGAAAACCAAAATATTTCAAATAATTTTTTTTTCATTTTTCCTGTTATTTGGGTGCAAACTAAGGCCAAGAACAGAAAACCAAAATATTTCAGATAACGTTTTTTTTCTTTTATCCTGTTATTTGGGTGCAAAATAAGGACAAAAACAGAAAACCAAAATATTTCAAATAACTTTGCTTTTATTTTTTCCCGTAATTTGGGTGCAAAATAAGGACAAAAACAGAAAACCAAAATATTTCAGATAATTTTTTTTAATTTTTTTTCCGTTATTTGGGTGCAAAATAAGGACAAAAACAGAAAACCAAAATATTTCAGATAACTTTTTTTTTATTTTTTCCCCGTTATTTGGGTGCAAAATAAGGACAAAAACAGAAAACCAAAATATTTCACATAACTTTTTTTTTATTTTTTCCCGTTATTTGGGTGCAAATAAGGACAAAAACAGAAAACCAGAATATTTCAAATAACTTTTCTTTTATTTTTTCCCGTAATTTGGGTGCAAAATAAG
>OZ010647.1:27997694-28022010 GCA_963932195.1 Empis livida | reverse complement strand
TTTTTTTTTTCTTTTCCCGTTATTTGGGTGCAAAATAAGGACAAAAACAGAAAACCAAAATATTTCAGATATCTTTTTTTTTTATTTTTTTCCGTTATTTGGGTGCAAAACAAGGACTAAAACAGAAAACCAAAATATTTCAAATAACTTTTTTTTTATTTTTTCCCGTCATTTGGGTGCAAAATAAGGACAAAAACAGAAAACCAAAATATTTCAGATAGCTGTTTTTTTCTTTTTTCCCGTTATTTGGGTACTAAATAAGGACAAAAACAGAAAACCAAAATATTTCAGATAACTTTTTTTTTATTTTTTCCCGTTATTTGGGTGCAAAATAAGGACAAAAACAGAAAACCAAAATATTTCAAATTACTTTTTTTTTCTTTTGTCCCGTTATTTGGGTGCAAAATAAGGACAAAAACAGAAAACCAAAATATTTCAAATAACTTGTTTTTTCTTTTTTCCCGTTATTTGGGTGCAAAATAAGGACAAAAGCAGAAAACCAAAATATTTCAGCTTTTTTTTTTCTTTTTTCCCATTATTTGGGTGCAAAATATGGACAAAAACAGAAAACAAAAATATTCCAGATACCTGTTTTTTCCCGTTTAGTTGGGTGCAAAATAGGGACAAAAACAGAAAACCAAAATATTTCAAATAACTTTTTTTTTATTTTTTCCCGTTATTTGGGTGCAAAATAAGGACAAAAACAGAAAACCAAAATATTTCAAATAACTTTTTTTTTCTTTTTTCCCGTTATTTCGGTGCAAAAACAGAAAACCATAAAATTTCAGATAATTTGTTTTTTATTTTTTTCCGTTATTTGGGTGCAAAATAAGAACAAAAACAGAAAACCAAAATATTTCAAATAACTTTTTTTTTTTCTTTTCCCATTATTTGGGTGCAAAATAAGGACAAAAACAGAAAACCAAAATATTTCAGATAACTTTTGTTTTATTTTTTACCGTTATTTGGGTGCAAAATAAGAACAAAAACAGAAAACCACAATATTTCAAATAACTTTTTTTTTATTTTTTACCGCTATTTGGGTGCCAAATAAGGACAAAAACAGAAAACCCAAATATTTCAAATAACTTTTTTTTTCTTTTTTCCCGTTATTTGGGTGCAAAATAAAGTCAAAAACAGAAAACCAAAATATTTGAAATAACTTTTTTTTTCATTTTTTCGCGTTATTTGGGTGCAAAATAAGGACAATAACAGAAAACCAAAATATTTCAAATAACTTTTTTTTTATTTTTTCCTGTTATTTGGGTGCAAAATAAGGACAAAAACAGAAAACCCAAATATTTCAGATAACTTTTTTTTTTCTTTTTTCCCGTTATTTGGGTGCAAAATAAGGACAAAAACAGAAAACCAAAATATTTCAAATAACTTTTTTTTTATTTTTTCCCGTAATTTGGGTGCAAAATAAGTTCAAAAACAGAAAACCAAAATATTTCAGATAACTTTTTTTTTATTTTTTCCCCGTTATTTGGGTGCAAAATAAGGACAAAAACAGAAAACCAAAATATTTCACATAACTTTTTTTTTATTTTTTCCCGTTATTTGGGTGCAAAATAAGGACAAAAACAGAAAACCAGAATATTTCAAATAACTTTTCTTTTATTTTTTCCCGTAATTTGGGTGCAAAATAAGGACAAAAACAGAAAACCAAAATATTTCAGATAACTTTTTTTTTATTTTTTTTCCGTTATTTGGGTGCAAAATAAGGACAAAAACAGAAAACCAAAATATTTCAGATAACTTTTTTTTTATTTTTTCCCGTTATTTGGGTGCAAAATAAGTTCAAAAACAGAAAACCAAAATATTTCAGATAACTTTTTTTTTATTTTTTCCCCGTTATTTGGGTGCAAAATAAGGACAAAAACAGAAAACCAAAATATTTCACATAACTTTTTTTTTATTTTTTCCCGTTATTTGGGTGCAAAATAAGGACAAAAACAGAAAACCAGAATATTTCAAATAACTTTTCTTTTATTTTTTCCCGTAATTTGGGTGCAAAATAAGGACAAAAACAGAAAACCAAAATATTTCAGATAACTTTTTTTTTATTTTTTCCCGTAATTTGGGTGCAAAATAAGGACAAAAACAGAAAACCAAAATATTTCAGATAACTTTTTTTTTATTTTTTTTCCGTTATTTGGGTGCAAAATAAGGACAAAAACAGAAAACCAAAATATTTCAGATAACTTTTTTTCTATTTTTTCCCGTTATTTGGGTGCAAAATAAGGTCAAAAACAGAAAACCAAAATATTTCAGATAACTTTTTTTTTATTTTTTCCCCGTTATTTGGGTGCAAAATAAGGACAAAAACAGAAAACCAAAATATTTCACATAACTTTTTTTTTATTTTTTCCCGTTATTTGGGTGCAAAATAAGGACAAAAACAGAAAACCAGAATATTTCGAATAACTTTTTTTTTCATTTTTCCCGTTATTTGGGTGCAAACTAAGGCCAAGAACAGAAAACCAAAATATTTCAGATAACGTTTCTTTTCTTTTATCCCGTTATTTGGGTGCAAAATAAGGACAAAAACAGAAAACCAAAATATTTCAGATATCTTTTTTTTTATTTTTTTCCATTATTTGGGTGCAAAATAAGGACAAAAACAGAAAACCAAAATATTTCAGATAACTTTTTTTTTATTTTTTCCCTATATTTGGGTGCAAAATAAGGACAAAAACAGAAAACCAAAATATTTCAAATTACTTTTTTTTTCTTTTTTCCCGTTATTTGGGTGCAAAATAAGGACAAAAACAGAAAACCAAAATATTTCAAATAACTTGTTTTTTCTTTTTTACCGTTATTTGGGTGCAAAATAAGGACAAAAGCAGAAAACCAAAATATTTCAGCTTTTTTTTTCTTTTTTCCCGTTATTTGGGTGCAAAATATGGACAAAAACAGAAAACAAAAATATTCCAGATACCTGTTTTTTTCCCGTTAGTTGGGTGCAAAATAAGGACAAAAACAGAAAACCAACATATTTCAAATAACTTTTTTTTTAGTTTTTCCCGTTATTTGGGTGCTAAATAAGGACAAAAACAGAAAACCAAAATATTTCAGATAACTTTTTTTTTATTTTTTTCCGTTATTTGGGTGCAAAACAAGGACTAAAACAGAAAACCAAAATATTTCAAATAACTTTTTTTTTATTTTTACCGTCATTTGGGTGCAAAATAAGGACAAAAACAGAAAACCAAAATATTTCAGATAGCTGTTTTTTTCCTTTTCCCGTTATTTAGGTGCAAGATAAGGACAAAAACAGAAAACCAAAATATTTCAACTAACTTTTTTTTTCTTTTTTCCCGTTATTTGGGTGCTAAATAAGGACAAAAAAAGAAAACCAAAATATTTCAGATAACTTTTTTTTTATTTTTTCCCTATATTTGGGTGCAAAATAAGGACAAAAACAGAAAACCAAAATATTTCAAATTACTTTTTTTTTCTTTTTTCCCGTTATTTGGGTGCAAAATAAGGACAAAAACAGAAAACCAAAATATTTCAAATAACTTGTTTGACAAAAGCAGAAAACCAAAATATTTCAGCTTTTTTTTTCTTTTTTCCCGTTATTTGGGTGCAAAATATGGACAAAAACAGAAAACAAAAATATTCCAGATACCTGTTTTTTTTCCCGTTAGTTGGGTGCAAAATAAGGACAAAAACAGAAAACCAAAATATTTCAAATAACTTTTTTTTTCTTTTTTCCCGTTATTTCGGTGCAAAAACAGAAAACCATAAAATTTCAGATAATTTGTTTTTTATTTTTTTCCGTTATTTGGGTGCAAAATAAGAACAAAAACAGAAAACCAAAATATTTCAAATAACTTTTTTTTTTCTTTTCCCGTTATTTGGGTGCAAAATAAGGACAAAAACAGAAAACCAAAATATTTCAGATATCTTTTTTTTTATTTTTTTCCGTTATTTGGGTGCAAAACAAGGACTAAAACAGAAAACCAAAATATTTCAAATAACTTTTTTTTTATTTTTTCCCGTCATTTGGGTGCAAAATAAGGACAAAAACAGAAAACCAAAATATTTCAGATAGCTGTTTTTTTCTTTTTTCCCGTTATTTGGGTACTAAATAAGGACAAAAACAGAAAACCAAAATATTTCAGATAACTTTTTTTTTATTTTTTCCCGTTATTTGGGTGCAAAATAAGGACAAAAACAGAAAACCAAAATATTTCAAATTACTTTTTTTTTCTTTTTTCCCGTTATTTGGGTGCAAAATAAGGACAAAAACAGAAAACCAAAATATTTCAAATAACTTGTTTTTTCTTTTTTCCCGTTATTTGGGTGCAAAATAAGGACAAAAGCAGAAAACCAAAATATTTCAGCTTTTTTTTTCTTTTTTCCCATTATTTGGGTGCAAAATATGGACAAAAACAGAAAACAAAAATATTCCAGATACCTGTTTTTTCCCGTTTAGTTGGGTGCAAAATAGGGACAAAAACAGAAAACCAAAATATTTCAAATAACTTTTTTTTTATTTTTTCCCGTTATTTGGGTGCAAAATAAGGACAAAAACAGAAAACCAAAATATTTCAAATAACTTTTTTTTTCTTTTTTCCCGTTATTTCGGTGCAAAAACAGAAAACCATAAAATTTCAGATAATTTGTTTTTTATTTTTTTCCGTTATTTGGGTGCAAAATAAGAACAAAAACAGAAAACCAAAATATTTCAAATAACTTTTTTTTTTCTTTTCCCATTATTTGGGTGCAAAATAAGGACAAAAACAGAAAACCAAAATATTTCAGATAACTTTTGTTTTATTTTTTCCCGTTATTTGGGTGCAAAATAAGAACAAAAACAGAAAACCACAATATTTCAAATAACTTTTTTTTTATTTTTTACCGCTATTTGGGTGCAAAATAAGGACAAAAACAGAAAACCCAAATATTTCAAATAACTTTTTTTTTCTTTTTTCCCGTTATTTGGGTGCAAAATAAAGTCAAAAACAGAAAACCAAAATATTTGAAATAACTTTTTTTTTCATTTTTTCGCGTTATTTGGGTGCAAAATAAGGACAATAACAGAAAACCAAAATATTTCAAATAACTTTTTTTTTATTTTTTCCTGTTATTTGGGTGCAAAATAAGGACAAAAACAGAAAACCCAAATATTTCAGATAACTTTTTTTTTTCTTTTTTCCCGTTATTTGGGTGCAAAATAAGGACAAAAACAGAAAACCAAAATATTTCAAATAACTTTTTTTTTATTTTTTCCCGTAATTTGGGTGCAAAATAAAGACAAAAACAGAAAACCAAAATATTTGAGATAACTTTTTTTTCATTTTTTCCCGCTATTTGGGTGCAAAATAAGGACAATAACAGAAAACCAAAATATTTCAAATAACTTTTTTTTTATTTTTTCCTGTTATTTGGGTGCAAAATAAGGACAAAAACAGAAAACCAAAATATTTCAGATAACTTTTTTTTTATTTTTTCCCTATATTTGGGTGCAAAATAAGGACAAAAACAGAAAACCAAAATATTTCAAATTACTTTTTTTTTCTTTTTTCCCGTTATTTGGGTGCAAAATAAGGACAAAAACAGAAAACCAAAATATTTCAAATAACTTGTTTTTTCTTTTTTCCCGTTATTTGGGTGCAAAATAAGGACAAAAGCAGAAAACCAAAATATTTCAGCTTTTTTTTTCTTTTTTCCCGTTATTTGGGTGCAAAATATGGACAAAAACAGAAAACAAAAATATTCCAGATACCTGTTTTTTTTCCCGTTAGTTGGGTGCAAAATAAGGACAAAAACAGAAAACCAAAATATTTCAAATAACTTTTTTTTTTATTTTTTTCCATTATTTGGGTGCAAAATATGGACAAAAACAGAAAACAAAAATATTCCAGATACCTGTTTTTTTTCCCGTTAGTTGGGTGCAAAATAAGGCCAAGAACAGAAAACCAAAATATTTCAGATAACGTTTTTTTTCTTTTATCCCGTTATTTGGGTGCAAAATAAGTACAAAACCAGAAAACCAAAATATTTCAGATATCTTTTTTTTTATTTTTTTCCATTATTTGGGTGCAAAATAAGGACAAAAACAGAAAACCAAAATATTTCAATTAATTTTTTTTTCTTTTTTCCGGTTATTTGGTTGCAAAATAAGGACAAAAACAGAAAACCAAAATATTTCAGATAGCTGTTTTTTTCCTTTTCCCGTTATTTAGGTGCAAGATAAGGACAAAAACAGAAAACCAAAATATTTCAACTAACTTTTTTTTTCTTTTTTCCCGTTATTTGGGTGCTAAATAAGGACAAAAACAGAAAACCAAAATATTTCAGATAACTTTTTTTTTATTTTTTCCCTATATTTGGGTGCAAAATAAGGACAAAAACAGAAAACAAAATATTTCAAATTACTTTTTTTTTCTTTTTTCCCGTTATTTGGGTGCAAAATAAGGACAAAAACAGAAAACCAAAATATTTCAAATAACTTGTTTTTTCTTTTTTCCCGTTATTTGGGTGCAAAATAAGGACAAAAGCAAAAAACCAAAATATTTCAGCTTTTTTTTTTTTTTTTCCCCCGTTATTTGGGTGCAAAATATGGACAAAAACAGAAAACAAAAATATTCCAAATACCTGTTTTTCCCGTTAGTTGGGTGCAAAATAAGGACAAAAACAGAAAACCAAAATATTTCAAATAACTTTTTTTTTATTTTTTCCCGTTATTTGGGTGCTAAATAAGGACAAAAACAGAAAACCAAAATATTTCAAATAACTTTTTTTTTCTTTTTTCCCGTTATTTCGGTGCAAAAACAGAAAACCATAAAATTTCAGATAATTTGTTTTTTATTTTTTTCCGTTATTTGGGTGCAAAATAAGAACAAAAACAGAAAACCAAAATATTTCAAATAACTTTTTTTTTTCTTTTCCCGTTATTTGGGTGCAAAATAAGGACAAAAACAGAAAACCAAAATATTTCAGATAACTTTTTTTTTATTTTTTCCCGTTATTTGGGTGCAAAATAAGGACAAAAACAGAAAACCAAAATATTTCAGATAATTTTTTTTTCTTTTTTCCCGTTAGTTGGATGCAAAATAAGGACAAAAACAGAAAACCAAAATATTTCAGATAACTTTTTTTTTATTTTTTCCCGTTATTTGGGTGCAAAATAAGGACAAAAACAGAAAACCAAAATATTTCAGATAATTTTTTTTTCTTTTTTCCCGTTAGTTGGATGCAAAATAAGGACAAAAACAGAAAACCAAAATATTTCAGATAACTTTTTTTTTTTTTTTCCCGTTATTTGGGTGCAAAATAAGAACAAAAACAGAAAACCACAATATTTCAAATAACTTTTTTTTTAATTTTTACCGCTATTTGGGTGCCAAATAAGGACAAAAACAGAAAACCCAAATATTTCAAATAACTTTTTTTTCTTTTTTCCCGTTATTTGGGTGCAAAATAAAGTCAAAAACAGAAAACCAAAATATTTGAAATAACTTTTTTTTCATTTTTTCGCGTTATTTGGGTGCAAAATAAGGACAATAACAGAAAACCAAAATATTTCAAATAACTTTTTTTTTATTTTTTCCTGTTATTTGGGTGCAAAATAAGGACAAAAACAGAAAACCCAAATATTTCAGATAACTTTTTTTTTTCTTTTTTCCCGTTATTTGGGTGCAAAATAAGGACAAAAACAGAAAACCAAAATATTTCAAATAACTTTTTTTTTATTTTTTCCCGTAATTTGGGTGCAAAATAAAGACAAAAACAGAAAACCAAAATATTTGAAATAACTTTTTTTTCATTTTTTCCCGTTATTTGGGTGCAAAATAAGGACAATAACAGAAAACCAAAATATTTCAAATAACTTTTTTTTTATTTTTTCCCGTTATTTGGGTGCAAAATAAGGACAAAAACAGAAAACCCAAATATTTCAGATAACTTTTTTTTTTCTTTTTTCCCGTTATTTGGGTGCAAAATAAGGACAAAAACAGAAAACCAAAATATTTCAGATAACTTTTTTTTTTTTTTGCCAACCAAAATATTTCAGATAACTTTTTTTTTATTTTTTCCCGTTATTTGGGTGCAAAATAAGGACAAAAACAGAAAACCAAAATATTTTAGATAACTTTTTTTTTATTTTTCCCGTAATTTGGGTGCAAAATAAAGACAAAAACAGAAAACCAAAATATTTGAAATAACTTTTTTTTCATTTTTTCCCGTTATTTGGGTGCAAAATAAGGACAATAACAGAAAACCAAAATATTTCAAATAACTTTTTTTTTATTTTTTCCCGTTATTTGGGTGCAAAATAAGGACAAAAACAGAAAACCCAAATATTTCAGATAACTTTTTTTTTTCTTTTTTCCCGTTATTTGGGTGCAAAATAAGGACAAAAACAGAAAACCAAAATATTTCAGATAACTTTTTTTTTAATTTTTCCCGTTATTTGGGAGCAAAAAAAGGACAAAAACAGAAAACCAAAATATTTCAGATAACTTTTTTTTTTTCCCGTTATTTGGATGCAAAATAAGGACACAAACAGAAAACCAAAATATTTCAGATAACTTTTTTTTTATTTTTTCCCGTTATTTGGGTGCAAAATAAGGACAAAGACAGAAAACCAAAATATTTCAGATAACTTTTTTTTTTCTTTTTTCCTGTTATTTGGGTGCAAAATAAGGACAAAAACAGAAAACCAAAATATTTCAAATAACTTTTCTTTTATTTTTTCCCGTAATTTGGGTGCAAAATAAGGACAAAAACAGAAAACCAAAATATTTCAAATAACTTTTTTTTTTTTTTTTCCGTTATTTGGGTGCAAAATAAGGACAAAAATAGAAAACCAAAATATTTCAAATAACTTTTTTTTTATTTTTTCCCGTTATTTGGGTGCAAAATAAGGACAAAAACAGAAAACCAAAATATTTCAAATAACTTTTTTTTTCTTTTTTCCCGTTATTTGGGTGCAAAATAAGGACAAAAACGGAACACCAAAATATTTCAAATACTTTTTTTTTATTTCTTCCTGTTATTTGGATGCAAAATAAGGACAAAAACAGAAAACCAAAACATTTCAAATAACTTTTTTTTTATTTTTTCCCCGTTATTTGGGTGCAAAATAAGGACAAAAACAGAAAACCAAAATATTTCACATAACTTTTTTTTTATTTTTTCCCGTTATTTGGGTGCAAAATAAGGACAAAAACAGAAAACCAGAATATTTCGAATAACTTTTTTTTTCATTTTTCCCGTTATTTGGGTGCAAACTAAGGCCAAGAACAGAAAACCAAAATATTTCAAATAACTTTTTTTTTATTTTTTCCTGTTATTTGGGTGCAAAATAAGGACAAAAACAGAAAACCCAAATATTTCAGATAACTTTTTTTTTTCTTTTTTCCCGTTATTTGGGTGCAAAATAAGGACAAAAACAGAAAACCAAAATATTTCAGATAACTTTTTTTTTTTTTTGCCAACCAAAATATTTCAGATAACTTTTTTTTTATTTTTTCCCGTTATTTGGGTGCAAAATAAGGACAAAAACCGAAAACCAAAATATTTTAGATAACTTTTTTTTTATTTTTTCCCGTAATTTGGGTGCAAAATAAAGACAAAAACAGAAAACCAAAATATTTGAAATAACTTTTTTTTCATTTTTTCCCGTTATTTGGGTGCAAAATAAGGACAATAACAGAAAACCAAAATATTTCAAATAACTTTTTTTTTATTTTTTCCTGTTATTTGGGTGCAAAATAAGGACAAAAACAGAAAACCCAAATATTTCAGATAACTTTTTTTTTCTTTTTTCCCGTTATTTGGTTGCAAAATAAGGACAAAAACAGAAAACCAAAATATTTCAGATAACTTTTTTTTTAATTTTTCCCGTTATTTGGGAGCAAAAAAAGGACAAAAACAGAAAACCAAAATATTTCAGATAACTTTTTTTTTTTCCCGTTATTTGGGTGCAAAATAAGGACACAAACAAAAAACCAAAATATTTCAGATAACTTTTTTTTTATTTTTTCCCGTTATTTGGGTGCAAAATAAGGACAAAAACAGAAAACCAAAATATTTCAAATAACTTTTTTTTTTCTTTTTTCCTGTTATTTGGGTGCAAAATAAGGACAAAAACAGAAAACCAAAATATTTCAAATAACTTTTTTTTTATTTTTTCCCGTTATTTGGGTGCAAAATAAGGACAAAAACAGAAAACCAAAATATTTCAAATAACTTTTTTTTTCTTTTTTCCCGTTATTTGGGTGCAAAATAAGGACAAAAACGGAACACCAAAATATTTCAAATACCTTTTTTTTTATTTTTTCCTGTTATTTGGATGCAAAATAAGGACAAAAACAGAAAACCAAAACATTTCAAATAACTTTTTTTTTATTTTTTCCCCGTTATTTGGGTGCAAAATAAGGACAAAAACAGAAAACCAAAATATTTCACATAACTTTTTTTTTATTTTTTCCCGTTATTTGGGTGCAAAATAAGGACAAAAACAGAAAACCAGAATATTTCGAATAACTTTTTTTTTCATTTTTCCCGTTATTTGGGTGCAAACTAAGGCCAAGAACAGAAAACCAAAATATTTCAGATAACGTTTTTTTTCTTTTATCCCGTTATTTGGGTGCAAAATAAGGACAAAAACAGAAAACCAAAATATTTCATATATTTTTTTTTTTATTTTTTCCCGTTATTTGGGTGCAAAATAAGGACAAAAACAGAAAACCAGAATATTTCGAATAACTTTTTTTTTCATTTTTCCCGTTATTTGGGTGCAAACTAAGGCCAAGAACAGAAAACCAAAATATTTCAAATAACTTTTTTTTTATTTTTTCCTGTTATTTGGGTGCAAAATAAGGACAAAAACAGAAAACCCAAATATTTCAGATAACTTTTTTTTTTCTTTTTTCCCGTTATTTGGGTGCAAAATAAGGACAAAAACAGAAAACCAAAATATTTCAGATAACTTTTTTTTTTTTTTGCCAACCAAAATATTTCAGATAACTTTTTTTTTATTTTTTCCCGTTATTTGGGTGCAAAATAAGGACAAAAACCGAAAACCAAAATATTTTAGATAACTTTTTTTTTATTTTTTCCCGTAATTTGGGTGCAAAATAAAGACAAAAACAGAAAACCAAAATATTTGAAATAACTTTTTTTTCATTTTTTCCCGTTATTTGGGTGCAAAATAAGGACAATAACAGAAAACCAAAATATTTCAAATAACTTTTTTTTTATTTTTTCCTGTTATTTGGGTGCAAAATAAGGACAAAAACAGAAAACCCAAATATTTCAGATAACTTTTTTTTTCTTTTTTCCCGTTATTTGGTTGCAAAATAAGGACAAAAACAGAAAACCAAAATATTTCAGATAACTTTTTTTTTAATTTTTCCCGTTATTTGGGAGCAAAAAAAGGACAAAAACAGAAAACCAAAATATTTCAGATAACTTTTTTTTTTTCCCGTTATTTGGGTGCAAAATAAGGACACAAACAAAAAACCAAAATATTTCAGATAACTTTTTTTTTATTTTTTCCCGTTATTTGGGTGCAAAATAAGGACAAAAACAGAAAACCAAAATATTTCAAATAACTTTTTTTTTTCTTTTTTCCTGTTATTTGGGTGCAAAATAAGGACAAAAACAGAAAACGAAAATATTTCAAATAACTTTTTTTTTATTTTTTCCCGTTATTTGGGTGCAAAATAAGGACAAAAACAGAAAACCAAAATATTTCAAATAACTTTTTTTTTCTTTTTTCCCGTTATTTGGGTGCAAAATAAGGACAAAAACGGAACACCAAAATATTTCAAATACCTTTTTTTTTATTTTTTCCTGTTATTTGGATGCAAAATAAGGACAAAAACAGAAAACCAAAACATTTCAAATAACTTTTTTTTTATTTTTTCCCCGTTATTTGGGTGCAAAATAAGGACAAAAACAGAAAACCAAAATATTTCACATAACTTTTTTTTTATTTTTTCCCGTTATTTGGGTGCAAAATAAGGACAAAAACAGAAAACCAGAATATTTCGAATAACTTTTTTTTTCATTTTTCCCGTTATTTGGGTGCAAACTAAGGCCAAGAACAGAAAACCAAAATATTTCAGATAACGTTTTTTTTCTTTTATCCCGTTATTTGGGTGCAAAATAAGGACAAAAACAGAAAACCAAAATATTTCATATATTTTTTTTTTTATTTTTTCCCGTTATTTGGGTGCAAAATAAGGACAAAAACAGAAAACCAGAATATTTCGAATAACTTTTTTTTTCATTTTTCCCGTTATTTGGGTGCAAACTAAGGCCAAGAACAGAAAACCAAAATATTTCAAATAACTTTTTTTTTATTTTTTCCTGTTATTTGGGTGCAAAATAAGGACAAAAACAGAAAACCCAAATATTTCAGATAACTTTTTTTTTTCTTTTTTCCCGTTATTTGGGTGCAAAATAAGGACAAAAACAGAAAACCAAAATATTTCAGATAACTTTTTTTTTTTTTGCCAACCAAAATATTTCAGATAACTTTTTTTTTATTTTTTCCCGTTATTTGGGTGCAAAATAAGGACAAAAACAGAAAACCAAAATATTTTAGATAACTTTTTTTTTATTTTTTCCCGTAATTTGGGTGCAAAATAAAGACAAAAACAGAAAACCAAAATATTTGAAATAACTTTTTTTTCATTTTTTCCCGTTATTTGGGTGCAAAATAAGGACAATAACAGAAAACCAAAATATTTCAAATAACTTTTTTTTTATTTTTTCCTGTTATTTGGGTGCAAAATAAGGACAAAAACAGAAAACCCAAATATTTCAGATAACTTTTTTTTTCTTTTTTCCCGTTATTTGGTTGCAAAATAAGGACAAAAACAGAAAACCAAAATATTTCAGATAACTTTTTTTTTAATTTTTCCCGTTATTTGGGAGCAAAAAAAGGACAAAAACAGAAAACCAAAATATTTCAGATAACTTTTTTTTTTCCCGTTATTTGGGTGCAAAATAAGGACACAAACAAAAAACCAAAATATTTCAGATAACTTTTTTTTTCTTTTTTCCCGTAATTTGGGTGCAAAATAAGGACAAAAACAGAAAACCAAAATATTTCAAATAACTTTTTTTTTTCTTTTTTCCTGTTATTTGGGTGCAAAATAAGGACAAAAACAGAAAACCAAAATATTTCAAATAACTTTTTTTTATTTTTTCCCGTTATTTGGGTGCAAAATAAGGACAAAAACAGAAAACCAAAATATTTCAAATAACTTTTTTTTTCTTTTTTCCCGTTATTTGGGTGCAAAATAAGGACAAAACGGAACACCAAAATATTTCAAATACCTTTTTTTTTATTTTTTCCTGTTATTTGGATGCAAAATAAGGACAAAAACAGAAAACCAAAACATTTCAAATAACTTTTTTTTTATTTTTTCCCCGTTATTTGGGTGCAAAATAAGGACAAAAACAGAAAACCAAAATATTTCACATAACTTTTTTTTTATTTTTTCCCGTTATTTGGGTGCAAAATAAGGACAAAAACAGAAAACCAGAATATTTCGAATAACTTTTTTTTTCATTTTTCCCGTTATTTGGGTGCAAACTAAGGCCAAGAACAGAAAACCAAAATATTTCAGATAACGTTTTTTTTCTTTTATCCCGTTATTTGGGTGCAAAATAAGGACAAAAACAGAAAACCAAAATATTTCATATATTTTTTTTTTTATTTTTTTCCATTATTTGGGTGCAAAATAAGGACAAAAACAGAAAACCAAAATATTTCAAATAATTTTTTTTTCATTTTTCCCGTTATTTGGGTGCAAACTAAGGCCAAGAACAGAAAACCAAAATATTTCAGAAAACTTTTTGTTTCTTTTATCCCGTTATTTGGGTGCAAAATAAGTACAAAAACAGAAAACCAAAATATTTCAGATATCTTTTTTTTTATTTTTTTCCATTATTTGGGTGCAAAATAAGGACAAAAACAGAAAACCAAAATATTTCAAATAATTTTTTTTTCTTTTTTCCGGTTATTTGGGTGCAAAATAAGGACAAAAACAGAAAACCAAAATATTTCAGATAGCTGTTTTTTTCCTTTTCCCGTTATTTAGGTGCAAGATAAGGACAAAAACAGAAAACCAAAATATTTCAACTAACTTTTTTTTTCTTTTTTCCCGTTATTTGGGTGCAAAATAAGGACAAAAACAGAAAACCAAAATATTTCAGATAACTTTTTTTTTATTTTTTCCCTATATTTGGGTGCAAAATAAGGACAAAAACAGAAAACCAAAATATTTCAAATAACTTTTTTTTTCTTTTTTCCCGTTATTTGGGTGCAAAATAAGGACAAAAACAGAAAACCAAAATATTTCAAATAACTTGTTTTTTCTTTTTTCCCGTTATTTGGGTGCAAAATAAGGACAAAAGCAGAAAACCAAAATATTTCAGCTTTTTTTTTCTTTTTTCCCGTTATTTGGGTGCAAAATATGGACAAAAACAGAAAACAAAAATATTCCAGATACCTGTTTTTTTCCCGTTAGTTGGGTGCAAAATAAGGACAAAAACAGAAAACAAAAATATTTCAAATAACTTTTTTTTTATTTTTTCCCGTTATTTGGGTGCAAAATAAGGACAAAAACAGAAAACCAAAATATTTCAAATAACTTTTTTTTTCTTTTTTCCCGTTATTTCGGTGCAAAAACAGAAAACCATAAAATTTCAGATAATTTGTTTTTTATTTTTTTCCGTTATTTGGGTGCAAAATAAGAACAAAAACAGAAAACCAAAATATTTCAAATAACTTTTTTTTTTCTTTTCCCGTTATTTGGGTGCAAAATAAGGACAAAAACAGAAAACCAAAATATTTCAGATAACTTTTTTTTTATTTTTTCCCGTTATTTGGGTGCAAAATAAGGACAAAAACAGAAAACCAAAATATTTCAGATAATTTTTTTTTCTTTTTTCCCGTTAGTTGGATGCAAAATAAGGACAAAAACAGAAAACCAAAATATTTCAGTTAACTTTTTTTTTATTTTTTTCCCGTTATTTGGGTGCAAAATAAGGACAAAAACAGAAAACCAAAATATTTCAGATAACTTTTTTTTTTTTTTGCCAACCAAAATATTTCAGATAACTTGTTTTTTATTTTTTCCCGTTATTTGGGTGCAAAATAAGGACAAAAACAAAAAACCAAAATATTTCAGATAACTTTTTTTTTATTTTTTCCCGTAATTTGGGTGCAAAATAAAGACAAAAACAGAAAACCAAAATATTTGAAATAACTTTTTTTTAATTTTTTCCCGTTATTTGGGTGCAAAATAAGGACAATAACAGAAAACCAAAATATTTCAAATAACTTTTTTTTTATTTTTTCCTGTTATTTGGGTGCAAAATAAGGACAAAAACAGAAAACCCAAATATTTCAGATAACTTTTTTTTTTCTTTTTTCCCGCTATTTGGGTGCAAAATAAGGACAAAAACAGAAAACCAAAATATTTCACATAACTTTTTTTTAATTTTTCCCGTTATTTGGGAGCAAAAAAAGGACAAAAACAGAAAACCAAAATATTTCAGATAACTTTTTTTTTTTTCCCCGTTATTTGGGTGCAAAATAAGGACAAAAACAGAAAACCAAAATATTTCAGATAACTTTTTTTTTATTTTTTCCCGTTATTTGGGTGCAAAATAAGGACAAAGACAGAAAACCAAAATATTTCAGATAACTTTTTTTTTCTTTTTTCCTGTTATTTGGGTGCAAAATAAGGACAAAAACAGAAAACCAAAATATTTCAAATAACTTTTCTTTTATTTTTTCCCGTAATTTGGGTGCAAAATAAGGACAAAAACAGAAATCCAAAATATTTCAAATAACTTTTTTTTTTTTCCGTTATTTGGGTGCAAAATAAGGACAAAAACAGAAAACCAAAATATTTCAAATAACTTTTTTTTTATTTTTTCCCGTTATTTGGGTGCAAAATAAGGACAAAAACAGAAAACCAAAATATTTCAAATAACTTTTTTTTTCTTTTTTCCCGTTATTTGGGTGCAAAATAAGGACAAAAACGGAACACCAAAATATTTCAAATACCTTTTTTTTTATTTTTTCCTGTTATTTGGATGCAAAATAAGTACAAAAACAGAAAACCAAAACATTTCAAATAACTTTTTTTTTCTTTTTTCCCGTTATTTGGGTGCAAAATAAGGACAAAAACAGAAAACCAAATTATTTCAAATTACTTTTTTTTTCATTTTTCCCGTTATTTGGGTGCAAACTAAGGCCAAGAACAGAAAACCAAAATATTTCAGATAACGTTTTTTTTCTTTTTTCCCGTTATTTGGGTGCAAAATAAGGACAAAAACAGAAAACCAAAATATTTCAGATATCTTTTTTTTTATTTTTTTCCGTTATTTGGGTGCAAAATAAGGACAAAAACAGAAAACCAAAATATTTCAGATAACTTTTTTTTTATTTTTTCCCGTTATTTGGGTGCAAAATAAGGACAAAACCAGAAAACCAAAATATTTCAGATAACTTTTTTTTTATTTTTTCCCCGTTATTTGGGTGCAAAATAAGGACAAAAACAGAAAACCAAAATATTTCACATAACTTTTTTTTTATTTTTTCCCGTTATTTGGGTGCAAAATAAGGACAAAAACAGAAAACCAGAATATTTCGAATAACTTTTTTTTTTCATTTTTCCCGTTATTTGGGTGCAAACTAAGGCCAAGAACAGAAAACCAAAATATTTCAGATAACGTTTTTTTTCTTTTATCCCGTTATTTGGGTGCAAAATAAGGACAAAAAGAGAAAACCAAAATATTTCAGATATCTTTTTTTTTTATTTTTTTCCATTATTTGGGTGCAAAATAAGGACAAAAACAGAAAACCAAAATATTTCAAATAATTTTTTTTTTTTTTCCAGTTATTTGGGTGCAAAATAAGGACAAAAACGGAAAACCAAAATATTTCAGATAGCTGTTTTTTTCTTTTTTCCCGTTATTTAGGTGCAAGATAAGGACAAAAACAGAAAACCAAAATATTTCAAATAACTTTTTTTTTCTTTTTTCCCGTTATTTGGGTGCAAAATAAGGACAAAAACAGAAAACCAAAATATTTCAGTTAACTTTTTTTTTATTTTTTCCCTATATTTGGGTGCACAATAAGGACAAAAACAGAAATCCAAAATATTTCAAATAACTTTTTTTTTCTTTTTTCCCGTTATTTGGGTGCAAAATAAGGACAAAAACAGACAACCAAAATATTTCAAATAACTTGTTTTTTTCTTTTTTCCCGTTATTTGGGTGCAAAATAAGGACAAAAGCAGAAAACCAAAATATTTCAGCTTTTTTTTCTTTTTTCCCGTTATTTGGGTGCAAAATATGGACAAAACAGAAAACAAAAATATTCCAGATAACTTTTTTTTTATTTTTTCCCGTTATTTGGGTGCAAAATAAGGACAAAAACAGAAAACCAAAATATTTCAGATAATTTTTTTTTCTTTTTTCCCGTTATTTGGATGCAAAATAAGGACAAAAACAGAAAACCAAAATATTTCAAATAACTTTTTTTTTTCTTTTCCCGTTATTTAGGTGCAAAATAAGGACAAAAACAGAAAACCAAAATATTTCAGATAACTTTTTTTTTATTTTTTCCCGTTATTTGGGTGCAAAATAAGGACAACAACAGAAAACCAAAATATTTCAGATAATTTTTTTTTCTTTTTTCCCCGTTATTTGGATGCAAAATAAGGACAAAAACAGAAAACCAAAATATTTCAGATAACTTTTTTTTTATTTTTTCCCGTTATTTGGGTGCAAAATAAGGACAAAAACAGAAAACCAAAATATTTCAGATAACTTTTTTTTTCTTTTTTCCCGTTATTTCGGTGCAAAAACAGAAAACCATAAAATTTCAGATAATTTGTTTTTTATTTTTTTCCGTTATTTGGGTGCAAAATAAGAACAAAAACAGAAAACCAAAATATTTCAAATAACTTTTTTTTTTCTTTTCCCGTTATTTAGGTGCAAAATAAGGACAAAAACAGAAAACCAAAATATTTCAGATAACTTTTTTTTTATTTTTTCCCGTTATTTGGGTGCAAAATAAGGACAAAAACAGAAAACCAAAATATTTCAGATAATTTTTTTTTCTTTTTTCCCGTTATTTGGATGCAAAATAAGGACAAAAACAGAAAACCAAAATATTTCAGATAACTTTTTTTTTATTTTTTCCCGTTATTTGGGTGCAAAATAAGAACAAAAACAGAAAACCACAATATTTCAAATAACTTTTTTTTTATTTTTTCCCGTTATTTGGATGCAAAATAAGGACAAAAACAGAAAACCAAAATATTTCAGATAACTTTTTTTTTATTTTTTTCCGTTATTTGGGTGCAAAATAAGAACAAAAACAGAAAACCAAAATATTTCAAATAACTTTTTTTTTTCTTTTCCCGTTATTTAGGTGCAAAATAAGGACAAACACAGAAAACCCAAATATTTCAAATAACTTTTTTTTTCTTTTTTCCCGTTATTTGGGTGCAAAATAAAGACAAAAACAGAAAACCAAAATATTTGAAATAACTTTTTTTTCATTTTTTCCCGTTATTTGGGTGCAAAATAAGGACAATAACAGAAAACCAAAATATTTCAAATAACTTTTTTTTTATTTTTTCCTGTTATTTGGGTGCAAAATAAGGACAAAAACAGAAAACCCAAATATTTCAGATAACTTTTTTTTTCTTTTTTCCCGTTATTTGGGTGCAAAATAAGGACAAAAACAGAAAACCAAAACATTTCAAATAACTTTTTTTTTATTTTTTCCCGTAATTTGGGTGCAAAATAAAGACAAAAACAGAAAACCAAAATATTTCACATAACTTTTTTTTTATTTTTTCCCGTTATTTGGGTGCAAAATAAGGACAAAAACAGAAAACCAGAATATTTCGAATAACTTTTTTTTTCATTTTTCCCGTTATTTGGGTGCAAACTAAGGCCAAGAACAGAAAACCAAAATATTTCAAATAACTTTTTTTTTATTTTTTCCTGTTATTTGGGTGCAAAATAAGGACAAAACCAGAAAACCCAAATATTTCAGATAACTTTTTTTTTTCTTTTTTCCCGTTATTTGGGTGCAAACTAAGGCCAAGAACAGAAAACCAAAATATTTCAAATAACTTTTTTTTTATTTTTTCCTGTTATTTGGGTGCAAAATAAGGACAAAAACAGAAAACCAAAATATTTCAGATAACTTTTTTTTTTTTTTGCCAACCAAAATATTTCAGATAACTTTTTTTTTATTTTTTCCCGTTATTTGGGTGCAAAATAAGGACAAAAACAGAAAACCAAAATATTTTAGATAACTTTTTTTTTATTTTTTCCCGTAATTTGGGTGCAAAATAAAGACAAAAACAGAAAACCAAAATATTTGAAATAACTTTTTTTTCATTTTTTCCCGTTATTTGGGTGCAAAATAAGGACAATAACAGAAAACCAAAATATTTCAAATAACTTTTTTTTTATTTTTTCCTGTTATTTGGGTGCAAAATAAGGACAAAAACAGAAAACCCAAATATTTCAGATAACTTTTTTTTTCTTTTTTCCCGTTATTTGGGTGCAAAATAAGGACAAAAACAGAAAACCAAAATATTTCAGATAACTTTTTTTTTTCCCGTTATTTGGGTGCAAAATAAGGACACAAACAGAAAACCAAAATATTTCAGATAACTTTTTTTTTATTTTTTCCCGTTATTTGGGTGCAAAATAAGGACAAAGACAGAAAACCAAAATATTTCAGATAACTTTTTTTTTTCTTTTTTCCTGTTATTTGGGTGCAAAATAAGGACAAAAACAGAAAACCAAAATATTTCAAATAACTTTTTTTTTTCTTTTCCCGTTATTTAGGTGCAAAATAAGGACAAACACAGAAAACCCAAATATTTCAAATAACTTTTTTTTTCTTTTTTCCCGTTATTTGGGTGCAAAATAAAGACAAAAACAGAAAACCAAAATATTTGAAACAGCTTTTTTTTTTCATTTTTTCCCGTTATTTGGGTGCAAAATAAGGACAATAACAGAAAACCAAAATATTTCAAATAACTTTTTTTTTATTTTTTCCTGTTATTTGGGTGCAAAATAAGGACAAAAACAGAAAACCCAAATATTTCAGATAACTTTTTTTTTCTTTTTTCCCGTTATTTGGGTGCAAAATAAGGACAAAAACAGAAAACCAAAACATTTCAAATAACTTTTTTTTTATTTTTTCCCGTAATTTGGGTGCAAAATAAAGACAAAAACAGAAAACCAAAATATTTCACATAACTTTTTTTTTATTTTTTCCCGTTATTTGGGTGCAAAATAAGGACAAAAACAGAAAACCAGAATATTTCGAATAACTTTTTTTTTCATTTTTCCCGTTATTTGGGTGCAAACTAAGGCCAAGAACAGAAAACCAAAATATTTCAAATAACTTTTTTTTTATTTTTTCCTGTTATTTGGGTGCAAAATAAGGACAAAACCAGAAAACCCAAATATTTCAGATAACTTTTTTTTTTCTTTTTTCCCGTTATTTGGGTGCAAACTAAGGCCAAGAACAGAAAACCAAAATATTTCAAATAACTTTTTTTTTATTTTTTCCTGTTATTTGGGTGCAAAATAAGGACAAAAACAGAAAACCAAAATATTTCAGATAACTTTTTTTTTTTTTTGCCAACCAAAATATTTCAGATAACTTTTTTTTTATTTTTTCCCGTTATTTGGGTGCAAAATAAGGACAAAAACAGAAAACCAAAATATTTTAGATAACTTTTTTTTTATTTTTTCCCGTAATTTGGGTGCAAAATAAAGACAAAAACAGAAAACCAAAATATTTGAAATAACTTTTTTTTCATTTTTTCCCGTTATTTGGGTGCAAAATAAGGACAATAACAGAAAACCAAAATATTTCAAATAACTTTTTTTTTATTTTTTCCTGTTATTTGGGTGCAAAATAAGGACAAAAACAGAAAACCCAAATATTTCAGATAACTTTTTTTTTCTTTTTTCCCGTTATTTGGGTGCAAAATAAGGACAAAAACAGAAAACCAAAATATTTCAGATAACTTTTTTTTTTTCCCGTTATTTGGGTGCAAAATAAGGACACAAACAGAAAACCAAAATATTTCAGATAACTTTTTTTTTATTTTTTCCCGTTATTTGGGTGCAAAATAAGGACAAAAACAGAAAACCAAAATATTTCAGATAACTTTTTTTTTTCTTTTTTCCTGTTATTTGGGTGCAAAATAAGGACAAAAACAGAAAACCAAAATATTTCAAATAACTTTTCTTTTTTTTTTCCGTTATTTGGGTGCAAAATAAGGACAAAAACAGAAAACCAAAATATTTCAAATAAGTTTTTTTTAATTTTTTCCCGTTATTTGGGTGCAAAATAAGGACAAAAACGGAACACCAAAATATTTCAAATACCTTTTTTTTTTATTTTTTCCTGTTATTTGGATGCAAAATAAGGACAAAAACAGAAAACCAAAACATTTCAAATAACTTTTTTTTTTATTTTTTCCCCGTTATTTGGGTGCAAAATAAGGACAAAAACAGAAAACCAAAATATTTCACATAAGTTTTTTTTTATTTTTTCCCGTTATTTGGGTGCAAAATAAGGACAAAAACAGAAAACCAGAATATTTCGAATAACTTTTTTTTTCATTTTTCCCGTTATTTGGGTGCAAACTAAGGCCAAGAACAGAAAACCAAAATATTTCAGATAACGTTTTTTTTCTTTTATCCCGTTATTTGGGTGCAAAATAAGGACAAAAACAGAAAACCAAAATATTTCATATATTTTTTTTTTTATTTGTTTCCATTATTTGGGTGCAAAATAAGGACAAAAACAGAAAACCAAAATATTTCAAATAATTTTTTTTTCATTTTTCCCGTTATTTGGGTGCAAACTAAGGCCAAGAACAGAAAACCAAAATATTTCAGAAAACTTTTTGTTTCTTTTATCCCGTTATTTGGGTGCAAAATAAGTACAAAAACAGAAAACCAAAATATTTCAGATATCTTTTTTTTTATTTTTTTCCATTATTTGGGTGCAAAATAAGGACAAAAACAGAAAACCAAAATATTTCAAATAATTTTTTTTTCTTTTTTCCGGTTATTTGGGGCAAAATAAGGACAAAAACAGAAAACCAAAATATTTCAGATAGCTGTTTTTTTCCTTTTCCCGTTATTTAGGTGCAAGATAAGGACAAAAACAGAAAACCAAAATATTTCAACTAACTTTTTTTTTCTTTTTTCCCGTTATTTGGGTGCAAAATAAGGACAAAAACAGAAAACCAAAATATTTCAGATAACTTTTTTTTTATTTTTTCCCTATATTTGGGTGCAAAATAAGGACAAAAACAGAAAACCAAAATATTTCAAATTACTTTTTTTTTCTTTTTTCCCGTTATTTGGGTGCAAAATAAGGACAAAAACAGAAAACCAAAATATTTCAAATAACTTGTTTTTTTCTTTTTTCCCGTTATTTGGGTGCAAAATAAGGACAAAAGCAGAAAACCAAAATATTTCAGCTTTTTTTTTCCTTTTTCCCGTTATTTGGGTGCAAAATATGGACAAAAACAGAAAACAAAAATATTCCAGATACCTGTTTTTTTTCCCGTTAGTTGGGTGCAAAATAAGGACAAAAACAGAAAACCAAAATATTTCAAATAACTTTTTTTTTATTTTTTCCCGTTATTTGGGTGCAAAATAAGGACAAAAACAGAAAACCAAAATATTTCAAATAACTTTTTTTTTTCTTTTTTCCCGTTATTTCGGTGCAAAAACAGAAAACCATAAAATTTCAGATAATTTGTTTTTTATTTTTTTCCGTTATTTGGGTGCAAAATAAGAACAAAAACAGAAAACCAAAATATTTCAAATAACTTTTTTTTTTCTTTTCCCGTTATTTGGGTCCAAAATAAGGACAAAAACAGAAAACCAAAATATTTCAGATAACTTTTTTTTTATTTTTTCCCGTTATTTGGGTGCAAAATAAGGACAAAAACAGAAAACCAAAATATTTCAGATAATTTTTTTTTCTTTTTTCCCGCTATTTGGGTGCAAAATAAGGACAAAAACAGAAAACCCAAATATTTCAAATAACTTTTTTTTTTATTTTTTCCCGTAATTTGGGTGCAAAATAAAGACAAAAACAGAAAACCAAAATATTTGAAATAACTTTTTTTTCATTTTTTCTCGTTATTTGGGTGCAAAATAAGGACAATAACAGAAAACCAAAATATTTCAAATAACTTTTTTTTTATTTTTTCCTGTTATTTGGGTGCAAAATAAGGACACAAACAGAAAACCCAAATATTTCAGATAACTTTTTTTTTTCTTTTTTCCCGTTATTTGGGTGCAAAATAAGGACAAAAACAGAAAACCAAAATATTTCAGATAACTTTTTTTTTTTTTTGCCAACCAAAATATTTCAGATAACTTTTTTTTTATTTTTTCCCGTTATTTGGGTGCAAAATAAGGACAAAAACAAAAAACCACAATATTTCAGATAACTTTTTTTTTATTTTTTCCCGTAATTTGGGTGCAAAATAAAGACAAAAACAGAAAACCAAAATATTTGAAATAACTTTTTTTTAATTTTTTCCCGTTATTTGGGTGCAAAATAAGGACAATAACAGAAAACCAAAATATTTCAAATAACTTTTTTTTTATTTTTTCCTGTTATTTGGGTGCAAAATAAGGACAAAAACAGAAAACCCAAATATTTCAGATAACTTTTTTTTTTCTTTTTTCCCGCTATTTGGGTGCAAAATAAGGACAAAAACAGAAAACCAAAATATTTCACATAACTTTTTTTTAATTTTTCCCGTTATTTGGGAGCAAAATAAGGACAAAAACAGAAAACCAAAATATTTCAGATAACTTTTTTTTTTTCCCGTTATTTGGGTGCAAAATAAGGACAAAAACAGAAAACCAAAATATTTCAGATAACTTTTTTTTTATTTTTTCCCGTTATTTGGGTGCAAAATAAGGACAAAGACAGAAAACCAAAATATTTCAGATAACTTTTTTTTTCTTTTTTCCTGTTATTTGGGTGCAAAATAAGGACAAAAACAGAAAACCAAAATATTTCAAATAACTTTTCTTTTATTTTTTCCCGTAATTTGGGTGCAAAATAAGGACAAAAACAGAAATCCAAAATATTTCAAATAACTTTTTTTTTTTTTCCGTTATTTGGGTGCAAAATAAGGACAAAAACAGAAAACCAAAATATTTCAAATAACTTTTTTTTTATTTTTTCCCGTTATTTGGGTGCAAAATAAGGACAAAAACAGAAAACCCAAATATTTCA
>OZ010647.1:27980159-27997494 GCA_963932195.1 Empis livida | reverse complement strand
GCAAAATAAGGACAAAAGCAGAAAACCAAAATATTTCAGCTTTTTTTTTCTTTTTTCCCGTTATTTGGGTGCAAAATAAGGACAAAAACAGAAAACCAAAATATTTCAGATAACTTTTTTTTTATTTTTTCCCTATATTTGGGTGCAAAATAAGGACAAAAACAGAAAACCAAAATATTTCAAATAACTTTTTTTTTCTTTTTTCCCGTTATTTGGGTGCAAAATAAGGACAAAAACAGAAAACCAAAATATTTCAAATAACTTGTTTTTTCTTTTTTCCCGTTATTTGGGTGCAAAATAAGGACAAAAAGAGAAAACCAAAATATTTCAGATAACTTTTTTTTTATTTTTTCCCTATATTTGGGTGCAAAATAAGGACAAAAACAGAAAACCAAAATATTTCAAATAACTTTTTTTTTATTTTTACCCGTTATTTGGGTGCTAAATAAGGACAAAAACAGAAAACCAAAATATTTCAAATAACTTTTTTTTTATTTTTTCCCGTTATTTGGGTGCAAAATAAGGACAAAAACAGAAAACCAAAATATTTCAGATAACTTTTTTTTTATTTTTTCCCTATATTTGGGTTCAAAATAAGAACAAAAACAGAAAACCAAAATATTTCAAATAACTTTTTTTTTCTTTTTCCCGTTATTTAGGTGCAAAATAAGGACAAAAACAGAAAACCAAAATATTTCAGATAATTTTTTTTTATTTTTTCACGTTATTTGGGTGCGAAATAAGGACAAAAACAGAAAACCAAAATATTTCAGATAATTTTTTTTTCTTTTTTCCCGTTATTTGGATGCAAAATAAGGACAAAAACAGAAAACCAAAATATTTCAGATAACTTTTTTTTAATTTTTTCCCGTTATTTGGGTGCAAAATGAGAACAAAAACAGAAAACCACAATATTTCAAATAACTTTTTTTTCATTTTTTCCCGTTATTTGTGTGCAAAATTAGGACAATAACAGAAAACCAAAATATTTCAACTAACTTTTTTTTTATTTTTTCCTGTTATTTGGGTGCAAAATAAGGACAAAAACAGAAAACCCAAATATTTCAGATAACTTTTTTTTCCTTTTTTCCTGTTATTTGGGTGCAAAATAAGGACAAAAACAGAAAACCAAAATATTTCAAATAACTTTTTTTTATTTTTTCCCGTAATTTGGGTGCAAAATAAAGACAAAAACAGAAAACCAAAATATTTGAAAAAAATTTTTTTTATTTTTTCCCGTTATTTGGGTGCAAAATAAGGACAATAACAGAAAACCAAAATATTTCAAATAACTTTTTTTTTATTTTTTCCTGTTATTTGGGTGCAAAATAAGGACAAAAACAGAAAACCCAAATATTTCAGATAACTTTTTTTTTTCTTTTTTCCCGTTATTTGGGTGCAAAATAAGGACAAAAACAGAAAACCAAAATATTTCAGATAACTTTTTTTTTTTTTTGCCAACCAAAATGTTTCAGATAACTTTTTTTTTATTTTTTCCCGTTATTTGGGTGCAAAATAAGGACAAAAACAGAAAACCAAAATATTTCAGATAACTTTTTTTTTTCTTTTTTCCCGTTATTTGGGTGCAAAATAAGGACAAAAACAGAAAACCAAAATATTACAAATAACTTTTTTTTTATTTTTTCCCGTAATTTGGGTGCAAAATAAGGACAAAAACAGAAAACCAAAATATTTCAAATAACTTTTTTTTTCTTTTTTCCCGTTATTTGGGGGCAAAATAAGGACTAAAACAGAAAACCAAAATATTTCAAATAACTTTTTTTTTATTATTTCCCGTCATTTGGGTGTAAAATAAGGACAAAAACAGAAAACCAAAATATTTCAGATAACTTTTTTTTTATTTTTTCCCGTTATTTGGGTGCAAAATAAGGTCAAAAACAGAAAACCAAAATATTTCAGATAACTTTTTTTTTATTTTTTCCCCGTTATTTGGATGCAAAATAAGGACAAAAACAGAAAATCAAAATATTTCAAATAACTTTTGTTTCTTTTTTCCCGTTATTTGGGTCCAAAATAAGGACAAAAACAGAAAACCAAAATACTTCAGATAACTTTTTTTTTATTTATTCCCGTTATTTGGGTGCAAAATAAGGATAAAAAGAGAAAACCAAAATATTTCAAATAACTTTTTTTTTTATTTTTTCCCGTTATTTGGGTGCAAAATAAGGACAAAAACAGAAAACCAAAATATTTCAAATAACTTTTTTTTTCTTTTTTCCCGTTATTTGGGTGCAAAATAAGGACAAAAACGGAAAACCAAAATATTTCAAATACCTTTTTTTTTATTTTTTCCTGTTATTTGGATGCAAAATAAGGACAAAAACAGACAACCAAAATATTTCAAATAACTTTTTTTTTCTTTTTTCCCGTTATTTGGGTGCAAAATAAGGACAAAAACAGAAAACCAATATATTTCAAATAACTTTTTTTTTCTTTTCCCCGTTATTTGGGGGCAAATTAAGGACTAAAACAGAAAACCAAAATATATCAAATAACTTTTTTTTTTATTATTTCCCGTCATTTGGGTGCAAAATAAGGACAAAAACAGAAAACCAAAATATTTCAGATAACTTTTTTTTTATTTTTTCCCGTTATTTGGGTGCAAAATAAGGACAAAAACAGAAAACCAAAATATTTCAAATAAGTTTTTTTTTATTTTTTCCCGTTATTTGGGTGCAAAATAAAGACAAAAACAGAAAACCAAAATATTTCAAATAACTTTTTTTTTATTTTTTCCTGTTATTTGGGTGCAAAATAAGGACAAAAACAGAAAACCAAAATATTTCAAATTACTTTTTTTTTCTTTTTTCCCGTTATTTGGGGGCAAAATAAGGACTAAAACAGAAAACCAAAATATTTCAAATTTCTTTTTTTTTATTTTTTCCCGTTATTTGCGTGCAAAATAAGGACAAAAACAGAAAACCAAAATATTTCAGATAACTTTTTTTTTTAATTTTTCCCGTTATTTGGGTGCAAAATAAGGACAAAAACAGAAAACCAAAATATTTCAAATAACTTTTTTTTTCTTTTTTCCCGTTATTTGCGTGCAAAATAAGAACAAAAACAGAAAACCAAAATATTTCAGATAACTTTTTTTTTTCTTTTTTCCCGTTATTTGGGTGCAAAATAAGGACAAAAACAGAAAACCAAAATATTACAAATAACTTTTTTTTTATTTTTTCCCGTAATTTGGGTGCAAAATAAGGACAAAAACAGAAAACCAAAATATTTCAAATAACTTTTTTTTTCTTTTTTCCCGTTATTTGGGTGCAAAATAAGGACAAAAAAAGAAAATCAAAATATTTCAAATAACTTTTGTTTCTTTTTTCCCGTTATTTGGGTGCAAAATAAGGACAAAAACAGAAAACCAAAATATTTCAGATAACTTTTTTTTTATTTTTTCCCGTTATTTGGGTGCAAAATAAGGACAAAAACAGAAAACCAAAATATTTCAAATAACTTTTTTTTTTCCCGTTATTTGGGTGCAAAATAAGGATATAAACAAAAACCAAAATATTTCAGATAACTTTTTTTTTATTTTTTCCCGTTATTTGGGTGCAAAATAAGGACTAAAACAGAAAACCAAATTATTTTAAATAACTTTTTTTTTATTTTTTCCCGTTATTTGGGTGCAAAATAACGACAAAAACAGAAAACCAAAATATTTCAAATAACTTTTTTTTTATTTTTTCTTGTAATTTGGGTGCAAAATAAGGACAAAAACAGAAAACCAAAATATTTCAGATAACTTTTTTATTATTTTTTCGCGTTATTTGTGTGCAAAATAAGGACAAAAACAGAAAACCAAAATATTTCAAATAAGTTTTTTTTTATTTTTTCCCGTTATTTGGGTGCAAAATAAAGACAAAAACAGAAAACCAAAATATTTCAAATAACTTTTTTTTTATTTTTTCCTGTTATTTGGGTGCAAAATAAGGACAAAAACAGAAAACCAAAATATTTCAAATTACTTTTTTTTTCTTTTTTCCCGTTATTTGGGGGCAAAATAAGGACTAAAACAGAAAACCAAAATATTTCAAATTACTTTTTTTTTATTTTTTCCCGTTATTTGCGTGCAAAATAAGGACAAAAACAGAAAACCAAAATATTTCAGATAAGTTTTTTTTTTAATTTTTCCCGTTATTTGGGTGCAAAATAAGGACAAAAACAGAAAACCAAAATATTTTAGATAACTTTTTTTTTATTTTTTCCCGTTATTTGGGGTTAAAATAAGGACAAAAACAGAAAACCAAAATATTTCAGATAACTTTTTTTTTCTTTTTTCCGTTATTTGGGTGCAAAATAAGGACAAAAACAGAAAACCAAAATATTTCAAATTACTTTTTTTTTCTTTTTTCCCGTTATTTGGGGGCAAAATAAGGACTAAAACAGAAAACCAAAATATTTCAAATTACTTTTTTTTTATTTTTTCCCGTTATTTGCGTGCAAAATAAGGACAAAAACAGAAAACCAAAATATTTCAGATAACTTTTTTATTATTTTTTCCCGTTATTTGGGTGCAAAATAAGGACAAAAACAGAAAACCAAAATATTTCAAATAACTTTTTTTTTTTTCCCGTTATTTGTGTGCAAAATAAGGATATAAACAAAAACCAAAATATTTCAGATAACTTTTTTTTTATTTTTTCCCGTTATTTGGGTGCAAAATAAGGACAAAAACAGAAAACCAAAATAATTCAAATAACTTTTTTTTTTTTTCCCGTTATTTGGGTGCAAAATAAGGATATAAACAAAAACCAAAATATTTCAGATAACTTTTTTTTTATTTTTTCCCGTTATTTGGGTGCAAAATAAGGACAAAAACAGAAAACCCAAATATTTCAGATAACTTTTTTTTTTCTTTTTTCCCGTTATTTGGGTGCAAAATAAGGACAAAAACAGAAAACCAAAATATTTCAGATAACTTTTTTATTATTTTTTCGCGTTATTTGGTGCAAAATAAAGACAAAAAACAGAAAACCAAAATATTTCAAATAACTTTTTTTTTATTTTTTCCTGTTATTTGGGTGCAAAATAAGGACAAAAACAAAAACCCAAATATTTCAGATAACTTTTTTTTTTTTTTTTTCCCGTTATTTGGGTGCAAAATAAGGACAAAAACAGAAAACCAAAATATTTCAGATAACTTATTTTTAATTTTTCCCGTTATTTGGGTGCAAAATAAGGACAAAAACAGAAAACCAAAATATTTCAGATTACTTTTTTTTTCTTTTTTCCCGTTACTTGGGTGCAAAATAAGGACAAAAACAGAAAACCAAAATATTTCAAATAACTTGTTTTTTATTTTTTCCCGTTATTTGCGTGCAAAATAAGAACAAAAACAGAAAACCAAAATATTTCAGATAACTTTTTTTTTATTTTTCCCGTTATTTGGGTGCAAAATAAGGACAAAAACAGAAAACCAAAATATTTCAGATAACTTTTATTTTTTTTTTCCCGTTATTTGGGTGCAAAATAAAGACAAAAACAGAAAACCAAAATATTTCAAATACCTTTTTCTTTATTTTTTCCTGTTATTTGGATGCAAAATAAGGACAAAAACAGAAAACCAAAATATTTCAAATAACTTTTTTTTTCTTTTTTCCCGTTATTTGGGTGCAAAATAAGGACAAAAACAGAAAACCAAAATATTTCAAATTACTTTTTTTTTCTTTTTTCCCGTTATTTGGGGGCAAAATAAGGACTAAAACAGAAAACCAAAATATTTCAAATAACTTTTTTTTTATTATTTCCCGTCATTTGGGTGCAAAATAAGGACAAAAACAGAAAACCAAAATATTTCAGATAACTTTTTTTTTTATTTTTTCCAGTTATTTGGGTGTAAAATAAGGTCAAAAAACAGAAAACCAAAATATTTCAGATAACTTTTTTTTTATTTTTTCCCGTTATTTGGGTGCAAAATAAGGACAAAAACAGAAAATCAAAATATTTCAGATAACTTTTTTATTATTTTTTCGCGTTATTTGTATGCAAAATAAGGACAAAAACAGAAAACCAAAATATTTCAAATAAGTTTTTTTTTATTTTTTCCCGTTATTTGGGTGCAAAATAAAGACAAAAACAGAAAACCAAAATATTTCAAATAATTTTTTTTTTTATTTTTTCCTGTTATTTGGATGCAAAATAAGGACAAAAACAAAAACCCAAATATTTCAGATAACTTTTTTTTTTTCTTTTTTCCCGTTATTTGGGTGCAAAATAAGGACAAAAACAGAAAACCAAAATATTTCAGATAACTTTTTTTTTAATTTTTCCCGTTATTTGGGTGAAAAATAAGGACAAAAAACAGAAAAACCAAAATATTTCAGATAACTTTTTTTTTCTTTTTTTCCCGTTACTTGGGTGCAAAATAAGGACAAAAACAGAAAACCAAAATATTTCAAATAACTATTTTTTTTGTTTTTTCCCGTTATTTGCGTGCAAAATAAGAACAAAAACAGAAAACCAAAATATTTTAGATAACTTTTTTTTTTATTTTTACCCGTTATTTGGTTGCAAAATAAGGACAAAAACAGAAAACCAAAATATTTCAAATAACTTTTTTTTTCTTTTTTTCCGTTATTTGGGTGCAAAATAAGGACAAAAACAGAAAACCAAAATATTTCAAATAACTTTTTTTTTATTTTTTCCTGTTATTTGGGTGCAAAATAAGGACAAAAACAGAAAACCAAAATATTTCAGATAACTTTTTTTTATTTTTCCCGTTATTTGGGTGCAAAATAAGGACAAAAACAGAAAACCAAAATATTTCAAATACCTTTTTCTTTATTTTTTCCTGTTATTTGGATGCAAAATAAGGACAAAAACAGAAAACCAAAATATTTCAAATAACTTTTTTTTTCTTTTTTCCCGTTATTTGGGTGCAAAATAAGGACAAAAACAGAAAACCAAAATATTTCAAATAACTTTTTTTTTCTTTTTTCCCGTTATTTGGGGGCAAAATAAGGACTAAAACAGAAAACCAAAATATTTCAAATAACTTTTTTTTTATTATTTCCAGTCATTTGGGTGCAAAATAAGGACAAAAACAGAAAACCAAAATATTTCAGATAACTTTTTTTTTATTTTTTCCCGTTATTTGGGTGCAAAATAAGGACAAAAACAGAAAACCAAAATAATTTCAAATAACTTTTTTTTTCCCGTTATTTGGGTGCAAAATAAGGACATAAACAAAAACCAAAATATTTCAGATAACTTTTTTTTTATTTTTTCCCCGTTATTTGGATGCAAAATAAGGACAAAAACAGAAAATCAAAATATTTCAAATAACTTTTGTTTCTTTTTTCCCGTTATTTGGGTGCAAAATATGGACAAAAACAGAAAACCAAAATATTTCAGATAACTTTTTTTTTATTTTTTCCCCGTGATTTTGATGCAAAATAAGGACAAAAACAGAAAACCAAAATATTTCAAATAACTTTTTTTTTTTCCCGTTATTTGGGTGCAAAATAAGGACATAAACAAAAACCAAAATATTTCAGATAACTTTTTTTTTTATTTTTTCCCCGTTATTTGGATGCAAAATAAGGACAAAAACAGAAAATCAAAATATTTCAAATAACTTTTGTTTCTTTTTTCCCGTTATTTGGGTGCAAAATAAGGACAAAAACAGAAAACCAAAATATTTCAGATAACTTTTTTTTTATTTTTTCCCGTTATTTGGGTGCAAAATAAGGACAAAAACAGAAAACCCAAATATTTCAAATAATTTTTTTTTCTTTTTTCCCGTTATTTGGGTGCAAAATAAAGACAAAAACAGAAAACCAAAATATTTGAAATAAATTTTTTTTCTTTTTTTCCCGTTATTTGGGTGCAAAATTAGGACAATAACAGAAAACCAAAATATTTCAAATAACTTTTTTTTTATTATTTCCCGTCATTTGGGTGCAAAATAAGGACAAAAACAGAAAACCAAAATATTTCAGAAAGCTTTTTTTTTATTTTTTCCAGTTATTTGGGTGCAAAATAAGGTCAAAAACAGAAAACCAAAATATTTCAGATAACTTTTTTTTTATTTTTTCCCGTTATTTGGGTGCAAAATAAGGACAAAAACAGAAAACCAAAATATTTCAGATAACTTTTTTATTATTTTTTCGCGTTATTTGTGTGCAAAATAAGGACAAAAACAGAAAACCAAAATATTTCAAATAAGTTTTTTTTTATTTTTTCCCGTTATTTGGGTGCAAAATAAAGACAAAAACAGAAAACCAAAATATTTCAAATAACTTTTTTTTTATTTTTTCCTGTTATTTGGGTGCAAAATAAGGACAAAAACAAAAACCCAAATATTTCAGATAACTTTTTTTTTTTCTTTTTTCCCGTTATTTGGGTGCAAAATAAGGACAAAAACAGAAAACCAAAATATTTCAGATAACTTTTTTTTTAATTTTTCCCGTTATTTGGGTGAAAAATAAGGACAAAAACAGAAAAACCAAATATTTCAGATAACTTTTTTTTTTCTTTTTTCCCGTTATTTGGGTGCAAAATAAGGACAAAAACAGAAAACCAAAATATTTCAGATAACTTTTTTATTATTTTTTCGCGTTATTTGTGTGCAAAATAAAGACAAAAACAGAAAACCAAAATATTTCAAATAACTTTTTTTTTATTTTTTCCTGTTATTTGGGTGCAAAATAAGGACAAAAACAAAAACCCAAATATTTCAGATAACTTTTTTTTTTTTTTTTCCCGTTATTTGGGTGCAAAATAAGGACAAAAACAGAAAACCAAAATATTTCAGATAACTTTTTTTTAATTTTTCCCGTTATTTGGGTGCAAAATAAGGACAAAAACAGAAAACCAAAATATTTCAGATAACTTTTTTTTTCTTTTTTCCCGTTACTTGGGTGCAAAATAAGGACAAAAACAGAAAACCAAAATATTTCAAATAACTTGTTTTTTATTTTTTCCCGTTATTTGCGTACAAAATAAGAACAAAAACAGAAAACCAAAATATTTCAGATAACTTTTTTTTTATTTTTCCCGTTATTTGGGTGCAAAATAAGGACAAAAACAGAAAACCAAAATATTTCAGATAACTTTTATTTTTTTTTTCCCGTTATTTGGGTGCAAAATAAAGACAAAAACAGAAAACCAAAATATTTCAAATACCTTTTTCTTTATTTTTTCCTGTTATTTGGATGCAAAATAAGGACAAAAACAGAAAACCAAAATATTTCAAATAACTTTTTTTTTCTTTTTTCCCGTTATTTGGGTGCAAAATAAGGACAAAAACAGAAAACCAAAATATTTCAAATAACTTTTTTTTTCTTTTTTCCCGTTATTTGGGGGCAAAATAAGGACTAAAACAGAAAACCAAAATATTTCAAATAACTTTTTTTTTATTATTTCCCGTCATTTGGGTGCAAAATAAGGACAAAAACAGAAAACCAAAATATTTCAGATAACTTTTTTTTTATTTTTTCCAGTTATTTGGGTGTAAAATAAGGTCAAAAACAGAAAACCAAAATATTTCAGATAACTTTTTTTTTATTTTTTCCCGTTATTTGGGTGCAAAATAAGGACAAAAACAGAAAATCAAAATATTTCAGATAACTTTTTTATTATTTTTTCGCGTTATTTGTATGCAAAATAAGGACAAAAACAGAAAACCAAAATATTTCAAATAAGTTTTTTTTTATTTTTTCCCGTTATTTGGGTGCAAAATAAAGACAAAAACAGAAAACCAAAATATTTCAAATAATTTTTTTTTTATTTTTTCCTGTTATTTGGATGCAAAATAAGGACAAAAACAAAAACCCAAATATTTCAGATAACTTTTTTTTTTCTTTTTTCCCGTTATTTGGGTGCAAAATAAGGACAAAAACAGAAAACCAAAATATTTCAGATAACTTTTTTTTTAATTTTTCCCGTTATTTGGGTGAAAAATAAGGACAAAAACAGAAAACCAAAATATTTCAGATAACTTTTTTTTTCTTTTTTCCCGTTACTTGGGTGCAAAATAAGGACAAAAACAGAAAACCAAAATATTTCAAATAACTATTTTTTTTGTTTTTTCCCGTTATTTGCGTGCAAAATAAGAACAAAAACAGAAAACCAAAATATTTTAGATAACTTTTTTTTTATTTTTACCCGTTATTTGGTTGCAAAATAAGGACAAAAACAGAAAACCAAAATATTTCAAATAACTTTTTTTTTCTTTTTTCCGTTATTTGGGTGCAAAATAAGGACAAAAACAGAAAACCAAAATATTTCAAATAACTTTTTTTTATTTTTTCCCGTTATTTGGGTGCAAAATAAGGACAAAAACAGAAAACCAAAATATTTCAGATAACATTTTTTTATTTTTCCCGTTATTTGGGTGCAAAATAAGGACAAAAACAGAAAACCAAAATATTTCAAATACCTTTTTCTTTATTTTTTCCTGTTATTTGGATGCAAAATAAGGACAAAAACAGAAAACCAAAATATTTCAAATAACTTTTTTTTTCTTTTTTCCCGTTATTTGGGTGCAAAATAAGGACAAAAACAGAAAACCAAAATATTTCAAATAACTTTTTTTTTCTTTTTTCCCGTTATTTGGGGGCAAAATAAGGACTAAAACAGAAAACCAAAATATTTCAAATAACTTTTTTTTTATTATTTCCCGTCATTTGGGTGCAAAATAAGGACAAAAACAGAAAACCAAAATATTTCAGATAACTTTTTTTTTATTTTTTCCCGTTATTTGGGTGCAAAATAAGGACAAAAACAGAAAACCAAAATATTTCAGATAACTTTTTTTTTATTTTTTCCCGTTATTTGGGTGCAAAATAAGGACAAAAACAGAAAACCAAAATATTTCAAATAACTTTTTTTTTCCCGTTATTTGGGTGCAAAATAAGGACATAAACAAAAACCAAAATATTTCAGATAACTTTTTTTTTATTTTTTCCCCGTTATTTGGATGCAAAATAAGGACAAAAACAGAAAATCAAAATATTTCAAATAACTTTTGTTTCTTTTTTCCCGTTATTTGGGTGCAAAATATGGACAAAAACAGAAAACCAAAATATTTCAGATAACTTTTTTTTTATTTTTTCCCCGTGATTTTGATGCAAAATAAGGACAAAAACAGAAAACCAAAATATTTCAAATAACTTTTTTTTTTTCCCGTTATTTGGGTGCAAAATAAGGACATAAACAAAAACCAAAATATTTCAGATAACTTTTTTTTTATTTTTTTCCCCGTTATTTGGATGCAAAATAAGGACAAAAACAGAAAATCAAAATGTTTCAAATAACTTTTGTTTCTTTTTTCCCGTTATTTGGGTGCAAAATAAGGACAAAAACAGAAAACCAAAATATTTCAGATAACTTTTTTTTTATTTTTTCCCGTTATTTGGGTGCAAAATAAGGACAAAAACAGAAAACCCAAATATTTCAAATAATTTTTTTTTCTTTTTTCCCGTTATTTGGGTGCAAAATAAAGACAAAAACAGAAAACCAAAATATTTGAAATAAATTTTTTTTCTTTTTTTCCCGTTATTTGGGTGCAAAATTAGGACAATAACAGAAAACCAAAATATTTCAAATAACTTTTTTTTTATTATTTCCCGTCATTTGGGTGCAAAATAAGGACAAAAACAGAAAACCAAAATATTTCAGAAAGCTTTTTTTTTATTTTTTCCAGTTATTTGGGTGCAAAATAAGGTCAAAAACAGAAAACCAAAATATTTCAGATAACTTTTTTTTTTATTTTTTTCCCGTTATTTGGGTGCAAAATAAGGACAAAAACAGAAAACCAAAATATTTCAGATAACTTTTTTATTATTTTTTCGCGTTATTTGTGTGCAAAATAAGGACAAAAACAGAAAACCAAAATATTTCAAATAAGTTTTTTTTTATTTTTTCCCGTTATTTGGGTGCAAAATAAAGACAAAAACAGAAAACCAAAATATTTCAAATAACTTTTTTTTTATTTTTTCCTGTTATTTGGGTGCAAAATAAGGACCAAAACAAAAACCCAAATATTTCAGATAACTTTTTTTTTTTCTTTTTTCCCGTTATTTGGGTGCAAAATACGGACAAAAACAGAAAACCAAAATATTTCAGATAACTTTTTTTTTAATTTTTCCCGTTATTTGGGTGAAAAATAAGGACAAAAACAGAAAACCAAAATATTTCAGATAACTTTTTTTTTCTTTTTTCCCGTTACTTGGGTGCAAAATAAGGACAAAAACAGAAAACCAAAATATTTCAAATAACTATTTTTTTATTTTTTCCCGTTATTTGCGTGCAAAATAAGAACAAAAACAGAAAACCAAAATATTTCAGATAACTTTTTTTTTATTTTTTCCCGTTATTTGGGTGCAAAATAAGGACATAAACAAAAACCAAAATATTTCAGATAACTTTTTTTTTATTTTTTCCCCGTTATTTGGATGCAAAATAAGGACAAAAACAGAAAATCAAAATATTTCAAATAACTTTTGTTTCTTTTTTCCCGTTATTTGGGTGCAAAATATGGACAAAAACAGAAAACCAAAATATTTCAGATAACTTTTTTTTTATTTTTTCCCCGTGATTTGGATGCAAAATAAGGACAAAAACAGAAAACCAAAATATTTCAAATAACTTTTTTTTTTTTTCCCGTTATTTGGGTGCAAAATAAGGACATAAACAAAAACCAAAATATTTCAGATAACTTTTTTTTTATTTTTTCCCGGTTATTTGGATGCAAACTAAGGACAAAAACAGAAAATCAAAATATTTCAAATAACTTTTGTTTCTTTTTTTCCCGTTATTTGGGTGCAAAATAAGGACAAAAACAGAAAACCAAAATATTTCAGATAACTTTTTTTTTATTTTTTCCCGTTATTTGGGTGCAAAATAAGGACAAAAACCGAAAACCCAAATATTTCAAATAACTTTTTTTTTCTTTTTTCCCGTTATTTGGGTGCAAAATAAAGACAAAAACAGAAAACCAAAATATTTGAAATAAATTTTTTTTCATTTTTTCCCGTTATTTGGGTGCAAAATTAGGACAATAACAGAAAACCAAAATATTTCAAATAACTTTTTTTTTATTATTTCCCGTCATTTGGGTGCAAAATAAGGACAAAAACAGAAAACCAAAATATTTCAGAAAGCTTTTTTTTTATTTTTTCCAGTTATTTGGGTGCAAAATAAGGTCAAAAACAGAAAACCAAAATATTTCAGATAACTTTTTTTTTCTTTTTTCCCGTTATTTGGGTGCAAAATAAGGACAAAAACAGAAAACCAAAATATTTCAGATAACTTTTTTATTATTTTTTCGCGTTATTTGTGTGCAAAATAAGGACAAAAACAGAAAACCAAAATATTTCAAATAAGTTTTTTTTTATTTTTTCCCGTTATTTGGGTGCAAAATAAAGACAAAAACAGAAAACCAAAATATTTCAAATAACTTTTTTTTTTATTTTTTCCTGTTATTTGGGTGCAAAATAAGGACAAAAACAAAAACCCAAATATTTCAGATAACTTTTTTTTTTCTTTTTTCCCGTTATTTGGGTGCAAAATAAGGACAAAAACAGAAAACCAAAATATTTCAGATAACTTTTTTTTTAATTTTTCCCGTTATTTGGGTGAAAAATAAGGACAAAAACAGAAAACCAAAATATTTCAGATAACTTTTTTTTTCTTTTTTCCCGTTACTTGGGTGCAAAATAAGGACAAAAACAGAAAACCAAAATATTTCAAATAACTATTTTTTTGTTTTTTCCCGTTATTTGCGTGCAAAATAAGAACAAAAACAGAAAACCAAAATATTTCAGATAACTTTTTTTTTATTTTTTCCCGTTATTTGGTTGCAAAATAAGGACAAAAACAGAAAACCAAAATATTTCAAATAACTTTTTTTTTCTTTTTTCCGTTATTTGGGTGCAAAATAAGGACAAAAACAGAAAACCAAAATATTTCAAATAACTTTTTTTTATTTTTTCCTGTTATTTGGGTGCAAAATAAGCACAAAAACAGAAAACCCAAATATTTCAGATAACTTTTTTTTTTTTCCCGTTATTTGGGTGCAAAATAAGGACATAAACAAAAACCAAAATATTTCAGATAACTTTTTTTTTTATTTTTTCCCCGTTATTTGGATGCAAAATAAGAACAAAAACAGAAAATCAAAATATTTCAAATAACTTTTGTTTCTTTTTTCCCGTTATTTGGGTGCAAAATAAGGACAAAAAAAGAAAACCAAAATATTTCAGATAACTTTTTTTTTATTTTTTCCCGTTATTTGGGTGCAAAATAAGGACAAAAACAGAAAACCCAAATATTTCAAATAACTTTTTTTTTCTTTTTTCCCGTTATTTGGGTGCAAAATAAAGACAAAAACAGAAAACCAAAATATTTGAAATAAATTTTTTTTCATTTTTTCCCGTTATTTGGGTGCAAAATTAGGACAATAACAGAAAACCAAAATATTTCAAATAACTTTTTTTTTATTATTTCCCGTCATTTGGGGTGCAAAATAAGGACAAAAACAGAAAACCAAAATATTTCAGAAAGCTTTTTTTTTATTTTTTCCAGTTATTTGGGTGCAAAATAAGGTCAAAAACAGAAAACCAAAATATTTCAGATAACTTTTTTTTTATTTTTTCCCGTTATTTGGGTGCAAAATAAGGACAAAAACAGAAAACCAAAATATTTCAGATAACTTTTTTATTATTTTTTTCGCGTTATTTGTGTGCAAAATAAGGACAAAAACAGAAAACCAAAATATTTCAAATAAGTTTTTTTTTATTTTTTCCCGTTATTTGGGTGCAAAATAAAGACAAAAACAGAAAACCAAAATATTTCAAATAACTTTTTTTTTATTTTTTTCCTGTTATTTGGGTGCAAAATAAGGACAAAAACAAAAACCCAAATATTTCAGATACACTTTTTTTTTTCTTTTTTCCCGTTATTTGGGTGCAAAATAAGGACAAAAACAGAAAACCAAAATATTTCAGATAACTTTTTTTTTAATTTTTCCCGTTATTTGGGTGAAAAATAAGGACAAAAACAGAAAACCAAAATATTTCAGATAACTTTTTTTTTTCTTTTTTCCCGTTACTTGGGTGCAAAATAAGGACAAAAACAGAAAACCAAAATATTTCAAATAACTATTTTTTTATTTTTTCCCGTTATTTGCGTGCAAAATAAGAACAAAAACAGAAAACCAAAATATTTCAGGTAACTTTTTTTTTATTTTTTCCCGTTATTTGGTTGCAAAATAAGGACAAAAACAAAAACCAAAATATTTCAAATAACTTTTTCTTTCTTTTTTTTCCGTTATTTGGGTGCAAAATAAGGACAAAAAACAGAAAACCAAAATATTTCAAATAACTTTTTTTTATTTTTTCCTGTTATTTGGGTTGCAAAATAAGGACAAAAAACAGAAAACCAAAATATTTCAGATAACTTTTTTTTTATTTTTCCCGTTATTTGGGTGAAAATAAGGACAAAAACAGAAAACCAAAATATTTCAGATAACTTTTATTTTTTTTTTCCCGTTATTTGGGTGCAAAATAAGGACAAAAACAGAAAACCAAAATATTTCAAATACCTTTTTCTTTATTTTTTCCTGTTATTTGGATGCAAAACAAGGACAAAAACAGAAAACCAGAAATATTTCAAATAACTTTTTTTTTCTTTTTTCCCGTTATTTGGGTGCAAAATAAGGACAAAAACAGAAAACCAAAATATTTCAAATAACTTTTTTTTTCTTTTTTCCCGTTATTTGGGGGCAAAATAAGGACTAAAACAGAAAACCAAAATATTTCAAATAACTTTTTTTTTTATTATTTCCCGTCATTTGGGTGCAAAATAAGGACAAAAACAGAAAACCAAAATATTTCAGATAACTTTTTTTTTATTTTTTCCCGTTATTTGGGTGCAAAATAAGGTCAAAAACAGAAAACCAAAATATTTCAGATAACTTTTTTTTTTATTTTTTTCCCGTTATTTGGGTGCAAAATAAGGACAAAAACAGAAAACCAAAATATTTCAAATAACTTTTTTTTTTCCCCCGTTATTTGGGTGCAAAATAAGGACATAAACAAAAACCAAAATATTTCAGATAACTTTTTTTTTATTTTTTCCCTGTTATTTGGATGCAAAATAAGGACAAAAACAGAAAATCAAAATATTTCAAATAACTTTTGTTTCTTTTTTCCCGTTATTTGGGTGCAAAATAAGGACAAAAACAGAAAACCAAAATATTTCAAATAACTTTTTTTTTATTTTTTCCCGTTATTTGGGTGCAAAATAAGGACAAAAACAGAAAACCAAAATATTTCAAATAACTTTTTTTTTTTTTCCCGTTATTTGGGTGCAAAATAAGGACATAAACAAAAACCAAAATATTTCAGATAACTTTTTTTTTTATTTTTTCCCCGTTATTTGGATGCAAATAAGGACAAAAACAGAAAATCAAAATATTTCAAATAACTTTTGTTTCTTTTTTCCCGTTATTTGGGTGCAAAATAAGGACAAAAACAGAAAACCAAAATATTTCAAATAACTATTTTTTTTGTTTTTTCCCGTTATTTGCGTGCAAAATAAGAACAAAAACAGAAAACCAAAATATTTCAGATAACTTTTTTTTTATTTTTTCCCGTTATTTGTTGCAAAATAAGGACAAAAACAGAAAACCAAAATATTTCAAATAACTTTTTTTTCTCTTTTTTCCGTTATTTGGGTGCAAAATAAGGACAAAAACAGAAAACCAAAATATTTCAAATAACTTTTTTTTTATTTTTTCCTGTTATTTGGGTGCAAAATAAGGACAAAAACAGAAAACCAAAATATTTCAGATAACTTTTTTTTTATTTTTCCCGTTATTTGGGTGCAAAATAAGGACAAAAAACAGAAAACCAAAATATTTCAAATACCTTTTTCTTTATTTTTTTCCTGTTATTTGGATGCAAAATAAGGACAAAAACAGACAACCAAAATATTTCAAATAACTTTTTTTTTCTTTTTTCCCGTTATTTGGGTGCAAAATAAGGACAAAAAACAGACAACCAAAATATTTCAAATAACTTTTTTTTTTCTTTTTTCCTGTTATTTGGATGCAAAATAAGGACAAAAACAGAAAACCAAAATATTTCAAATAAGTTTTTTTTTCTTTTTTCCCGTTATTTGGGTGCAAAATAAGGACAAAAACAGAAAACCAAAATATTTCAAATAACTTTTTTTTTCTTTTTTCCCGTTATTTGGGGGCAAAATAAGGACTAAAACAGAAAACCAAAATATTTCAAATAACTTTTTTTTTATTATTTCCCCGTCATTTGGGTGCAAAATAAGGACAAAAACAGAAAACCAA
>OZ010647.1:27879453-27979959 GCA_963932195.1 Empis livida | reverse complement strand
TTTGGGTGAAAAATAAGGACAAAAACAGAAAACCAAAATATTTCAAATAACTTTTTTTTTCTTTTTTCCCGTAATTTGGATGCAAAATAAGGACAAAAACAGAAAGCCAAAATATTTCAAATAACTTTTTTTTTATTTTTTCCCGTTATTTGGGTGCAAATTAAGGACAAAAATAGAAAACCAAAATATTTCAAATAACTTTTTTTTTATTTTTTGCCGTTATTTGGGTGCAAAATAAGGACAAGAACAGAAAACCAAAATATTCCAGATAACTTTCTTTTTATTTTTTCCCGTTATTTGGGTGCAAAATAATGACAAAACAGAAAACCAAAATATTTCAAATAACTTTTATTTTATTTTTTCCAGTTATTTGGGTGCAAAATAAGGACAAAAACAGAAAACCAAAATTTTCCAGATAACTTTTTTTTTCTTTTCTCCCGTTATTTAGGTAAGGACAAAAACAGAAGACCAAAATATTTCAAATAACGTTTTTTTTATTTTTTCCCGTTATTTGGGTGCAAAATAAGGACAAAAACACAAAACCAAAATATTTCAGATAACTTTTTTTTTCTTTTTCAAATAACTTTTTTTTTATTTACAAAAAAAAAAACCAAAATATTTCAGATAACTTTTTTTTTATTTTTTCCCGTTATTTGGGTGCAAAATAAGGACTAAAACAAAAAACTAAAAAATATTTCAGATAACTTTTTTTTTCTTTTTTCCCGTTATTTAGGTGCAAAATAAGGACAAAAATAGAAAACCAAAATATTTCAGATAACTTTTTTGTTATTTTTTCCCGTTATTTGGGTGCAAAATAAGGACAAAAACAGAAAACCAAAATATTTCAGATAACTTTTTTTTTCTTTTTTCCCGTTATTTGGTTGCAAAATAAGGACAAAAACAGAAAACCAAAATATTTCAGATAACTTTTTTTTTCTTTTTTCCCGTTATTTGGGTGCAAAATAAGGACAAAAGCAGAAATCAAAATATTTCAGATAACTTTTTTTTTCTTTATTCCCGTTATTTGGGTGCAAAATAAGGACAAAAACAGAAAACCAAAATATTTCAGATAACTTTTTTTTTCTTTTTTCCCGTTATTTGGGTGCAAAATAAGGACAAATACAGAAAACCAAAATATTTCAAATAACTTTTTTTTTCTTTTTTCCCGTTATTTGGGTGCAAAATAAGGACAAAAACAGAAAATCAAAATATTTCAAATAACTTTTTTTTTCTTTTTTCCAGTTATTTGGGGGCAAAATAAGGACAAAAACAGAAAACCAAAATAATTCAAATAACTCTTTTTTTCTTTTTTCCCGTTATTTGGGTGCAAAATAAGGACAAAAACAGGAAACCAAAATATTTCAGATAACTTTTTTTTTCTTTTTTCCCGTTATTTGGGTGCAAAATAAGGACAAAAACAGAAAACCAAAATATTTCAAATAAATTTTTTTTCGTTTTTCCCGTTATTTGGGTGCAAAATAAGGACAAAAACAGAAATTCAAAATATTTCAAATAACTTTTTATTTCTTTTTTCCCGTTATTTGGGTGCAAATTAAGGACAAAAATAGAAAACCAAAATATTTCAAATAACTTTTTTTTTCTTTTTTCCCGTTATTTGGGTGCAAAATAAAGACAAAAACAGAAAACCAAAATATTTCAAATAACTTTTTTTTTCTTTTTTCCCGTTATTTGCGTGAAAAATAAGGACAAAAACAGAAAACCAAAATATTTCAGATAACTTTTTTTTTCTTTTTTCTCGTTATTTGGGTGCAAAATAAGGACAAAAACAGAAAACCAAAATATTTCAGATAACTTTTTTTTTCTTTTTTCTCGTTATTTGGGTGCAAAATAAGGACAAAAACAGAAAACCAAAATTTTCCAGATAACTTTTTTTTTCTTTTCTCCCGTTATTTAGGTGCAAAATAAGGACAAAAACAGAAAACCAAAATATTTCAAATAACGTTTTTTTTATTTTTTCCCGTTATTTGGGTGCAAAATAAGGACTAAAACAGAAAACCAAAATATTTCAGTTAACTTTTTTTTTCTTTTTTCCCGTTATTTGGGTGCAAAATAAGGACAAAAACAGAAAACCAAAATATTTCAGATAACTTTTTTTTCTTTTTTCCCGTTATTTGGGTGCAAAATAAGGAAAAAAACAGAAATCAAAATATTTCAGATAACTTTTTTTTTCTTTCTTTTAGTTAACTTTTTTTTTATTTTTTCCAGTTATTTGGGTGCAAAATAAGGGCAAAAACAAAAAACCAAAATATTTCAGATAACTTTTTTTTTCTTTTTTTCTGTTATTTGGGTGCAAAATAAGGACAAGAACAGAAAACCAAAATATTGCAGATAACTTTCTTTTTATTTTTTCCCGTTATTTGGCTGCAAAATAATGACAAAACAGAAAACCAAAATATTTCAAATAACTTTTATTTTATTTTTTCCAGTTATTTGGGTGCAAAATAAGGACAAAAACAGAAAACCAAAATTTTCCAGATAACTTTTTTTTTCTTTTCTCCCGTTATTTAGGTGCAAAATAAGGACAAAAACAGAGAACCAAAATATTTCAAATAACTTTTTTTTTATTTTTCAAATAACTTTTTTTTTATTTACAAAAAAAAAACCAAAATATTTCAGATAACTTTTTTTTTATTTTTTCCCGTTATTTGGGTGCAAAATAAGGACTAAAACAAAAAACTAAAAAATATTTCAGATAACTTTTTTTTTCTTTTTTCCCGTTATTTAGGTGCAAAATAAGGACAAAAATAGAAAACCAAAATATTTCAGATAACTTTTTTGTTATTTTTTCCCGTTATTTGGGTGCAAAATAAGGACAAAAACAGAAAACCAAAATATTTCAGATAACTTTTTTTTTCTTTTTTCCCGTTATTTGGGTGCAAAATAAGGACAAAAACAGAAAACCAAAATATTTCAGATAACTTTTTTTTTCTTTTTTCCCGTTATTTGGGTGCAAAATAAGGACAAAAACAGAAATCAAAATATTTCAGATAACTTTTTTTTTCTTTATTCCCGTTATTTGGGTGCAAAATAAGGACAAAAACAGAAAACCAAAATATTTCAGATAACTTTTTTTTTCTTTTTTCCCGTTATTTGGGTGCAAAATAAGGACAAATACAGAAAACCAAAATATTTCAAATAACTTTTTTTTTCTTTTTTCCCGTTATTTGGGTGCAAAATAAGGATAAAAACAGAAAATCAAAATATTTCAAATAACTTTTTTTTTCTTTTTTCCAGTTATTTGGGGGCAAAATAAGGACAAAAACAGAAAACCAAAATATTTCAAATAACTTTTTTTTTCTTTTTTCCCGTTATTTGGGTGCAAAATAAGGACAAAAACAGAAAACCAAAATATTTCAAATAACTTTTTTTTTCTTTTTTCCCGTAATTTGGATGCAAAATAAGGACAAAAACAGAAAGCCAAAATATTTCAAATAACTTTTTTTTTATTTTTTCCCGTTATTTGGGTGCAAATTAAGGACAAAAATAGAAAACCAAAATATTTCAAATAACTTTTTTTTGATTTTTTGCCGTTATTTGGGTGCAAAATAAGGACAAAAACAGAAAACCAAAATATTTCAGTTAACTTTTTTTTATTTTTTCCAGTTATTTGGGTGCAAAATAAGGGCAAAAACAAAAAACCAAAATATTTCAAATAACTTTTTTTTTATTTTTTCCCGTTATTTGGGTGCAAATTAAGGACAAAAACAGAAAACCAAAATATTTCAAATAACTTTTTTTTTCTTTTTTCCCGCTATTTGGGTGCAAAATAAGGACAAAAACAGAAAACCAAAATATTTCAGATAACTTTTTTTTTCTTTTTTCCCGTTATTTGGGTGCAAAATAAGGACAAAAACAGAAAACCAAAATATTTCAGATAACGTTTTTTTTCTTTTTTCCCGTTATTTGGGTGCAAAATAAGGACAAAAACAGAAAACCAAAATATTTCAGATAATTTTTTTTTATTTTTTCCCGTTATTTAGGTTCAAAATAAGGACAAAAACAGAAAACCAAAATATTTCAGATATTTTTTTTTCTTTTTCCCCGTTATTTAGGTGCAAAATAAACACAAAAAACAGAAAACCAAAATATTTCAGATACCTTTTTTTTCTTTTTTCCCGTTATTTAGGTTCAAAATAAGGACCAAAACAGAAAACCAAAATATTTCAGATATTTTTTTTTCTTTTTTCCCGTTATTTGGGTGCAAAATAAGGACAAAAACAGAAAACCAAAATATTTCAGATAACTTTTTTTTTTTCCCCGTTATTTGGGTGCAAAATAAGGACAAAAACAAAAACCAAAATATTTCAGATAACTTTTTTTTTCTTTTTTCCGTTTATTTGGGTGCAAAACAAAAACAGAAAACCAAAATATTTCAGATAACTTTTTTTTAATTTTTTCCCGTTATTTGGGTGCAAAATAAGGACAAAAACAGAAAACCAAAAGATTTCAAATAACTTTTTTTTTCTTTTTTCCCGTTATTTGGGTGCAAAATAAGGACAAAAACAGAAAACCAAAATATTTCAAATAACTTTTTTTTTTCTTTTTTCCCGTTATTTGGGGCAAAATAAAGACAAAAACAGAAAACCAAAATATTTCAAATAACTTTTTTTTTCTTTTTTCCCGTTATTTGGGTGCAAATAAAAACAAAAACAGAAAACCAAAATATTTCAAATAACTTTTTTTTTCTTTTTTCCCGTTATTTGGGTGAAAAATAAGGACAAAAACAGAAAACCAAAATATTTCAAATAACTTTTTTTTTCTTTTTTCCCGTAATTTGGGTGCCAAATAAGGACAAAAACAGAAAGCCAAATTTTTCAAATAACTTTTCTTTTATTTTTTCCCGTTATTTGGGTGCAAAATAAGGACAAAAATAGAAAACCAAAATATTTCAGATAACTTTTTTTTTCTTTTTTCCGGTTATTTGGGTGCAAAATAAGGACAAAAACAGAAAACCAAAATATTTCAAATAACTTTTTTTTTATTTTTTCCCGTTATTTGGGTGCAAAATAAGGACAAAAACAGAAAACCAAAATATTCCAGATAACTTTCTTTTTATTTTTTCCCGTTATTTGGGTGCAAAATAATGACAAAATAGAAAACCAAAATATTTCAAATAACTTTTATTTTATTTTTTCCCGTTATTTGGTTGCAAAATAAGGACAAAAACAGAAAACCAAAATATTTCAAATAACTTTTTTTTTCTTTTTTCCCGCTATTTGGGTGCAAAATACGGACAAAACCAGAAAACCAAAATATTTCAGATAACTTTTTTTTTCTTTTTTCCTGTTATTTGGGTGCAAAATAAGGACAAGAACAGAAAACCAAAATATTTCAGTTAACTTTTTTTTATTTTTTCCAGTTATTTGGGTGCAAAATAAGGGCAAAAACAAAAAACCAAAATATTTCAGATAACTTTTTTTTTCTTTTTTTCTGTTATTTGGGTGCAAAATAAGGACAAGAACAGAAAACCAAAATATTCCAGATAACTTTCTTTTTATTTTTTCCCGTTATTTGGGTGCAAAATAATGACAAAACAGAAAACCAAAATATTTCAAATAACTTTTATTTTATTTTTTCCCGTTATTTGGTTGCAAAATAAGGACAAAAACAGAAAACCAAAATATTTCAAATAACTTTTTTTTTCTTTTTTCCCGCTATTTAAGTGCAAAATAAGGACAAAAATAGAAAACCAAAATATTTCACATAACTTTTTTTTTCTTTTTTCCCGTTATTTGAGTGCAAAATAAGGACAAAAACAGAAAACCAAAATATTTCAGATAACGTTTTTTTTCTTTTTTCCGGTTATTTGGGTGCAAAATAAGGACAAAAACAGAAAACCAAAATATTTCAGATAATTTTTTTTTATTTTTTCCCGTTATTTAGGTTCAAAATAAGGACAAAAACAGAAAACCAAAATATTTCAGATATTTTTTTTTCTTTTTCCCCGTTATTTAGGTGCAAAATAAAGACAAAAACAGAAAACCAAAATATTTCAGATACCTTTTTTTTCTTTTTTCCCGTTATTTAGGTTCAAAATAAGGACCAAAACAGAAAACCAAAATATTTCAGATATTTTTTTTTCTTTTTTCCCGTTATTTGGGTGCAAAATAAGGACAAAAACAGAAAACCAAAATATTTCAGATAACTTTTTTTTTTTCCCCGTTATTTGGGTGCAAAATAAGGACAAAAACAAAAACCAAAATATTTCAGATAACGTTTTTTTTCTTTTTTCCGGTTATTTGGGTGCAAAATAAGGACAAAAACAGAAAACCAAAATATTTCAGATAACTTTTTTTTAATTTTTTCCCGTTATTTGGGTGCAAAATAAGGACAAAAACAGAAAACCAAAAGATTTCAAATAACTTTTTTTTTCTTTTTTCCCGTTATTTGGGTGCAAAATAAGGACAAAAACAGAAAACCAAAATATTTCAAATAACTTTTTTTTTTCTTTTTTCCCGTTATTTGGGGCAAAATAAAGACAAAAACAGAAAACCAAAATATTTCAAATAACTTTTTTTTTCTTTTTTCCCGTTATTTGGGTGCAAATAAAAACAAAAACAGAAAACCAAAATATTTCAAATAACTTTTTTTTTCTTTTTTCCCGTTATTTGGGTGAAAAATAAGGACAAAAACAGAAAACCAAAATATTTCAAATAACTTTTTTTTTCTTTTTTCCCGTAATTTGGGTGCCAAATAAGGACAAAAACAGAAAGCCAAATTTTTCAAATAACTTTTCTTTTATTTTTTCCCGTTATTTGGGTGCAAAATAAGGACAAAAATAGAAAACCAAAATATTTCAGATAACTTTTTTTTTCTTTTTTCCGGTTATTTGGGTGCAAAATAAGGACAAAAACAGAAAACCAAAATATTTCAAATAACTTTTTTTTTATTTTTTCCCGTTATTTGGGTGCAAAATAAGGACAAAAACAGAAAACCAAAATATTCCAGATAACTTTCTTTTTATTTTTTCCCGTTGTTTGGGTGCAAAATAATGACAAAATAGAAAACCAAAATATTTCAAATTACTTTTATTTTATTTTTTCCCGTTATTTGGTTGCAAAATAAGGACAAAAACAGAAAGCCAAATTTTTCAAATAACTTTTCTTTTATTTTTTCCCGTTATTTGGGTGCAAAATAAGGACAAAAATAGAAAACCAAAACAATTCAGTTAACTTTTTTTTATTTTTTCCCGTTATTTGGGTGCAAAATAAGGACAAAAACAAAAAACCAATATATTTCAGATAACTTTTTTTTTCTTTTTTCCTGTTATTTGGGTGCAAAATAAGGACAATAACAGAAAACCAAAATATTTCAAATAACTTTTATTTTATTTTTTCCCGTTATTTGGTTGCAAAATAAGGACAAAAACAGAAAACCAAAATATTTCAAATAACTTTTTTTTTCTTTTTTCCCGCTATTTGGGTGCAAAATAAGGACAAAACCTGAAAACCAAAATATTTCAGATAACTTTTTTTTTCTTTTTTCCCGTTATTTGGGTGCAAAATAAGGACAAAAACAGAAAACCAAAATATTTCAGATAACGTTATTTTTCTTTTTCCCCGTTATTTAGGTGCAAAATAAAGACAAAAACAGAAAACCAAAATATTTCAGATACCTTTTTTTCTTTTTTCCCGTTATTTGCGTGCAAAATAAGGACAAAAACAGAAAACCAAAATATTTCAAATAACTTTTTTTTTCTTTTTTCCCGTTATTTGGGTGCAAAATAAGGACAAAAACAGAAAACCAAAATTTTCCAGATAACTTTTTTTTTCTTTTCTCCCGTTATTTAGGTGCAAAATAAGGACAAAAACAGAAAACCAAAATATTTCAGATAACTTTTTTTTTCTTTTTTCCGGTTATTTGGGTGCAAAATAAGGACAAAAACAGAAAACCAAAATATTTCAGATAATTTTTTTTTATTTTTTCCCGTTATTTGGGTGCAAAATAAGGACAAAAACAGAAAACCAAAATATTTCAGATAACTTTTTTTTTATTTTTTCCCGTTATTTGGGTGCAAAATAATGACAAAACAGAAAACCAAAATATTTCAAATAACTTTTTTTTTATTTTTTCCCGTTAGTTGGGTGCAAAATAAGGACAAAAACAGAAAACCAAAATATTTCAAATAACTTTTTTTAAATTTTTTCCCGTTATTTGGGTCCAAAATATGGACAAAAACAGACAACCAAAATATTTCAAATAACTTTTTTTTTATTTTTTCTCGTTATTTGGGTGCAAAATAAGGACAAAAGCAGAAAACCAAAATATTTCAGATAACTTTTTTTTTCTTTTTTCCCATTATTTGGGTGCAAAATAAGGACAAAAACAGAAAGCCAAAATATTTCAGATAACTTTTTTTTTCTTTTTTCCCGTTATTTGGGTGCAAAATAAGGACAAAAACAGAAAACCAAAATATTTCAGATAACTTTTTTTTTCTTTTTTTTCTTTTTTCCCGTCATTTGGGTGCAAAATAAGGACAAAAACAGAAAACCAAAATATTTCAGATACCTTTTTTTCTTTTTTCCGGTTATTTAGGTTCAAAATAAGGACAAAAACAGAAAACCAAAATATTTCAGATAACGTTTTTTTTATTTTTTCCCGTTATTTGGGTGCGAAATAAGGACAAAAACAAAACCAAAATATTTCAGATAACTTTTTTTTTCTTTTTTCCCGTTATTTGGGTGCAAAATAAGGACAAAAACAGAAAACCAAAATATTTCAGATAACTTTTTTTTTATTTTTTCCCGTTATTTGGGTGCAAAATAAGGACAAAAACAAAAAACCAAAATATTTCAGATAACTTTTTTTGTCTTTTTTCCCGTTATTTGGGTGCAAAATAAGGACAAAAACAGAAAACCAAAATATTTCAGATAACTTTTTTTTTCTTTTTTCCCGTTATTTGGGTGCAAAATAAGGACAAAAATAGAAAACCAAAATATTTCAGATAACTTTTTTGTTATTTTTTGCCGTTATTTGGCTGCAAAATAAGGACAAAAACAGAAAACCAAAATATTTCAGATAACTTTTTTTTCTTTTTTCCCGTTATTTGGGTGCAAAATAAGGACAAAAACAGAAAGCCAAAATATTTCAAATAACTTTTTTTTTATTTTTTCCCGTTATTTGGGTGCAAAATAAGGACAAAAATAGAAAACCAAAATATTTCAGATAACTTTTTTTTTCTTTTTTCCCGTTATTTGGGTGCAAAATAAGGACAAAAACAGAAAACCAAAATATTTCAAATAACTTTTTTTTTATTTTTTCCCGTTATTTGGGTGCAAAATAAGGACAAAAACAGAAAACCAAAATATTTCAGTTAACTTTTTTTTTATTTTTTCCCGTTATTTGGGTGCAAAATAAGGACAAAAACAGAAAACCAAAATATTTCAGATAACTTTTTTTTTCTTTTTTCCTGTTATTTGGGTGCAAAATAAGGACAAGAAAACCAAAATATTCCAGATAACTTTCTTTTTATTTTTTCCCGTTATTTGGGTGCAAAATAATGACAAAACAGAAAACCAAAATATTTCAAATAACTTATATTTTATTTTTTCACGTTATTTGGTTGCAAAATAAGGACAAAAACAGAAAACCTAAATATTTCAAATAACTTTTTTTTTCCTTTTTTCCCGCTATTTGGGTGCAAAATAAGGACAAAAACAGAAAACCAAAATATTTCAGATAACTTTTTTTTCTTTTTTCCCGTTATTTGGGTGCAAAATAAGGACAAAAACAGAAAACCAAAATATTTCAAATAACGTTTTTTTTCTTTTTCCCCGTTTTATTTTGGTTTTCTGTTTTGTCCTTATTTAGGTTCAAAATAAGGACAAAAACAGAAAACCAAAATATTTCAGGTACCTTTTTTTTCTTTTTTCCCATTATTTAGGTTCAAAATAAGGACAAAAACAGAAAACCAAAATATTTCAGATATTTTTTTTTCTTTTTTCCCGTTATTTGGGTGCAAAATAAGGACAAAAACCGAAAACCAAAATATTTCAGATAACTTTTTTTTTCTTTTTTCCGGTTAGTTGGGTGCAAAATAAGGACAAAAACAGAAAACCAAAATATTTCAGATAACTTTTTTTTAATTTTTTCCTGTTATTTGGGTGCAAAATAAGGACAAAAACAGAAAACCAAAATATTTCAAATAACTTTTTTTTTCTTTTTTCTCGTTATTTGGGTGCAAAATAAGGACAAAAACAGAAAACCAAAATATTTCAAATACCTTTTTTTTTTTCTTTTTTCCCGTTATTTGGGGCAAAATAAAGACAAAAACAGAAAACCAAAATATTTCAAATAACTTTTTTTTTCTATTTTCCCGTTATTTGGGTGCAAAATAAGGACAAAAACAAAACCAAAATATTTCAGATAACTTTTTTTTTCTTTTTTTCCGTTATTTGGGTGAAAAATAAGGACAAAAACAGAAAACCAAAATATTTCAAATAACTTTTTTTTTCTTTTTTCCCGTAATTTGGGTGCCAAATAAGGACAAAAATAGAAAACCAAAATATTTCAGATAACTTTTTTTTTCTTTAACAAAACCAAAATATTTCAGATAACTTTTTTTTTCTTTTTTCCCGTTATTTGGGTGCAAAATAAGGACAAAAACAGAAAACCAAAATATTTCAGATAACTTTTTTTTTAATTTTTCCCGTTATTTGGGTGCAAAATAAGGACAAAAACAAAAAACCAAAATATTTCAGATAACTTTTTTTGTCTTTTTTCCCGTTATTTGGGTGTAAAATAAGGACAAAAACAGAAAACCAAAATATTTCAGATAACTTTTTTTTTCTTTTTTCCCGTTATTTGGGTGCAAAATAAGGACAAAAATAGAAAACCAAAATATTTCAGATAACTTTTTTGTTATTTTTTGCCGTTATTTGGGTGCAAAATAAGGACAAAAACAGAAAACCAAAATATTTCAGATAACTTTTTTTTTCTTTTTTCCCGTTATTTGGGTGCAAAATAAGGACAAAAACAGAAAGCCAAAATATTTCAAATAACTTTTTTTTTATTTTTTACCGTTATTTGGGTGCAAAATAAGGACAAAAACAGAAAACCAAAATATTTCAGATAACTTTTTTTTTCTTTTTTCCGTTATTTGGGTGCAAAATAAGGACAAAAACAGAAAACCAAAATATTTCAAATAACTTTTTTTTTATTTTTTCCCGTTATTTGGGTGCAAAATAAGGACAAAAACAGAAAACCAAAATATTTCAGTTAACTTTTTTTTTATTTTTTCCCGTTATTTGGGTGCAAAATAAGGACAAAAACAGAAAACCAAAATATTTGAGATAATTTTTTTTTCTTTTTTCCTGTTATTTGGGAGCAAAATAAGGGCAAGAAAACCAAAATATTCCAGATAACTTTCTTTTTATTTTTTCCCGTTATTTGGGTGCAAAATAATGACAAAACAGAAAACCAAAATATTTCAAATAACTTATATTTTATGTTTTCCCGTTATTTGGTTGCAAAATAAGGACAAAAACAGAAAACCTAAATATTTCAAATAACTTTTTTTTTCTTTTTTCCCGCTATTTGGGTGCAAAATAAGGACAAAAACAGAAAACCAAAATATTTCAGAGAACTTTTTTTTTCTTTTTTCCCGTTATTTGGGTGCAAAATAAGGACAAAAACAGAAAACCAAAATATTTCAGATAACGTTTTTTTTCTTTTTCCCCGTTTTATTTTGGTTTTCTGTTTAGTCCTTATTTAGGTTCAAAATAAGGACAAAAACAGAAAACCAAAATATTTCAGGTACCTTTTTTTTCTTTTTTCCGTTATTTAGGTTCAAAATAAGGACAAAAACAGAAAACCAAAATATTTCAGATATTTTTTTTTCTTTTTTCCCGTTATTTGGGTGCAAAATAAGGACAAAAACCGAAAACCAAAATATTTCAGATAACTTTTTTTTTCTTTTTTCCGGTTAGTTGGGTGCAAAATAAGGACGAAAACAGAAAACCAAAATATTTCAGATAACTTTTTTTTAATTTTTTCCCGTTATTTGGGTGCAAAATAAGGACAAAAACAGAAAACCAAAATATTTCAAATAACTTTTTTTTTCTTTTTTCCCGTTATTTGGGTGCAAAATAAGGACAAAAACAGAAAACCAAAATATTTCAAATAACTTTTTTTTTTTCTTTTTTCCCGTTATTTGGGGCAAAATAAAGACAAAAACAGAAAACCAAAATATTTCAGATAACTTTTTTTTTCTTTTTTCCCGTTATTTGGGTGCAAAATAAGGACAAAAACAGAAAACCAAAATATTTCAGTTAACTTTTTTTTATTTTTTCCCGTTATTTGGGTGCAAAATAAGGACAAAAACAGAAAACCAAAATATTTGAGATAATTTTTTTTTCTTTTTTCCTGTTATTTGGGAGCAAAATAAGGGCAAGAAAACCAAAATATTCCAGATAACTTTCTTTTTATTTTTTCCCGTTATTTGGGTGCAAAATAATGACAAAACAGAAAACCAAAATATTTCAAATAACTTATATTTTATGTTTTCCCGTTATTTAGTTGCAAAATAAGGACAAAAACAGAAAACCTAAATATTTCAAATAACTTTTTTTTTCTTTTTTCCCGCTATTTGGGTGCAAAATAAGGACAAAAACAGAAAACCAAAATATTTCAGAGAACTTTTTTTTTCTTTTTTCCCGTTATTTGGGTGCAAAATAAGGACAAAAACAGAAAACCAAAATATTTCAGATAACGTTTTTTTTCTTTTTCCCCGTTTTATTTTGGTTTTCTGTTTAGTCCTTATTTAGGTTCAAAATAAGGACAAAAACAGAAAACCAAAATATTTCAGGTACCTTTTTTTTCTTTTTTCCCGTTATTTAGGTTCAAAATAAGGACAAAAACAGAAACCAAAATATTTCAGATATTTTTTTTTCTTTTTTCCCGTTATTTGGGTGCAAAATAAGGACAAAAACCGAAAACCAAAATATTTCAGATAACTTTTTTTTTCTTTTTTCCGGTTAGTTGGGTGCAAAATAAGGACGAAAACAGAAAACCAAAATATTTCAGATAACTTTTTTTTAATTTTTTCCCGTTATTTGGGTGCAAAATAAGGACAAAAACAGAAAACCAAAATATTTCAAATAACTTTTTTTTTCTTTTTTCCCGTTATTTGGGTGCAAAATAAGGACAAAAACAGAAAACCAAAATATTTCAAATAACTTTTTTTTTTTCTTTTTTCCCGTTATTTGGGGCAAAATAAAGACAAAAACAGAAAACCAAAATATTTCAGATAACTTTTTTTTTCTTTTTTCCCGTTATTTGGGTGAAAAATAAGGACAAAAACAGAAAACCAAAATATTTCAAATAACTTTTTTTTTCTTTTTTCCCCTAATTTGGGTGCCAAATAAGGACAAAAACAGAAAGCCAAAGTTTTCAAATAACTTTTCTTTTATTTTTTCCCGTTATTTGGGTGCAAAATAAGGACAAAAATAGAAAACCAAAATATTTCAGAAAACTTTTTTTTTCTTTTTTCCCGTTATTTGGGTGCAAAATAAGGACAAAAACAGACAACCAAAATAATTCAGTTAACTTTTTTTTTATTTTTTCCCGTTATTTGGGTGCAAAATAAGGACAAAAACAAAAAACCAAAATATTTCAGATAACTTTTTTTTCTTTTTTCCTGTTATTTGGGTGCAAAATAAGGACAAAAACAGAAAACCAAAATATTTCAGTTAACTTTTTTTTTATTTTTTCCCGTTATTTGGGTGCAAAATAAAGACAAAAACAGAAAACCAAAATATTTCAGATAACTTTTTTTTTTCTTTTTTCCTGTTATTTGGGTGCAAAATAAGGACAAGAAAACCAAAATATTCCAGATAACTTTCTTTTTATTTTTTCCCGTTATTTGGGTGCAAAATAATGACAAAACAGAAAACCAACATATTTCAAATAACTTATATTTTATTTTTTCCCGTTATTTGGTTGCAAAATAAGGACAAAAACAGAAAACCTAAATATTTCAAATAACTTTTTTTTTCTTTTTTCCGCTATTTGGGTGCAAAATAAGGACAAAAACAGAAAACCAAAATATTTCAGATAACGTTTTTTTTCTTTTTCCCCGTTTTATTTTGGTTTTCTGTTTTGTCCTTATTTAGGTTCAAAATAAGGACAAAAACAGAAAACCAAAATATTTCAGGTACCTTTTTTTTCTTTTTTCCCGTTATTTAGGTTCAAAATAAGGACAAAAACAGAAAACCAAAATATTTCAGATATTTTTTTTTCTTTTTTCCCGTTATTTGGGTGCAAAATAAGGACAAAAACCGAAAACCAAAATATTTCAGATAACTTTTTTTTTCTTTTTTCCGGTTAGTTGGGTGCAAAATAAGGACAAAAACAGAAAACCAAAATATTTCAGATAACTTTTTTTTAATTTTTTCCCGTTATTTGGGTGCTAAATAAGGACAAAAACAGAAAACCAAAATATGTCAAATAAGTTTTTTTTCTTTTTTCCCGTTATTTGGGTGCAAAATAAGGACAAAAACAGAAAACCAAAATATTTCAAATAACTTTTTTTTTCTTTTTTCCCGTTATTTGGTGCAAAATAAAGACAAAAACAGAAAACCAAAATATTTCAAATAACTTTTTTTTTCTTTTTTCCCGTTATTTGGGTGCAAAATAAGGACAAAAACAAAACCAAAATATTTCAGATAACTTTTTTTTTCATTTTTCCCGTTATTTGGGTGAAAAATAAGGACAAAAACAGAAAACCAAAATATTTCAAATAACTTTTTTTTTTCTTTTTTCCCGTAATTTGGGTGCCAAATAAGGACAAAAACAGAAAGCCAAATTTTTCAAATAACTTTTCTTTTCTTTTTTCCCATTATTTGGGTGCAAAATAAGTACAAAAACAGAAAGCCAAAATATTTCAGAAAACTTTTTTTTTCTTTTTTCCCGTAATTTGGGTGCAAAATAAGGACAAAAACAGAAAACCAAAATATTTCAAATAACTTTTTTTTTATTTTTTCCCGTTATTTGGGTGCAAAATAAGGACAAAAACAGAAAACCAAAATAATTCAGTTAACTTTTTTTTTATTTTTTCCCGTTATTTGGGTGCAAAATAAGGACAAAAACAAAAAACCAAAATATTTCAGATAACTTTTTTTTTCTTTTTTCCTGTTATTTGGGTGCAAAATAAGGACAAGAACAGAAAACCAAAATATTCCAGATAACTTTCTTTTTATTTTTTCCCGTTATTTGGGTGCAAAATAATGACAAAACAGAAAACCAAAATATTTCAAATAACTTTTATTTTATTTTTTCCCGTTATTTGGTTGCAAAATAAGGACAAAAACAGAAAATCAAAATATTTCAAATAACTTTTTTTTTCTTTTTTCCCGCTATTTGGGTGCAAAATAAGGACAAAACCAGAAAACCAAAATATTTCAGATACCTTTTTTTTTCTTTTTTCCCGTTATTTGGGTGCAAAATAATAACAAAACAGAAAACCAAAATATTTCAAATAACTTTTTTTTTATTTTTTCCCGTTAGTTGGGTGCAAAATAAGGACAAAAACAGAAAACCAAAATATTTCAAATAACTTTTTTTAAATTTTTCCCGTTATTTGGGTGCAAAATATGGACAAAAACAGACAACCAAAATATTTCAAATAACTTTTTTTTTATTTTTTCTCGTTATTTGGGTGCAAAATAAGGACAAAAGCAGAAAACCAAAATATTTCAGATAACTTTTTTTTTCTTTTTTCCCATTATTTGGGTGCAAAATAAGGACAAAAACAGAAAGCCAAAATATTTCAGATAACTTTTTTTTTCTTTTTTCCCGTTATTTGGGTGCAAAATAAGGACAAAAACAAAAAACCAAAATATTCCAGATAACGTTTTTTTTATTTTTTCCCGTTATTTGGGTGCGAAATAAGTACAAAAACAAAACCAAAATATTTCAGATAACTTTTTTTTTCTTTTTTCCCGTTATTTGGGTGCAAAATAAGGACAAAAACAGAAAACCAAAATATTTCAGATAACTTTTTTTTATTTTTTCCCGTTATTTGGGTGCAAAATAAGGACAAAAACGAAAAACCAAAATATTTCAGATAACTTTTTTTGTCTTTTTTCCCGTTATTTGGGTGCAAAATAAGGACAAAAACAGAAAACCAAAATATTTCAGATAACTTTTTTTTTCTTTTTTCCCGTTATTTAGGTTCAAAATAAGGACAAAAACAGAAAACCAAAATATTTCAGATAACTTTTTTGTTATTTTTTCCCGTTATTTGGGTGCAAAATAAGGACAAAAACAGAAAACCAAAATATTTCAGATAACTTTTTTTTTCTTTTTTCCTGTTATTTGGGTGCAAAATAAGGACAAGAAAACCAAAATATTCCAGATAACTTTCTTTTTATTTTTTCCCGTTATTTGGGTGCAAAATAATGACAAAACAGAAAACCAAAATATTTCAAATAACTTATATTTTATTTTTTCCCGTTATTTGGGTGCAAAATAAGGACAAAAACAGAAAACCAAAATATTTCAGATAACTTTTTTTTTTATTTTTTCCCGTTATTTGGGTGCAAAATAAGGACAAAAACAAAAAACCAAAATATTTCAGATAACTTTTTTTGTCTTTTTTCCCGTTATTTGGGTGCAAAATAAGGACAAAAACAGAAAACCAAAATATTTCAGATAACTTTTTTTTTCTTTTTTCCCGTTATTTGGGTGCAAAATAAGGACAAAAACAGGAAACCAAAATATTTCAGATAACTTTTTTTTTCTTTTTTCCCGTTATTTGGGTGCAAAATAAGGACAAAAACAGAAAGCCAAAATATTTCAAATAACTTTTTTTTTATTTTTTCCCGTTATTTGGGTGCAAAATAAGGACAAAAATAGAAAACCAAAATATTTCAGATAACTTTTTTTTTCTTTTTTCCCGTTATTTGGGTGCAAAATAAGGACAAAAACAGAAAACCAAAATATTTCAAATAACTTTTTTTTTATTTTTTCCCGTTATTTGGGTGCAAAATAAGGACAAAAACAGAAAACCAAAATATTTCAGTTAACTTTTTTTTTCTTTTTTCCTGTTATTTGGGTGCAAAATAAGGACAAGAAAACCAAAATATTCCAGATAACTTTCTTTTTATTTTTTCCCGTTATTTGGGTGCAAAATAATGACAAAACAGAAAACCAAAATATTTCAAATAACTTATATTTTATTTTTTCCCGTTATTTGGTTGCAAAATAAGGACAAAAACGGAAAACCTAAATATTTCAAATAACTTTTTTTTTCTTTTTTCCCGCTATTTGGGTGCAAAATAAGGACAAAAACAGAAAACCAAAATATTTCAGATAACTTTTTTTTTCTTTTTTCCCGTTATTTGCGTGCAAAATAAGGACAAAAACAGAAAACCAAAATATTTCAGATAACTTTTTTTTTATTTTTTCCCGTTATTTGGGTGCAAAATAAGGACAAAAACAGAAAACCAAAATATTTCAAATAACTTTTTTTTTATTTTTTCCCGTTATTTGGGTGCAAAATAAGGACAAAAACAGAAAACCAAAATATTTCAAATAACTTTTTTTTTCTTTTTTCCCGTAATTTGGGTGCCAAATAAGGACAAAAACAGAAAGCCAAATTTTTCAAATAACTTTTCTTTTATTTTTTCCCGTTATTTGGGTGCAAAATAAGGACAAAAATAGAAAACCAAAATATTTCAGAAAACTTTTTTTTTCTTTTTTCCCGTTATTTGGGTGCAAAATAAGGACAAAAATAGAAAACCAAAATATTTCAGAAAACTTTTTTTTTCTTTTTTCCCGTAATTTGGGTGCAAAATAAGGACAAAAACAGAAAACCAAAATATTTCAAATAACTTTTTTTTTATTTTTTCCCGTTATTTGGGTGCAAAATAAGGACAAAAACAGAAAACCAAAATAATTCAGTTAACTTTTTTTTTATTTTTTCCCGTTATTTGGGTGCAAAATAAGGACAAAAACAAAAAACCAAAATATTTCAGATAACTTTTTTTTCTTTTTTCCTGTTATTTGGGTGCAAAATAAGGACAAGAACAGAAAACCAAAATATTCCAGATAACTTTCTTTTTATTTTTTCCCGTTATTTGGGTGCAAAATAATGACAAAACAGAAAACCAAAATATTTCAAATAACTTTTATTTTATTTTTTCCCGTTATTTGGTTGCAAAATAAGGACAAAAACAGAAAATCAAAATATTTCAAATTTTTTTTTTTTTCTATTTATTTTATTTTGTAACTATCTTTAAATAATAACAAGATATCCAACAAAACATGTGACAATTTGATTAAGACATTTGACATTAGAAGAAATTGACCTGTAGACAAATATTCATTAATATTTATCCATTAAGAAAATTTTATGATGTTGACAACAATAAAGCGCTGAATACAATGGTTTAACTTGCGAATCTAGTTTGAAGATCGAACGGCTGATGACGTTTTAGTCTGCTTTGTACCACGTCTGTTTGTAGAGATCTGGCGAGTATATTCGGATGATTAGCTAATCTGTTGTGATATTTTATGCTGATGTTATGAATTTCTTGTTTGACAGATCTAAGATTTAGATCATTTAGAATGGTGCTGTTTTTGACGTACCATGGTGCATTGACTATTTTTCTCAAGGTTTTGGATTGGAAGCGTTCAATTATTACAATATTTGATTTGCTCGTTGTTCCCCACAATTCGATACCGTACGTCCAGATCGGTTTAATGATGCTTTTGTAGATAATAACTTTATTTTCTAGAGATAGTTGGGATTTTTTTCCTAGAAGCCAGTACATGGAGTTTAGCTTAAGTCTGAGCTGCTTAATTTTGTTGAAAATGTGTGTTCTCCAAAGTAGCTTTCTGTCTAAGTGAAGGCCGAGATATTTAGCGGAGCTAGTTTGTGGCAAAGTAATATTGTTAAAAAGTACTGGAGGGCAGGTTTCTCTTCTTGTGGTAAATGTTACATGGCACGACTTAGTTTCATTTGCTTTTATTCTCCATCTTTTTAACCAATTTTGAATATTGGACAAGCTGTTTTGAAGATTTTGTGAGGCAGCGTCAGGGTTGGAGTGTGATGACATAACAACAGTGTCGTCTGCGAACGTGGCTGTAGTGGTGAGGTAATTTGTAGGTAAGTCTGTGGTAAAAAGCAGGTAAAGTAGTGGCCCAAGAACACTACCTTGTGGGACTCCTGACTTGATGTCATGTAGGTTTGTGCATGCTTCATTATACTTAACCATAAATTTTCTGTTATTTAGGTACGATGCCAAGACTTCGTACATATGGTGAGGAAGTGTTTTTTTAAGCTTGAAGAGTAGGCCAGTATGCCAAACCTTGTCAAAGGCTTGTGAAATGTCAAGAAACGCTGCGGAGCAATATTTTTTTTGATGAAGTGTAGCATTGATTTTATGGACAACCCTGTGTATTTGCTCAGTAGTGCCATGTTTAATTCTGAAGCCAAACTGATGGTTTGGTATAAGTTGGTGTGAGTTGATGTAGTCGAGTAGCCGTGTTAGTAGTAGTTTTTCCAAGACTTTTGAGAGAATCGGAAGAAGACTTATCGGCCTGTACGATTCAACCAGATTGTGATCTTTCCCAGGTTTAGGAATTAGTATGATCTGCGCAATTTTCCATTCTTTGGGAAAGTAAGATGTTCTCAATACACTGTTAAAGAGGTATGTTAGATAACGTATCGCATTTCTGGGTAGTTCCTTCAGCATTTTTCCATCAATTCTATCATAACCTGGAGATTTTTTGACGTTTATATTTTTAATTGTTTCTTCGATTTCATGTATGGTAAAGTTTTTAATTGGTAAGCTCATTTGGAAAGGAGAAGACAAAAGGTCAATGAGTTCGCTGTCCTCTGTATCAGCATTATCTGCAGGGTAAGGCGTGAATGTTTTTTCTAAGTGTTCAGCAAACGTTTGCGCTTTATCATCGTCACTGCTAGCCCACTCATTATTATTTTTTTTAATGGGTGGAATATGATTCTGCGGCTGCTTTATTTTTCTCGTCGCTTTCCACAGCGAATATTCGGACTGTTTTGATGGTGACAGATTCCGCAGATAATTACCTATCGAGTCATTTTTTAGTTTAAGTATTAATGCTTTGAGGTCTTTGGTTGCTTGGTTTAAATTCAACTTGTCAGAGGGAGCTCTTGTTTTTTGCCAGATTTTTCTAAGTCTTCTTTTTGTTTCTATTTTTTGTTTGACAAGTGTCGAGCAAACCGTACGTTGTTTTTTTTTTGTCTGAGGGGGTGTTGCGTCATGGATGGATTCTAATACGACCCTGTTGAAAAAATTAACCGCTTCAGATATTTCTTCCGCAGTTTTTAATGGAATCAGTGATGACAAATTATTTTTTATCGATGTTCTGAAATTGTCCCAGTTGGTAGAGTTGTTGTGTAGCTTAGGTAACTTGTTAGCGTCGGAAATTGTAGCATTTAGTGTCAAAATAACTGGAGAATGATCAGATGAAAGTTCTAAGCTGGAGGCAGCTGAAATATTTGAAGTTGGTAATCCTTTTACAATGCCGAAGTCTATAAGGTCCGGTGTTTTTCTTATATCAGTGGGCCAGTATGTCGGTTTTCCGGTCGAAACGCTACTTAGACCACAGTCTTCCATGGATTGGAACAGTTGTCTACCCCTATGTGTGATAATACGTGATCCCCAATGGGTGTGTTTGGCGTTAAAGTCTCCACCTGCGATGAACCTGTTACCTAATGTTTTGAAGAAGTCTGTAAATTGACCTTTATTTAGGCTGTGCTTTGGAGGACAATACAATGCGGATATGGTTAGTGGACCACGCCAATCTTCAACTGATATGCTTGTAGCTTGTAGATGATCCTTATTGTACTTGGGTAGTACATAATGTTTAATTGTGTTTCTAACTAAGATGGCCGAGCCACCATGCGCTGTACCATCCGGGTGTTTCGTATCGTAAATTTTATAGTTGTTTAAATTAAAGTAATTTTTGTTTGTAAAATGTGTTTCAGATATAAGGAGTATATCTATTTTGTGATTGTGTAAGAACGTTGATACTTCAAGTCTGTGTTGTGACAGTCCGTTGGCGTTCCAGATTCCTATTTTAAATAGTTGGGCCATTTTTGTTGCTAACAAGCGCGGTTAACAAATGAATCATAGATGCCATTTGGGTCATGAGGTTTCTCATCATCTCTGTCAGTTCGGAGATTTCACTGGGTTTGGGACTTACCACTCCACTTTGCGAGTGTGTAGGATCTGGCAGTTGGTAAGTAGGCGGTGCTGAAGTGGCATTGTTTAGTACACTGGCGAAGGTGATACCTGGTTGAATGGTTTGACTTTTGTAGGAATTTTCGTTGGTGTTAAATCTTTCATTTGTGTTTACTGTAGGATCTTTTTTCCTCAATGAGGGAAATGTTTTACTCTGCAGGTTTTTGTAATGGCTGCACCCTTTGTAGTTCGCTGGATGGTTCATTAGACAGAGAACGCATTTGACATTTCCATCTTGCACTTTTCTCGGACAGTCTCTGGAGTGATGTTCTTCAGCGCATTTAACGCATCTGGGTTTTCTGGTGCAGTACTTTGTAGTGTGACCATAACGTTGGCATGACGTACACTGTGGTAGGTCACGTTTTTTATGTGGTGGTTCGAAGGAAACAACAGTATGATAAAGTCTTTTTATGTTGTATATCTCCTTATTATTTGTTTGTGGGCTGATATCTACATAAAAAAGTGGCAAAGGCTGCTTAGTAGTACTATTTCTTATGTTGTGTATGTTACAGACCGAGTGTCCATGTTTTTCTATTTCACTTTTTATTGTTTCCACATTAAGGGATGGATGTAGTCCACGTAAAACAGTTCTAAAGCTCCTATCTGACTTCATTTTATAAGTGTGGAATTCTTGTTTTTTAGCTGATAACTCATTAACTATAAGTTTATAGGTATCAGGATCTGAAGCTTGAATTTTAACCTCTTCAGCGCTGATTAGTTTTAGTATATGTTTGTCTGGTGCTATTTTGACCAATAGTTCGGTTAGTGGACTGATGTTTTGCACTCCGGCTACAAAAATTGGTGGTGGTTTTAAGACTTTGGGTGGAGTGTTGTTGTCTTCAGAAAGGTCTTGTTCGTTTAACAGAGCATATTTGTTATTGGAGCTTGACGGTGCAGCCAGCCAATCTGATACTTTTTGCTGTTTCTGTTGTGGTTTTTTACCAGGACTTTCCCTCTTTCTTTTGCTGTTGACTAACGTAAAGTCGTTATTTGTATTTTTACTGGTGGTAGTTGATTTAACTGGTTGTTCAGGATTGCCGATAGGGCGGCTGTCATGAAGAAAATCTTTTAGTTGTTGGTTTTCATTTTTTAGTATTTTTATTTCATTGACTAATGCTGCAATATCATATTGTGAATCAGGAACTGTGGTTTCCATAATATCTGTTGGTTGCGATTGCTTCTCTATGCATGCAGCATCAATTTTTTTGGTTTGTTTGGTTTGTGTTGCTTTTGGTGAGTGCAACATATTGTATACTTTTTGTTTACTGGGTGTAAAAAATGTGAGGTTGTGTAGTAGTAAACGCACTACTTACCATTTTTACACCAACGGCAGTTCTTGGCAGCCGGTTGATTTGACAGAGTTGATGGTTGTCAGATTTGATGAGTTGCGAAAAGAAAACAAGATTTATTGTTGAGTTGAAGAAAGTATCTTACCGATATTTCGTGATTATATTGTAATAATAAATTAACTGTGATAACTGTGGAAATATTTATTTAATGAAAACTATTAGAAATACAACTGTACGCTTTGAGAATCCGTAAAATATTTCAAATAACTTTTTTTTTCTTTTTTCCCGCTATTTGGGTGCAAAATAAGGACAAAACCAGAAAACCAAAATATTTCAGATAACTTTTTTTTTCTTTTTTCCCGTTATTTGGGTGCAAAATAAGGACAAAAACAGAAAACCAAAATATTTCAGATAACGTTTTTTTTCTTTTTCCCCGTTATTTAGGTGCAAAATAAAGACAAAAACAGAAAACCAAAATATTTCAGATACCTTTTTTTTCTTTTTTCCCGTTATTTGGGTGCAAAATAATAACAAAACAGAAAACCAAAATATTTCAAATAACTTTTTTTTTATTTTTTCCCGTTAGTTGGGTGCAAAATAAGGACAAAAACAGAAAACCAAAATATTTCAAATAACTTTTTTTAAATTTTTCCCGTTATTTGGGTGCAAAATATGGACAAAAACAGACAACCAAAATATTTCAAATAACTTTTTTTTTATTTTTTCTCGTTATTTGGGTGCAAAATAAGGACAAAAGCAGAAAACCAAAATATTTCAGATAACTTTTTTTTTCTTTTTTCCCATTATTTGGGTGCAAAATAAGGACAAAAACAGAAAGCCAAAATATTTCAGATAACTTTTTTTTTCTTTTTTCCCGTTATTTGGGTGCAAAATAAGGACAAAAACAAAAAACCAAAATATTCCAGATAACGTTTTTTTTATTTTTTCCCGTTATTTGGGTGCGAAATAAGTACAAAAACAAAACCAAAATATTTCAGATAACTTTTTTTTTCTTTTTTCCCGTTATTTGGGTGCAAAATAAGGACAAAAACAGAAAACCAAAATATTTCAGATAACTTTTTTTTTATTTTTTCCCGTTATTTGGGTGCAAAATAAGGACAAAAACAAAAAACCAAAATATTTCAGATAACTTTTTTTGTCTTTTTTCCCGTTATTTGGGTGCAAAATAAGGACAAAAACAGAAAACCAAAATATTTCAGATAACTTTTTTTTTCTTTTTTCCCGTTATTTAGGTTCAAAATAAGGACAAAAACAGAAAACCAAAATATTTCAGATAACTTTTTTGTTATTTTTTCCCGTTATTTGGGTGCAAAATAAGGACAAAAACAGAAAACCAAAATATTTCAGATAACTTTTTTTTTCTTTTTTCCTGTTATTTGGGTGCAAAATAAGGACAAGAAAACCAAAATATTCCAGATAACTTTCTTTTTATTTTTTCCCGTTATTTGGGTGCAAAATAATGACAAAACAGAAAACCAAAATATTTCATATAACTTATATTTTATTTTTTCCCGTTATTTGGGTGCAAAATAAGGACAAAAACAGAAAACCAAAATATTTCAGATAACTTTTTTTTTATTTTTTCCCGTTATTTGGGTGCAAAATAAGGACAAAAACAAAAAACCAAAATATTTCAGATAACTTTTTTTGTCTTTTTTCCCGTTATTTGGGTGCAAAATAAGGACAAAAACAGAAAACCAAAATATTTCAGATAACTTTTTTTTTCTTTTTTCCCGTTATTTGGGTGCAAAATAAGGACAAAAATAGAAAACCAAAATATTTCAGATAACTTTTTTGTTATTTTTTCCCGTTATTTGGGTGCAAAATAAGGACAAAAACAGAAAACCAAAATATTTCAGATAACTTTTTTTTTCTTTTTTCCCGTTATTTGGGTGCAAAATAAGGACAAAAACAGGAAACCAAAATATTTCAGATAACTTTTTTTTTCTTTTTTCCCGTTATTTGGGTGCAAAATAAGGACAAAAACAGAAAGCCAAAATATTTCAAATAACTTTTTTTTTATTTTTTCCCGTTATTTGGGTGCAAAATAAGGACAAAAATAGAAAACCAAAATATTTCAGATAACTTTTTTTTTCTTTTATCCCGTTATTTGGGTGCAAAATAAGGACAAAAACAGAAAACCAAAATATTTCAAATAACTTTTTTTTTATTTTTTCCCGTTATTTGGGTGCAAAATAAGGACAAAAACAGAAAACCAAAATATTTCAGTTAACTTTTTTTTTATTTTTTCCCGTTATTTGGGTGCAAAATAAGGACAAAAACAGAAAACCAAAATATTTCAGGTACCTTTGTTTTCTTTTTTCCCGTTATTTAGGTTCAAAATAAGGACAAAAACAGAAAACCTAAATATTTCAAATAACTTTTTTTTTCTTTTTTCCCGCTATTTGGGTGCAAAATAAGGACAAAAACAGAAAACCAAAATATTTCAGATAACTTTTTTTTTCTTTTTTCCCGTTATTTGGGTGCAAAATAAGGACAAAAACAGAAAACCAAAATATTTCAGATAACGTTTTTTTTCTTTTTCCCCGTTTTATTTTGGTTTTCTGTTTTGTCCTTATTTAGGTGCAAAATAAAGACAAAAACAGAAAACCAAAATATTTCAAATAACTTTTTTTTTCTTTTTTCCCGTTATTTAGGTTCAAAATAAGGACAAAAACAGAAAACCAAATATTTCAGATATTTTTTTTTTCTTTTTTCCCGTTATTTGGGTGCAAAATAAGGACAAAAACCGAAAACCAAAATATTTCAGATAACTTTTTTTTTTTTCTCGTTATTTGGGTGCAAAATAAGGACAAAAACAAAAACCAAAATATTTCAGATAACTTTTTTTTTCTTTTTTCCGGTTATTTGGGTGCAAAATAAGGCCAAAAACAGAAAACCAAAATATTTCAGATAACTTTTTTTTAATTTTTTCCCGTTATTTGGGTGCAAAATAAGGACAAAAACTAAAACCAAAATATTTCAGATAACTTTTTTTTCTTTTTTCCGGTTATTTGGGTGCAAAATAAGGACAAAAACAAAAAACCAAAATATTTCAGATAACGTTTTTTTTATTTTTTCCCGTTATTTGGGTGCGAAATAAGGACAAAAACAAAACCAAAATATTTCAGATAACTTTTTTTTCTTTTTCCCCGTTATTTGGGTGCAAAATAAGGACAAAAACAGAAAACCAAAATATTTCAGAAAACTTTTTTTTTATTTTTTCCCGTTATTTGGGTGCAAAATAAGGACAAAAACAAAAAACCAAAATATTTCAGATAACTTTTTTTGTCTTTTTTCCCGTTATTTGGGTGCAAAATAAGGACAAAAAAAGAAAACCAAAATATTTCAGATAACTTTTTTTTTCTTTTTTCGCGTTATTTGGGTGCAAAATAAGGACAAAAATAGAAAACCAAAATATTTCAGATAACTTTTTTGTTATTTTTCCCGTTATTTGGGTGCAAAATAAGGACAAAAACAGAAAACCAAAATATTTCATATAACTTTTTTTTTCTTTTTTCCCGTTATTTGGGTGCAAAATAAGGACAAAAACAGAAAACCAAAATATTTCAGATAACTTTTTTTTTATTTTTTTCCCGTTATTTGGGTGCAAAATAAGGACAAAAACAGAAAGCCAAAATATTTCAAATAACTTTTTTTTTCTTTTTTCCCGTTATTTGGGTGCAAAATAAGGACAAAAACAGAAAACCAAAATATTTCAAATAACTTTTTTTTTATTTTTTCCCGTTATTTGGGTGCAAAATAAGGACAAAAACAGAAAACCAAAATATTTCAGTTAACTTTTTTTTTATTTTTTCCCGTTATTTGGGTGCAAAATAAGGACAAAAACAAAAAACCAAAATATTTCAGATAACTTTTTTTTTCTTTTTTCCTGTTATTTGGGTGCAAAATAAGGACAAGAAAACCAAAATATTCCAGATAACTTTCTTTTTATTTTTTCCCGTTACTTGGGTGCAAAATAATGACAAAACAGAAAACCAAAATATTTGAAATAACTTATATTTTATTTTTTCCCGTTATTTGGTTGCAAAATAAGGACAAAACCAGAAAACCTAAATATTTCAAATAACTTTTTTTTTCTTTTTTCCCGCTATTTGGGTGCAAAATAAGGACAAAAACAGAAAACCAAAATATTTCAGATAACTTTTTTTTTCTTTTTTCCCGTTATTTGGGTGCAAAATAAGGACAAAAACAGAAAACCAAAATATTTCAGATAACGTTTTTTTTCTTTTTCCCCGTTTTATTTTGGTTTTCTGTTTTGTCCTTATTTAGGTGCAAAATAAAGACAAAAACAGAAAACCAAAATATTTCAGGTACCTTTTTTTTCTTTTTTCCCGTTATTTAGGTTCAAAATAAGGACAAAAACAGAAAACCAAAATATTTCAGATATTTTTTTTTCTTTTTTCCCGTTATTTGGGTGCAAAATAAGGACAAAAACCGAAAACCAAAATATTTCAGATAACTTTTTTTTTTCCCGTTATTTGGGTGCAAAATAAGGACAAAAACAAAAACCAAAATATTTCAGATAACTTTTTTTTTCTTTTTTCCGGTTATTTGGGTGCAAAATTATGGACAAAAACAGAAAACCAAAATATTTCAGATAACTTTTTTTTTATTTTTTCCCGTTATTTGGGTGCAAAATAAGCACAAAAACAGAAACCAAAATATTTCAAATAACTTTTTTTTTCTTTTTTCCCGTTATTTGGGTGCAAATTAAGGACAAAAACAGAAAACCAAAATATTTCAAATAACATTTTTTTTTCTTTTTTCCCGTTATTTGGGTGCAAAATAAGGACAAAAACAGAAAACCAAAATTTTCCAGATAACTTTTTTTTTCTTTTCTCCCGTTATTTAGGTGCAAAATAAGGACAAAAACAGAAAACCAAAATATTTCAAATAACTTTTTGTTTATTTTTTCCCGTTATTTGGGTAAATTTTTCCCGTTATTTCCCGTTATAAGGACAAAAACAGAAAACCAAAATATTTCAGATAACTTTTTTTTCTTTTTTCCCGTTAGTTGGGTGCAAAATAAGGACAAAAACAGAAAACCAAAATATTTCAAATAACTTTTTTTAAATTTTTTCCAGTTATTTGGGTGCAAAATATGGACAAAAACAGACAACCAAAATATTTCAAATAACTTTTTTTTTTATTTTTTCTCGTTATTTGGGTGCAAAATAAGGACAAAAGCAGAAAACCAAAATATTTCAGATAACTTTTTTTTTCTTTTTTCCCATTATTTGGGTGCAAAATAAGGACAAAAACAGAAATCCAAAATATTTCAGATAACTTTTTTTTTATTTTTTCCCGTTAGTTGGGTGCAAAATAAGGACAAAAACAGAAAACCAAAATATTTCAAATAACTTTTTTTAAATTTTTTCCCGTTATTTGGGTGCAAAATATGGACAAAAACAGACAACCAAAATATTTCAAATAACTTTTTTTTTATTTTTTCTCGTTATTTGGGTGCAAAATAAGGACAAAAGTAGAAAACCAAAATATTTCAGATAACTTTTTTTTTCTTTTTTCCCATTATTTGGGTGCAAAATAAGGACAAAAACAGAAAACCAAAATATTTCAGATAAATTTTTTTTATTTTTTTTACTTTTTCCCGTTATTTGGGTGCAAAATAAGGACAAAAACAGAAAACCAAAATATTTCAGATAACGTTTTTTTTCTTTTTTCCCATTATTTAGGTGCAAAATAAAGACAAAAACAGAAAACCAAAATATTTCAGATACCTTTTTTTCTTTTTTCCCGTTATTTGGGTGCAAAATATGGACAAAAACAGAAAACCAAAATATTTCAGATAACTTTTTTTTCTTTTTTCGCGTTATTTGGGTGCAAAATAAGGACAAAAACAAAACCAAAATATTTCAGATAACTTTTTTTTTCTTTTTTCCCGTTATTTGGGTACAAAATAAGGACAAAAACAGAAAACCAAAATATTTCAGATAACTTTTTTTTCTTTTTTCCTGTTATTTAGGTGCGAATTAAGGACAAAATCAGAAAACGTAAATATTTCAAATAACCTTTTTTTTATTTTTTCCCGTTATTTAGGTGCAAAATAAGGACAAAAACAAAACCAAAATATTTCAGTTATTTTTTTTTGTTTTTCCCCGTTATTTGGGTGCAAAATAAGGACAAAAACAGAAAACCAAAATATTTCAGATAACTTTTTTTTTATTTTTTCCCGTTATTTGGGTGCAAAATAAGACCAAAAACAAAAAAACAAAATATTTCAGATAACTTTTTTTTCTTTTTTCCCGTTATTTAGGTGCAAAATAAGGACAACAACAGAAAACCAAAATATTTCAAATAACTTTTTTTTTATTTTTTCCCGTTATTTAGGTGCAAAATAAGGACAAAAAGAGAAAACCAAAATATTTCAGATAACTTTTTTTTCTTTTTTCCTGTTATTTAGGTGCAAATTAAGGACAAAATCAGAAAACCAAAATATTTCAAATAACTTTTTTTTTATTTTTTCCCGTTATTTAGGTGCAAAATAAGGACAAAAACAGAAAACCAAAATATTTCAAATAACTTTTTTTTTATTTTTTCCCGTTATTTGGGTGCAAAATAAGGACAAAAACAGAAAACCAAAATATTTCAGATAACTTTTTTGTTATTTTTTCCCCTTATTTGGGTGCAAAATAAGGACAAAAACACAAAAACCAAAATATTTCAAATAACTTTTTTTTTATTTTTTCCCGTTATTTGGGTGCAAAATAATGACAAAACAGAAAACCAAAATATTTCAAATAACTTTTTTTTCTTTTTTCCCGTTATTTAGGTGCAAAATAAGGACAAAAACAGAAAACCAAAATATTTCAAATAACTTTTTTTTTATTTTTTCCCGTTATTGAGGTGCAAAATAAGGACAAAACCCAAAAACCAAAATATTTCAGATCACTTTTTTTTCTTTTTTCCCGTTATTTAGGTGCAAAATAAAGACAAAAACAGAAAACCAAAATATTTCAAATAACTTTTTTTTTATTTTTTCCCGCTATTTAGGTGCAAAATAAGGACAAAAACCAAAATATTTCAAATAACTTTTTTTTTCTTTTTTCCCGTTATTTGGGTGCAAAATAAGGACAAAAACAGAAAACCAAAATATTTCAAATAACTTTTTTTTTATTTTTTCCCGTTATTTGGGTGCAAAATAAGGACAAAAACAGAAAACCAAAATATGTCAAATAACTTTTTTTTTCTTTTTTCCCGTTATTTGGTTGCAAAATAAGGACAAAAACAGAAAACCAAAATATTTCAAATAACTTTTTTTTTATTTTTTCAAGAAAACCAAAATATTTCAGTTTTAAGGACAAAATAAGAAAACCAAAATATTTCAGATAACTTTTTTTTTATTTTTTCCCGTTATTTGGGTGCAAAATAATGACAAAATAGAAAACCAAAATATTTCAAATAACTGTTTTTTTATTTTTTCCCGTTAGTTGGGTGCAAAATAAGAACAAAAACAGAAAACCAAAATATTTCAAATAACTTTTTTTAAATTTTTTCCTGTTATTTGGGTGCAAAATAAGGACAAAAACAGACAACCAAAATATTTCAAATAACTTTTTTTCTATTTTTTCCCGTTATTTGGGTGCAAAATAGGGACAAAAACAGAAAACCAAAATATTTCAAATAACTTTTTTTTTATTTTTTCTCGTTATTTGGGTGCAAAATAAGGACAAAAGCAGAAAACCAAAATATTTCAGATAACTTTTTTTTTCTTTTTTCCCGTTATTTGGGTGCAAAATAAGGACAAAAACAGAAAACCAAAATATTTCAGATAACTTTTTTTTTATTTTTTTTCTTTTTTCCCGTTATTTGGGTGCAAAATAAGGACAAAAACAGAAAACCAAAATATTTCAGATAACGTTTTTTTTCTTTTTTCCCATTATTTAGGTGCAAAATAAAGACAAAAACAGAAAACCAAAATATTTCAGATACCTTTTTTTCTTTTTTCCCGTTATTTAGTTTCAAAATAAGGACAAAAACAGAAAACCAAAATATTTCAGATAACTTTTTTTTCTTTTTTCCCGTTATTTGGGTGCAAAATAAGGACAAAAACAAAACCAAAATATTTCAGATAACTTTTTTTTTCTTTTTTCCCGTTATTTGGGTGCAAAATAAGGACAAAAACAGAAAACCAAAATATTTCAGATAACTTTTTTTTTTCTTTTCTCCCGTTATTTAGGTGCAAAATAAGGACAAAAACAGAAAACCAAAATTTTCCAGATAACTTTTTTTTTCTTTTCTCCCGTTATTTAGGTGCAAAATAAGGACAAAAACAGAAAACCAAAATATTTCAAATAACTTTTTTTTAATTTTTTCCCGTTATTTGGGTAAATTTTTCCCGTTATTTCCCGTTATAAGGACAAAAACAGAAAACCAAAATATTTCAGATAACTTTTTTTTCTTTTTTCCCGTTAGTTGGGTGCAAAATAAGGACAAAAACAGAAAACCAAAATATTTCAAATAACTTTTTTTAAATTTTTTCCAGTTATTTGGGTGCAAAATATGGACAAAAACAGACAACCAAAATATTTCAAATAACTTTTTTTTTTATTTTTTCTCGTTATTTGGGTGCAAAATAAGGACAAAAGCAGAAAACCAAAATATTTCAGATAACTTTTTTTTTCTTTTTTCCCATTATTTGGGTGCAAAATAAGGACAAAAACAGAAATCCAAAATATTTCAGATAACTTTTTTTTTATTTTTTCCCGTTAGTTGGGTGCAAAATAAGGACAAAAACAGAAAACCAAAATATTTCAAATAACTTTTTTTAAATTTTTTCCCGTTATTTGGGTGCAAAATATGGACAAAAACAGACAACCAAAATATTTCAAATAACTTTTTTTTTATTTTTTCTCGTTATTTGGGTGCAAAATAAGGACAAAAGTAGAAAACCAAAATATTTCAGATAACTTTTTTTTTCTTTTTTCCCATTATTTGGGTGCAAAATAAGGACAAAAACAGAAAACCAAAATATTTCAGATAACGTTTTTTTTCTTTTTTCCCATTATTTAGGTGCAAAATAAAGACAAAAACAGAAAACCAAAATATTTCAGATACCTTTTTTTCTTTTTTCCCGTTATTTGGGTGCAAAATATGGACAAAAACAGAAAACCAAAATATTTCAGATAACTTTTTTTTCTTTTTTCGCGTTATTTGGGTGCAAAATAAGGACAAAAACAAAACCAAAATATTTCAGATAACTTTTTTTTTCTTTTTTCCCGTTATTTGGGTACAAAATAAGGGCAAAAACAGAAAACCAAAATATTTCAGATAACTTTTTTTTCTTTTTTCCTGTTATTTAGGTGCGAATTAAGGACAAAATCAGAAAACGTAAATATTTCAAATAACCTTTTTTTTATTTTTTCCCGTTATTTAGGTGCAAAATAAGGACAAAAACAAAACCAAAATATTTCAGTTATTTTTTTTTTTTTTTGCCCCGTTATTTGGGTGCAAAAAAAGCACAAAAACAGAAAACCAAAATATTTCAGATAACTTTTTTTTTATTTTTTCCCGTTATTTGGGTGCAAAATAAGACCAAAAACAGAAAACCAAAATATTTCAGATAACTTTTTTTTCTTTTTTCCCGTTATTTAGGTGCAAAATAAGGACAAAAACAGAAAACCAAAATATTTCAAATAATTTTTTTTTTATTTTTTCCCGTTATTTGGGTGCAAAATAAGGACAAAAACAGAAAACCAAAATATTTCAGATAACTTTTTTGTTATTTTTTCCCCTTATTTGGGTGCAAAATAAGGACAAAAACACAAAAACCAAAATATTTCAAATAACTTTTTTTTTATTTTTTCCCGTTATTTGGGTGCAAAATAATGACAAAACAGAAAACCAAAATATTTCAAATAACTTTTTTTTCTTTTTTCCCGTTATTTAGGTGCAAAATAAGGACAAAAACAGAAAACCAAAATATTTCAAATAACTTTTTTTTTATTTTTTCCCGTTATTTGGGTGCAAAATAAGGACAAAACCAGAAAACCAAAATATTTCAGATAACTTTTTTTTCTTTTTTCCCGTTATTTAGGTGCAAAATAAAGACAAAAACAGAAAACCAAAATATTTCAAATAACTTTTTTTTTATTTTTTCCCGCTATTTAGGTGCAAAATAAGGACAAAAACCAAAATATTTCAAATAACTTTTTTTTTCTTTTTTCCCGTTATTTGGGTGCAAAATAAGGACAAAAACAGAAAACCAAAATATTTCAAATAACTTTTTTTTTATTTTTTCCCGTTATTTGGGTGCAAAATAAGGACAAAAACAGAAAACCAAAATATGTCAAATAACTTTTTTTTTCTTTTTTCCCGTTATTTGGTTGCAAAATAAGGACAAAAACAGAAAACCAAAATATTTCAAATAACTTTTTTTTTATTTTTTCAAGAAAACCAAAATATTTCAGTTTTAAGGACAAAATAAGAAAACCAAAATATTTCAGATAACTTTTTTTTTATTTTTTCCCGTTATTTGGGTGCAAAATAATGACAAAATAGAAAACCAAAATATTTCAAATAACTTTTTTTTTATTTTTTCCCGTTAGTTGGGTGCAAAATAAGAACAAAAACAGAAAACCAAAATATTTCAAATAACTTTTTTTAAATTTTTTCCTGTTATTTGGGTGCAAAATAAGGACAAAAACAGACAACCAAAATATTTCAAATAACTTTTTTTTTATTTTTTCCCGTTATTTGGGTGCAAAATAGGGACAAAAACAGAAAACCAAAATATTTCAAATAACTTTTTTTTTATTTTTTCTCGTTATTTGGGTGCAAAATAAGGACAAAAGCAGAAAACCAAAATATTTCAGATAACTTTTTTTTTCTTTTTTCCCGTTATTTGGGTGCAAAATAAGGACAAAAACAGAAAACCAAAATATTTCAGATAACTTTTTTTTTATTTTTTTTCTTTTTTCCCGTTATTTGGGTGCAAAATAAGGACAAAAACAGAAAACCAAAATATTTCAGATAACGTTTTTTTTCTTTTTTCCCATTATTTAGGTGCAAAATAAAGACAAAAACAGAAAACCAAAATATTTCAGATACCTTTTTTTCTTTTTTCCCGTTATTTAGTTTCAAAATAAGGACAAAAACAGAAAACCAAAATATTTCAGATAACTTTTTTTTCTTTTTTCCCGTTATTTGGGTGCAAAATAAGGACAAAAACAAAACCAAAATATTTCAGATAACTTTTTTTTTCGTTTTTCCCGTTATGTGGGTGCAAAATAAGGACAAAAACAGAAAACCAAAATATTTCAGATAACTTTTTTTTTCTTTTTTTTCTTTTTTCCCGTTATTTGGGTGCAAAATAAGGACAAAAACAGAAAACCAAAATATTTCAGATAACGTTTTTTTTCTTTTTTCCGGTTATTTGGGTGCAAAATTATGGACAAAAACAGAAAACCAAAATATTTCAGATAACTTTTTTTTTATTTTTTCCCGTTAGTTGGGTGCAAAATAAGGACAAAAACAGAAAACCAAAATATTTCAAATAACTTTTTTTTTTATTTTTTCTCGCTATTTGGGTGCAAAATAAGGACAAAAGCAGAAAACCAAAATATTTCAGATAACTTTTGTTTTCTTTTTTCCCATTATTTGGGTGCAAAATAAGGACAAAAACAGAAATCCAAAATATTTCAGATAACTTTTTTTTTATTTTTTCCCGTTAGTTGGGTGCAAAATAAGGACAAAAACAGAAAACCAAAATATTTCAAATAACTTTTTTTAAATTTTTTCCCGTTATTTGGGTGCAAAATATGGACAAAAACAGACAACCAAAATATTTCAAATAACTTTTTTTTTATTTTTTCTCATTATTTGGGTGCAAAATAAGGACAAAAGTAGAAAACCAAAATATTTCAGATAACTTTTTTTTTCTTTTTTCCCATTATTTGGGTGCAAAATAAGGACAAAGACAGAAAACCAAAATATTTCAGATAACTTTTTTTTTATTTTTTTTACTTTTTCCCGTTATTTGGGTGCAAAATAAGGACAAAAACAGAAAACCAAAATATTTCAGATAACGTTTTTTTTCTTTTTTCCCATTATTTAGGTGCAAAATAAAGACAAAAACAGAAAACCAAAATATTTCAGATACCTTTTTTTCTTTTTTCCCGTTATTTGGGTGCAAAATATGGACAAAAAACAGAAAACGAAAATATTTCAGATAACTTTTTTTTCTTTTTTCCCGTTATTTGGGTGCAAAATAAGGACAAAAACAAAACCAAAATATTTCAGATAACTTTTTTTTTCTTTTTTCCCGTTATTTGGGTGCAAAATAAGGACAAAAACAGAAAACCAAAATATTTCAGATAACTTTTTTTTTATTTTTTCCCGTTATTTGGGTGCAAAATAAGGACAAAAACAGAAAACCAAAATATTTCAAATAACTTTTTTTTTATTTTTTCCCGTTATTTAGGTGCAAAATAAGGACAAAAAGAGAAAACCAAAATATTTCAGATAACTTTTTTTTCTTTTTTCCTGTTATTTAGGTGCGAATTAAGGACAAAATCAGAAAACGTAAATATTTCAAATAACCTTTTTTTTATTTTTTCCCGTTATTTAGGTGCAAAATAAGGACAAAAACAAAACCAAAATATTTCAGTTATTTTTTTTTTTTTTTTTTCCCGTTATTTGGGTGCAAAATAAGGACAAAAACAGAAAACCAAAATATTTCAGATAACTTTTTTTTTATTTTTTCCCGTTATTTGGGTGCAAAATAAGACCAAAAACAAAAAACCAAAATATTTCAGATAACTTTTTTTTCTTTTTTCCCGTTATTTAGGTGCAAAATAAGGACAAAAACAGAAAACCAAAATATTTCAAATAACTTTTTTTTTATTTTTTCCCGTTATTTAGGTGCAAAATAAGGACAAAAAGAGAAAACCAAAATATTTCAGATAACTTTTTTTTCTTTTTTCCTGTTATTTAGGTGCAAATTAAGGACAAAATCAGAAAACCAAAATATTTCAAATAACTTTTTTTTTATTTTTTCCCGTTATTTAGGTGCAAAATAAGGACAAAAACAGAAAACCAAAATATTTCAAATAACTTTTTTTTTATTTTTTCCCGTTATTTGGGTGCAAAATAAGGACAAAAACAGAAAACCAAAATATTTCAGATAACTTTTTTGTTATTTTTTCCCCTTATTTGGGTGCAAAATAAGGACAAAAACACAAAAACCAAAATATTTCAAATAACTTTTTTTTTATTTTTTCCCGTTATTTGGGTGCAAAATAATGACAAAACAGAAAACCAAAATATTTCAAATAACTTTTTTTTTTTTTTTCCCGTTATTTAGGTGCAAAATAAGGACAAAAACAGAAAACCAAAATATTTCAAATAACTTTTTTTAAATTTTTTCCCGTTATTTGGGTGCAAAATAAGGACAAAAACAGACAACCAAAATATTTCAAATAACTTTTTTTTTATTTTTTCCCGTTATTTGTGTCCAACATAAGGACAAAAACAGAAAACCAAAATATTTCAAATAACTTTTTTTTTATTTTTTCTCGTTATTTGGGTGCAAAATAAGGACAAAAGCAGAAAACCAAAATATTTCAGATAACTTTTTTTTTCTTTTTTCCCATTATTTGGGTGCAAAATAAGTACAAAAACAGAAAGCCAAAATATTTCAGATAACTTTTTTTTTATTTTTTCCCGTTATTTGGGTGCAAAATAAGGACAAAAACAGAAAACCAAAATATTTCAAATAACTTTTTTTTCTTTTTTCCCGTTATTTAGGTGCAAAATAAGGACAAAAACAGAAAACCAAAATATTTCAAATAACTTTTTTTAAATTTTTTCCTGTTATTTGGGTGCAAAATAAGGACAAAAACAGACAACCAAAATATTTCAAATAACTTTTTTTTTATTTTTTCCCGTTATTTGGGTGCAAAATAAGGACAAAAACAGAAAACCAAAATATTTCAAATAACTTTTTTTTTATTTTTTCTCGTTATTTGGGTGCAAAATAAGGACAAAAACAGAAAACCAAAATATTTCAAATAACTTTTTTTTCTTTTTTCCCGTTATTTAGGTGCAAAATAAGGACAAAAACAGAAAACCAAAATATTTCAAATAACTTTTTTTAAATTTTTTCCTGTTATTTGGGTGCAAAATAAGGACAAAAACAGACAACCAAAATATTTCAAATAACTTTTTTTTTATTTTTTCCCGTTATTTGGGTGCAAAATAAGGACAAAAACAGAAAACCAAAATATTTCAAATAACTTTTTTTTTATTTTTTCTCGTTATTTGGGTGCAAAATAAGGACAAAAGCAGAAAACCAAAATATTTCAAATAACTTTTTTTTTATTTTTTCCCGTTATTTGGGTGCAAAATAAGGACAAAAACAGAAAACCAAAATATTTCAGATAACTTTTTTGTTATTTTTTCCCCTTATTTGGGTGCAAAATAAGTACAAAAACAGAAAGCCAAAATATTTCAGATAACTTTTTTTTTATTTTTTCCCGTTATTTGGGTGCAAAATAATGACAAAACAGAAAACCAAAATATTTCAAATAACTTTTTTTTTTTTTCCCGTTATTTAGGTGCAAAATAAGGACAAAAACAGAAAACCAAAATATTTCAAATAACTTTTTTTAAATTTTTTCCTGTTATTTGGGTGCAAAATAAGGACAAAAACAGACAACCAAAATATTTCAAATAACTTTTTTTTTATTTTTTCCCGTTATTTGGGTGCAAAATAAGGACAAAAACAGAAAACCGAAATATTTCAAATAACTTTTTTTTTATTTTTTCCCGTTATTTGGGTGCAAAATAAGGACAAAACCAGAAAACCAAAATATTTCAGATAACTTTTTTTTCTTTTTTCCCGTTATTTAGGTTCAAAATAAAGACAAAAACAGAAAACCAAAATATTTCAAATAACTTTTTTTTTATTTTTTCCCGCTATTTAGGTACAAAATAAGGACAAAAACCAAAATATTTCAAATAACTTTTTTTTTATTTTTTCCTGTTATTTGGGTGCAAAATAAGGACAAAAACAGAAAACCAAAATATGTCAAATAACTTTTTTTTTCTTTTTTCCCGTTATTTGGTTGCAAAATAAGGACAAAAACAGAAAACCAAAATATTTCAAATAACTTTTTTTTTATTTTTTCAAGAAAACCAAAATATTTCAGTTTTAAGGACAAAATAAGAAAACCAAAATATTTCAGATAACTTTTTTTTTATTTTTTCCCGTTATTTGGGTGCAAAATAATGACAAAACAGAAAACCAAAATATTTCAAATAACTTTTTTTTTCTTTTTTCCCGTTATTTGGGTGCAAAATAAGAACAAAAACAGAAAACCAAAATATTTCAAATAACTTTTTTTAAATTTTTTCCTGTTATTTGGGTGCAAAATAAGGACAAAAACAGACAACCAAAATATTTCAAATAACTTTTTTTTTATTTTTTCCCGTTATTTGGGTGCAAAATAAGGACAAAAACAGAAAACCAAAATATTTCAAATAACTTTTTTTTTATTTTTTCTCGTTATTTGGGTGCAAAATAAGGACAAAAGCAGAAAACCAAAATATTTCAGATAACTTTTTTTTTCTTTTTTCCCATTATTTGGGTGCAAAATAAGTACAAAAACAGAAAGCCAAAATATTTCAGATAACTTTTTTTTTATTTTTTCCCGTTATTTGGGTGCAAAATAAGGACAAAAACAGAAAACCAAAATATTTCAGATAACTTTTTTTTTATTTCTTTTCTTTTTTCCCGTTATTTGGGTGCAAAATAAGGACAAAAACAGAAAACCAAAATATTTCAGATAACGTTTTTTTTCTTTTTTCCCATTATTTAGGTGCAAAATAAAGACAAAAACAGAAAACCAAAATATTTCAGATACCTTTTTTTCTTTTTTCCCGTTATTTAGTTTCAAAATAAGGACAAAAACAGAAAACCAAAATATTTCAGATAACTTTTTTTTCTTTTTTCCCGTTATTTGGGTGCAAAATAAGGACAAAAACAAAACCAAAATATTTCAGATAACTTTTTTTTTCTTTTTTCCCGTTATGTGGGTGCAAAATAAGGACAAAAACAGAAAACCAAAATATTTCAGATAACTTTTTTTTTCTTTTTTCCGGTTATTTGGGTGCAAAATAAGGACAAAAACAGAAAACCAAAATATTTCAGATAACGTTTTTTTTTCTTTTTTCCCATTATTTAGGTGCAAAATAAAGACAAAAACAGAAAACCAAAATATTTCAGATACCTTTTTTTCTTTTTTCCCGTTATTTAGGTTCAAAATAAGGACAAAAACAGAAAACTAAAATATTTCAGATAACTTTTTCTTCTTTTTTCCCGTTATTTGGGTGCAAAATAAGGACAAAAACAAAACCAAAACATTTCAGATAACTTTTTTTTTCTTTTTTCCCGTTATTTGGGTGCAAAATAAGGACAAAAACAGAAAACCAAAATATTTCAGATAACTTTTTTTTTATTTTTTCCCGTTATTTGGGTGCAAAATAAGGACAAAAACAGAAAACCAAAATATTTCAGATAACTTTTTTTTCTTTTTTCCTGTTATTTAGGTGCAAATTAAGGACAAAATCAGAAAACCAAAATATTTCAAATAACTTTTTTTTTATTTTTTCCCGTTATTTAGGTGCAAAATAAGGACAAAAACAGAAAACCAAAATATTTCAGATAACTTTTTTTTTTTTTTTTCCCGTTATTTGGGTACAAAATAAGGACAAAAACAGAAAACCAAAATATTTCAGATAACTTTTTTTTCTTTTTTCACGTTATTTAGGTGCAAAATAAGGACAAAAACAAAAAACCAAAATATTTCAAATAACTTTTTTTTTATTTTTTCCCGTTATTTAGGTGCAAAATAAGGACAAAAACCAAAATATTTCAAATAATTTTTTTTTTATTTTTTCCCGTTATTTGGGTGCAAAATAAGGACAAAAACAGAAAACCAAAATATTTCAAATAACTTTTTTTTTCTTTTTTCCCGTTATTTGGTTGCAAAATAAGGACAAAAACACAAAAACCAAAATATTTCAGATAACTTTTTTTTTATTTTTTCCCGTTATTTGGGTGCAAAATAATGACAAAACAGAAAACCAAAATATTTCAAATAACTTTTTTTTCTTTTTTCCCGTTATTTAGGTGCAAAATAAGGACAAAAACAGAAAACCAAAATATTTCAAATAACTTTTTTTTTATTTTTTCCCGTTATTTGTGTACAAAATAAGGACAAAACCAGAAAACTAAAATATTTCAGATAACTTTTTTTTCTTTTTTCCCGTTATTTGGGTGCAAAATAAGGACAAAAACAGAAAACCAAAATATTTCAAATAACGTTTTTTTTCTTTTTTCCCGTTATTTGGTTGCAAAATAAGGACAAAAACAGAAAACCAAAATATTTCAAATAACTTTTTTTTTATTTTTTCAAGAAAACCAAAATATTTCAGTTTTAAGGACAAAAACAGAAAACCAAAATATTTCAGATAACTTTTTTTTTATTTTTCCCGTTATTTGGGTGCAAAATAATGACAAAACAGAAAACCAAAATATTTCAAATAACTTTTTTTTTATTTTTTCCCGTTAGTTGGGTGCAAAATAAGGACAAAAACAGAAAACCAAAATATTTCAAATAACTTTTTTTAAATTTTTTCCCGTTATTTGGGTGCAAAATAAGGACAAAAAAAGACAACCAAAATATTTCAAATAACTTTTTTTTTATTTTTTCCCGTTATTTGGGTGCAAAATAATGACAAAAACAGAAAACCAAAATATTTCAGATAACTTTTTTTTTATTTTTTCCCGTTATTTGGGTGCAATATAAGGACAAAAACAGAAAACCAAAATATTTCAGATAATTTTTTTTTTATTTTTTCCCGTTATTTGGGTGCAAAATAATGACAAAACAGAAAACCAAAATATTTCAAATAACTTTTTTTTTATTTTTTCCCGTTAGTTGGGTGCAAAATAAGGACAAAAACAGAAAACTAAAATATTTCAAATAACTTTTTTTAAATTTTTTCCTGTTATTTGGGTGCAAAATAAAGACAAAAACAGACAACCAAAATATTTCAAATAACTTTTTTTTTATTTTTTCCCGTTATTTGGGTGCAAAATAAGGACAAAAACAGAAAACCAAAATATTTCAGATAACTTTTTTTTTATTTTTTCCCGTTATTTGGGTGCAAAATAAGGACAAAAACAGAAACTCAAAATATTTCAGATAAGTTTTTTTTCCCCCTTTATTTGGGTGCAAAATAAGCACAAAAACAGAAAAGCAAAATATTTCATATAACTTTTTTTTTCTTTTTTCCCGTTATTTGGATGCAAAATAATGACAAAACCAGAAAACCAAAATATTTCAGATAACTTTTTTTTTCTTTTTTCCCGTTATTTGGGTGCAAAATAACGACAAAAACAGAAAACCAAAAGATTTCAAATAACTTTATTTTTATTTTTTCCCGTTATTTGGGTGTAAAATAAGTATAGGTTATTTTTATGTTTCCTATAATACTTGTCGGAACTTAATTAAAATACGTTTAAATGCATTCGTGGTTTTACAACAAGGGTGTTATCTAATATTTTATTTTAGAGAGAAAAATATTTACATACTAATATATTTACATACTAATATATTTACATACTAATATATTTAAGTTATTAATTTTTATAATGTGTAGGTTGCCACTACAGTACTCCCCCGCTAGTGAGAATACTATTCTAACGAAACCTTTGAGGGATGTTGACTCTTCTACCCACACGGGTATGTTTTGTTGTTTGTAATTTCATCTTCCGTGGCTGGCATAAATGCTGATTTGAAACGGTCAATAGATACATTTTTAGTATTACCTTTCACTTTAATGGTATAATATTTATCGTGTTTTTTTATTACTTCGAATGGACCTTAATATGGTTGCTGTACAGAAGCTCGGACCTTGTCAACTCTCATGAAAACATGAGTGCAGTCTTTCAATGATTTTTGAATGAATGTTGATGGTGTTCCGTGATGCGAAATTTCAGTAGGTTGTACTTTAGACATTGCTCTTCTAAAGTCTTTGATGAACTCTTCTTCATTTATTTGAATTGAAGTATTTTAAAAAAATTGTCCCGGCAATCTAATCGTTTCACCGTAAACCATTTCAGCTGGTGTTGATTTAATATCTTCTTTATAGGATGTTCTCAAACCCAGTAATATTAGTGGTAAGACATCAAACCAGTCTGTAGTTTGATAGCACATTATTGATGCTTTAAGCGTACGATGACATGTTTCGTTCATTCCATTGGCTTGCGGGTGGTATGGTGTTGTTCTAAGATGCTTGATTCTGAGTATTTTATTGCGTTCAGAAAATATGTTTGATTCAAACTGCCTTCCCAAATCTGTTGTTATTTGAAGTGGTACACCGAAACGACTGATCCATTGTTGTATTATATACCGTGCGACAGTCTCAGCTTTAATATCCTCCATTGGTACTGCCTCGGGCCAACGCGTAAAACGATCTACGATGGTGAACAAATACCTAAACCCTTTTGATGTTGGTAATGGTCCAACGATGTCAACGTTTATATGTGTGAAACGTTGTTCGGTTACAGCATATGGTACGACTTGTGTTTTCTTATGCCGATTGATTTCTGATCGTTGACATTGCAAACATTGGTTTACATACGCTGTACAGTCTTTTCTAATTACAGGCCACACAAATCTTTGTATTGCCAACTTCAATGTGGTTCTGACACCCGAATGTGAAAGTTGATGAATCCTTGTTAAAATGTCTTGTCTAAATATTACAGGAATTAATGGTCTGATTTTTTGTGTGGAAATATCACAATAAATTTCAGTGTTTGTTCCTGGAATAAGCAAGAGTTTAAGTTCAAGAGAATATTGTTCACATTTATACATCTCCGAACAGTTTTCCAGAGATTTCGAGAATAAGGACAAAAACAAGAAACTAAAATATTCCAGATAACTTTCTTTTTATTTTTTCCCGTTATTTGGGTGCAAAATAATGACAAAACAGAAAACCAAAATATTTCAAATAACTTTTATTTTCTTTTTTCCCGTTATTTGGTTGCAAAATAAGGACAAAAACAGAAAACCAAAATATTTCAAATAACTTTTTTTTTCTCTTTTCCCGCTATTTGGGTGCAAAATAAGGACAAAAACAGAAAACCAAAATATTTCAGATAACGTTTTTTTTCTTTTTTCCCGTTATTTGGGTGCAAAATAAAGACAAAAGCAGAAAACCAAAATATTTCAGATACCTTTTTTTTTCTTTTTTCCCGTTATTTAGGTTCAAAATAAGGACAAAAACAGAAAACCAAAATATTTCACATAAATTTTTTTTCTTTTTTCCCGTTATTTGGGTGCAAAATAAGGACAAAAACAGAAAACCAAAATATGTCAGTTAACTTTTTTTTTATTTTTTCCCGTTATTTGGGTGCAAAATAAGGACAAAAACAGAAAAGCAAAATATTTCAGATTACTTTTTTTTCTTTTTTCCCGTTATTTTGGTGCAAAATAAGGACAAAAACAGAAAACCAAAACATTTCAGATAACTTTTTTTTTCTTTTTTCCGGTTATTTGGGTGCAAAATAAGGACAAAAACAAAAAACTAAAATATTTCAGATAACTTTTTTTTAATTTTTTCCCGTTATTTGGGTGCAAAATAAGGACAAAAACAGAAAACCAAAATATTTCAGATAACTTTTTTTTATTTTTTCAAGAAAACCAAAATATTTCAGTTTTAAGGACAAAAACAGAAAACCAAAATATTTCAAATAACTTTTTTTTTATATTTTCCCGTAATTTGGGTGCAAAATAAGGACAAAAACAGAGAACCAAAATATTTCAGATAACTTTTTTTTAATTTTTTCCCGTTATTTGGGTGCCAAATAAGGACAAAAACAGAAAACCAAAATAGTTCAGATAATTTTTTTTTTATTTTTTCCCGTTATTTGGGTGCAAAATCAGGACAAAAACAGAAACACAAAATATTTCAGATAACTTTTTTTTCCCCCTTTATTTGGGTGCAAAATAAGAACAAAAACAGAAAAGCAAAATATTTCATATAACTTTTTTTTTATTTTTTCCCGTTATTTGGGTGCAAAATAAGGACAAAAACAGAAACCCAAAATATTTCAGATAACTTTTTTCCCCCTTGATTTGAGTGCAAAATAAGGACAAAAACAGAAAAGCAAAATATTTCATATAACTTTTTTTTTCTTTTTTCCCGTTATTTGGATGCAAAATAAGGACAAAAACAGAAAACCAAAATATTTCAAATAACTTTTTTTTTATTTTTTCCCGTTATTTAGGTGCAAAATAAGGACAAAAACAGACAACCAAAATATTTCAAATAACTTTTTTTTTATTTTTTCCCGTTATTTGGGTGCAAAATAAGGACAAAAACAGAAAACCACAATATTTCAAATAACTTTTTTTTTCTTTTTTCCCGTTATTTGGGTGCAAAATAAGGACAAAAACAGAAAACCAAAATATTTCAGATAACTTTTTTTTTATTTTTTCAAGAAAACCAAAATATTTCAGTTTTAAGGACAAAAACAGAAAACCAAAATATTTCAGATAACTTTTTTTTTATTTTTTCCCGTTATTTGGGTGCAAAATAAGGACAAAAACAGAAAACCAAAATATTTCAGATAACTTTATTTTTCTTTTTTCCCATTATTTGGATGCAAAATAAGGACAAAAACAGAAAACCAAAATATTTCAGATAACTTTTTTTTTATTTTTTCCCGTAATTTGGGTGCAAAATAAGGACAAAAACAGAGAACCAAAATATTTCAGATAACTTTTTTTTTCTTTTTTCCCATTATTTGGATGCAAAATAAGGACAAAAACAGAAAACCAAAATATTTCAGATAACTTTTTTTTTATTTTTTCCCGTAATTTGGGTGCAAAATAAGGACAAAAACAGAAACCCAAAATATTTCAGATAACTTTTTTTTCCCCCTTTATTTGGGTGCAAAATAAAGACAAAAACAGAAAAGCAAAATATTTCATATAACTTTTTTTTTATTTTTTCCCGTTATTTGGGTGCAAAATAAGGACAAAAACAGAAACCCAAAATATTTCAGATAACTTTTTTCCCCCTTGATTTGGGTGCAAAATAAGGACAAAAACAAAAACCAAAACATTTCAGATAACTTTTTTTTTCTTTTTTCCGGTTATTTGGGTGCAAAATAAGTATAGGTTATTTTTATGTTTCCTATAATACTTGTCTGAACTTAATTAAAATACGTTTAAATGCATTCGTGGTTTTACAACAAGGGTGTTATCTAATATTTTATTTTAGAGAGAAAAATATTTACATACTAATATATTTACATACTAATATTTTTACATACTAATATATTTACATACTAATATATTTAAGTAATTTATTTTTATAATGTGTAGGTTGCCACTTTTTTCCCGTTATTTAGGTGCAAAATAAGGACAAAAACAGACAACCAAAATATTTCAAATAACTTTTTTTTTATTTTTTCCCGTTATTTGGGTGCAAAATAAGGACAAAAACAGAAAACCACAATATTTCAAATAACTTTTTTTTTCTTTTTTCCCGTTATTTGGGTGCAAAATAAGGACAAAAACAGAAAACCAAAATATTTCAGATAACTTTTTTTTTATTTTTTCAAGAAAACCAAAATATTTCAGTTTTAAGGACAAAAACAGAAAACCAAAATATTTCAGATAACTTTTTTTTTATTTTTTCCCGTTATTTGGGTGCAAAATAAGGACAAAAACAGAAAACCAAAATATTTCAGATAACTTTTTTTTTCTTTTTTCCCATTATTTGGATGCAAAATAAGGACAAAAACAGAAAACCAAAATATTTCAGATAACTTTTTTTTTATTTTTTCCCGTAATTTGGGTGCAAAATAAGGACAAAAACAGAGAACCAAAATATTTCAGATAACTTTTTTTTTCTTTTTTCCCATTATTTGGATGCAAAATAAGGACAAAAACAGAAAACCAAAATATTTCAGATAACTTTTTTTTTATTTTTTCCCGTAATTTGGGTGCAAAATAAGGACAAAAACAGAAACCCAAAATATTTCAGATAACTTTTTTTTCCCCCTTTATTTGGGTGCAAAATAAAGACAAAAACAGAAAAGCAAAATATTTCATATAACTTTTTTTTTATTTTTTCCCGTTATTTGGGTGCAAAATAAGGACAAAAACAGAAACCCAAAATATTTCAGATAACTTTTTTCCCCCTTGATTTGGGTGCAAAATAAGGACAAAAACAAAAACCAAAACATTTCAGATAACTTTTTTTTTCTTTTTTCCGGTTATTTGGGTGCAAAATAAGTATAGGTTATTTTTATGTTTCCTATAATACTTGTCTGAACTTAATTAAAATACGTTTAAATGCATTCGTGGTTTTACAACAAGGGTGTTATCTAATATTTTATTTTAGAGAGAAAAATATTTACATACTAATATATTTACATACTAATATTTTTACATACTAATATATTTACATACTAATATATTTACATACTAATATATTTAAGTAATTTATTTTTATAATGTGTAGGTTGCCACTACAGTACTGCCCCGCTAGTGAGAATACTATTCTAACGAAACCTTTGAGGGATGTTGACTCTTCTACTCACACGGGTATGTTTTGTTGTTTGCTCTGCCGATGATGGTTTCGGTGTAATTTCATCTTCCGTGGCTGGCATAAATGTTGATTTGAAACGGTCAATAGATACATTTTTAGGATTACCTTTCACTTTAATGGTATAATATTTATCGTGTTTTTTTATTACTTCGAATGGACCTTCATATGGTTGCTGTAGAGAAGCTCGTACCTTGTCAACTCTCATGAAAACATGAGTGCAGTCTTTCAATGATTTTTGAATGAATGTTGATGGTGTTCCGTGATGCGAAATTTCAGTAGGTTGTACTTTAGACATTGCTCTTCTAAAGTCTTTGATGAACTTTTCTTCATTTATTTGATTTGAAGTATTTGAAAAAAATTGTCCCGGCAATCTAATCGTTTCACCGTAAGCCATTTCAGCTGGTGTTGATTTAATATCTTCTTTATAGGATGTTCTCAAACCCAGTAATATTAGTGGTAAGACATCAAACCAGTCTGTAGTTTGATAGCACATTATTGATGCTTTAAGCGTACGATGCCATCTTTCGATCATTCCATTGACTTGCGGGTGGTATGGTGTTGTTCTAAGATGCTTGATTCCGAGTATTTTATTGCGTTCAGAAAATATGTTTGATTCAAACTGCCTTCCAAAGTCTGTTGTTATTTGAAGTGGTACACCGAAACGACTGATCCATTGTTGTATTATATACCGTGCGACAGTCTCAGCTTTAATATCCTCCATTGGTACTGATCTACGATGGTGAACAAATACCTAAACCCTTTTGATGTTGGTAATGGTCCAACGATGTCAACTTTTATATGTGTGAAACGTTGTTCGGTTACAGCATATGGTACGACTTGTGTTTTATTATGCCGATTGATTTTTGTTCGTTGACATTGCAAACATTGGTTTACATACGCTGTACAGTCTTTTCTAATTCCAGGCCACACAAATCTTTCTGTTGCCAACTTCAATGTGGTTCTGATACCCGGATGTGAAAGTTGATGAATCCTTGTTAAAATGTCTTGTCTAAATATTACAGGAATTAATGGTCTGATTTTTTGTGTGGAAATATCACAATAAATTTCAGTGATTGTTCCTGGAATAAGCAAGAATTTAAGTTCAAGAGAATATTGTTCACATTTACCTTGTCGTATAACGTTTTTAATCTCGCCATCGTTCATTTGTTCATTAGCAATTTTTTCAAAATCAATTGGTTTTGAGGCATTAATTATGTGGATGCGCGATAAAAAGTAAGCTACTTGATTTTGTTCACCTGGAACATGTAATATTGCTGTTGAAAATTGGCTGATGAAATCCAAGTGTCTCAGTTGTCGTGGTGAAGCTTTTTCATTTTTTTGTGAAAAGGCATACGTAAGTGGCTTGTGATCAGTAAAAATGATGAATTCACGACCCTACAATAAGTAACGGAAATGTGTGACACCTTGATAAATAGCTAGAAGCTCACGATCGTACGTGCTTTATTTAAGTTGGGTTTTATCTAACGTTCTTGAAAAATATCCAAGTGGTTGTGGTATGTCATTGCACATTTTGTTTACCACTGCTCCTAGTGCGTTGTTTGATGCGTCAACGTATAAATAAAGTGGTGCGTTAGCTATTGGATGTGCTAAATACGATGCATCCATTAAATCATTTTTACATTGTTCAAACGCTTCAGATGTTTTTGGTGTCCATACCAATTTCGTTGTATCGTTTTTTTTATTTCCCACAATTAATTGTTGTAGTGGTGCTTGATTTACAATTTCATGTGGAATGAATTTTCTGTAGAAATTTAAAGTAGCCAAAAATGTTTTTAAATTTTTAACTATACATGGTTTTTCGAAGTTTTTTATAGCTTCTATTTTTTGTGGCAATGGTTTGATTCCAATTTTATTAACCAGATGGCCTAAAAATTTAACTTCTTCCTGTCCAAAACAACACTTTGTTACGTTGAGTTTAAGGTTAAATTCTCGAAATCTCTGGAAAACTGTTCGGAGATGTATAGCATGTTCTTCTTTGGATGTTGACGCAACGAAAACATCGTCGATGTAGGGAAATGCGAAGTCTAACCCTCTTAAAACATCATGCATATATCGCTGCATGGTTTGTGCTGCATTTCTAAGACCAAAAGTCATGTACTTAAATTCGAACAATCCAAACGGTGTAGTAATTGCATTTTTTGGAATGTCTTCCGGTTGTACTGGTATCTGATAAAATGCGCGTTGTAGATCGATTGTTGAGAAAATTGTTTTATCATGAAGTATATTTGTGAAATCCTGTATATATGGCACAGAGTATCTGTCTGGCTGTGTTGCGGCATTAAGTGCTCGATAGTCTCCACATGGCCTCCAGTCACCATTTGATTTTTTAACCAAATGCAGCGGACTTTCCCAGCTGGATTTTGAAGGCTGACAAATGCCGTGCTGCATCAGGAACTCGAACTCGGCTTTGGTGGCGGCTAGTTTATCTGAAGCCAGTCTACGTGGCCTTGCAAATACTGGTGGCCCAGATGTAACTATATAACCACTAAAGTGGTTATATCTTTAGACTCATCAAGGAGTTCTGCAAATTTATTTTTTACATTAAATGTTTTAATATCAAATTTACCTGATGTTGCTGTTCCCAATGTTGACAATTTAGTTTCTTCATCAATTAATCGATTACGTTTCATATCAATTAGAAGACCAAAATGCTTTAAAAAATCAGAACCAACTATTGGTAAAGCAACATCAGCTATGATGAATGTCCATGTAAATTTTCGACGTAAACCAAGATTGATATTAATATTTTTTTTTTTTTTTTTTTTTATTTTCCTGTTCACTCCGCTAATGAGTATAGGGCTCCAAGTACTGAGTTATCTGCACTTGAAGTTTCTGTAACAGTTTTGTATTGCAATTTGGACCTACTACTTTTTTATATGGATTCCGAACCATAAATTTCTTTATAGTGAAGAAACTATTAATTGCAACAAGCTAATGGTTTTTATTCGTGAGACATTTGTTGTTAGCAAATGGTCTCTGCCGTTAGCATTTTTCCCAGTCTTAAATTACATTTTATTATAATTTTATTACTGGTACTCATTTAAAGCTGAGTAAACTTAGACCAACATCGATGTCTCGGACGGGCGTCGAACCCAGTACCTAATGCACCACAGCTTAGCACACTACCACTTAAGCCACCGTCGGTCCAATTAATAGTTTTACTTCCATATATTTTAATTTCCATACCATTTGCAGCATATAATTTCATGTTATTGTCTGATATAAGTGTGCGAGGGCTAGGTGGCAATACGGAAACGTCAGCACCAGTGTCAATCAGGTATTTTTTGTTTGTTGCAGCATCCGATATATATAAGCGATTAAGTTGTGCAACTTTAGTCACCTTAAATGACTGATCGCTTATTAGTTTTTTTGATTCGGATTTTGGTAATTACACGGCTTTTTACAACGTGTTGCTTTATCTTGAAATTTATTATGATACCAACAGACACCTTTATAATTTTCTGTTGATTGGTATTTTGCAGATGATCTTTTTGTGATTGTGATCTGTCACGAAATGGTGTATGATCTCTATTATTTTTATTAAATTTAAAATCTATTTTTGATTTTCTTTGTGATGGATCATATTGTGAATTTACAAATTTATTAAATTGTTTCGTTAGTGCTTCGATTTTATTTTCCAATGAATATTGAAAATTTGGTTCTGTCAAAGTTTGTTGCTGTGATTTGTTTTGAACTTGATGAATTGAATTTGCGAGAGAATTTGTCTCTACAATTGTGTCAGCTACTGGAGCGAGTTTTCGTATTTCGTCGTCTTTAAAAACTGCCAATATTGCTTGCACCTGTGGTGGCAATCGTTGTAACCATATTGTCTTCAAGAAATCATCATTAATTGACGTTCCGGTTAAGCTTTTAAGTTCATTGTACAATTGTGACGGTTTCTTATCACTTATGTCGACATCTGATAATAATTTACGAATCTTACGTTGCTCAGAGTCTGCGTATCGTTCAATAATTGCTTTTTTTTAATTTTCTTATTTGTTGTCTTCTGGTGTATGTAGAACTGCATCAAGTACCTGTGTAAGGATTTTTGCTTCAATTGCACCAACTATTGTATTAAATTTGGTAAGATCATTTTTTATACCACATGTTGCAAATTGAGCTTCAATTTGTGCAAACCAAATTTCTGGTTGGTCAGCCCAAAAAGGTGGCACTTTAACAGAAACCCCCATTATATGTGCTGATGATTTGACCTCTTTTGACAATTTAATATTAGTTGATTCCGATTTACTATTAGATGGCATACTTTTAACCGTGTCGGTACTTTTATTTGAGTCTTCTTCGGAGCTACTCATTTTATTTTGTTGGTATATTGATGTGTGTATACAAAAAATAATTTGTGTATATGCATATATATAAATGTTCAAGTTTTATTTAAATTTATTTGAAAATTTCGACTTTTATTATTTTTAGGTTACCACCTAAATATTATCAAAGTTTAAAAAATTGTAATTTTATTTAAAAATTTTAATTCATATTATTTTTAAACTTTATTTAAAGTTGTCTCGTTGAAGATGTTTTCTTCTATTTCATTTGTTGATTGATGCAATGTTGATAATGTTAATAATGTTGAGAATATTTTACATGTGTTTATTAAAATGCGTGATTTCTTCACAAACACGATTTTAGAAATAGTTTTTTATAGTGTAATGTATAATATAATATAGTTATTCGAAAATACTTGTATGTGTAAAATTTGAGAAATTTGAGCGGGATAGTGTTACCCGTTTAGTAATTTATATATGAAGTGGTTTATACTAAATAGAGAAATTTTTTTGTATTTTTACCGACGCTAACACTATTTTATTTGTGATACAAAAATTTTTTAGTGATTTATATGTGTGCTTGAATTTACATGAATTTACAATTCAAATATTTATACACTAATGTATTTTTGTAAGTTTAATATATAGTATGAAAAAGAAAAAAATTATATTGAAATTTACCGTTTTTTAACTGTTTTTTTAGTGCGAAAATTTTCCACAATGTCCAAAATTGTTTGAAAAATTTTTTTTTTTTTCTTTATATTAATTTTACTAAATTATTTTCACTTTTTATTTTATTAGCATAAATATTACTTATGATATGTATATTTTTTTTATTAGCAATAACTTTTACTAATAATTTTTTACACTTTTCAGCACTATATTTTAAATAAATTTTTATATTTATTAGCACTGTAGTTTTAATAGAAAAAAAACAGAAAACCAAAATATTTCAAATAACTTTTTTTTTCTTTTTTCCCGTTATTTGGGTGCAAAATAAGGACAAAAACAGAAAACCAAAATATTTCAAATAACTTTTTTTTTATTTTTTGCCGTTATTACGGTGCAAAATAAGGACAAAAACAGAAAACCAAAATATTTCAGATAACTTTTTTTTTATTTTTTCCAGTTATTTGGGTGCAAAATAAGGACAAAAACAGAAAACCAAAATATTTCAAATAACTTTTTTTTTATTTTTTCCCGTTATTTGGGTGCAAAATAGGGACAAAAACAGAAAACCAAAATATTTCAGATAACTTTTTTTTAATTTTTTCCCATTATTTGGGTGCAAAATAAGGACAAAAACAGAAAACCAAAATATTTCAGGTAACTTTTTTTTTCTTTTTTGCCGTTATTTGGGTGCAAAATAAGGACAAAAACAAAAAACCAAAATATTTCAGATAACTTTTTTTTACTTTTTTCCCGTTATTTAGGTGCAAAATAAGGACAAAAACAGAAAACCAAAATTTTTCAAATAACTTTTTTTTTATTTTTTCCCGTTATTTAGGTGCAAAATAAGGACAAAAATAGAAAACCAAAATATTTCAAATAATTTTTTTTTCTTTTTTCCCGTTATTTGGGTGCAAAATAAGGACAAAAACAGAAAACCAAAATATTTCAGATAACCTTTTTTTTCCTTTTGCCCGTTATTTGGGTGCAAAATAAGGACAAAAACAGAAAACCAAAATATTTTAAATAACTTGTTTTTCTTTTTTCCCGTTATTTAGGTGCAAAATAAGCACACAAACAGAAAACCAAAATATTTCAGATGCCTTTTTTTTCTTTTTTCCCGTTATTTAGGTGCAAAATAAGGCCAAAAACAGAAAACCAAAATATTTCAAATAACTTTTTTTTAATTTTTTTCCCGTTATTTGGGTGCATTATAAGGACAAAAACAGAAAACCAAAATATTTCAGATAACTTTTTTTTTCCGTTTTTCCCGTTATTTGGGTGCAAAATACGGACAAAAACAGAAAACCAAAATATTTCAGATAACTTTTTTTTTATTTTTTCCCGTTATTTGGGTGCAAAATAAGGACAAAAACAGAAACCCAAAATATTTCAGATAACTTTTTTTTTCTTTTTTCCTGTTATTTGGGTGCAAAACAAGGACAAAAACAGAAAACCAAAATATTTCAGATAACTTTTTTTTTATTTTTTCCCGTTATTTAGGTGCAAAATAAGGACAAAAACAGAAAACCAAAATATTTCAGATAACTTTTTTTTTCATTTTTCCTGTTATTTGGGTGCAAAATAAGGACAAAAACAGAAAACCAAAATATTTCAGATAACTTTTTTTTTGTATTTTCCCGTTATTTGGGTGCAAAATAAGGACAAAAACAGAAAACCAAAATATTTCAAATAACTTTTTTTTTATTTTTTCCCGTTATTTGGGTGCAATATAAGGAGAAAAACAGAAAACCAAAATATTTCAGATAACTTTTTTTTTATTTTTTCCCGTTATTTGGGTGCAAAATAAGGACAAAAACAGAAAACCAAAATATTTCAGATGACTTTTTTCTTCTTTTTTCCCGTTATTTGGGTGCAAAATAAGGACAAAAACAGAAAATCAAAATATCTCAGATAACTTTTTTTTTATTTTTTCCCGTTATTTGGGTGCAAAATAAGGACAAAAACAGAAAACCAAAATATTTCAAATAACTTGTTTTTTCTTTTTTCCCGTTATTTGGGTGCAAAATAAGGACAAAAACAGAAAACCAAAATATTTCAGATAACTTTTTTTTTGTATTTTCCCGTTATTTGGGTGCAAAATAAGGACAAAAACAGAAAACCAAATTATTTCAAATAACTTGTTTTTTCTTTTTTCCCGTTATTTGGGTGCAAAATAAGGACAAAAACAGAAAACCAAAATATTTCAAATAACTTTTTTTTTCTTTTTTCCCGTTATGTGGGTGCAAAATAAGGACAAACACAGAAAACCAAAATATTTCCGATAACTTTTTTTTTCTTTTTTCCCGTTATTTAGGTGCAAAATAAGTACAAAAACAGAAAACCAAAATATTTCAGATAACTTTTTTTTTCTTTTTTCCTGTTATTTGGGTGCAAAACAAGGACAAAAACCGAAAACCAAAATATTTCAGATAACTTTTTTTTTATTTTTTCCCGTTATTTGGGTGCAAAATAAGGACAAAAGCAGAAAACCAAAATATTTCAAATAACTTGTTGTTTCTTTTTTCCCGTTATTTGGGTGCATAATAAGGATAAAAACAGAAAACCAAAATATTTCAAATAACTTTTTTTTCTTTTTTCCCGTTATGTGGGTGCAAAATAAGGACAAAAACAGAAAACCAAAATATTTCAAATAACTTTTTTTTTATTTTTTCCCGTTATTTGGGTGCAAAATAAGGACAAAAACAGAAAACCAAAATTTTTCAGATAACTTGTTTTTTCTTTTTTCCCGTTATTTAGGTGCAAAATAAGGACAAAAACAGAAAACCAAAATATTTCAGATAACTTTTTTTTATTTTTTCCCGTTATTTAGGTGGAAAATAAGGACAAAAACAGAAAACCAAAATATTTCAGATAACTTTTTTTTTCTTTTTTCCTGTTATTTAGGTGCAAAATAAGGACAAAAACAGAAAACCAAAACATTTCAAATAACTTTTATTTTATTTTTTCCCGTTATTTGGGTGCAAAATAAGGACAAAAACAGAAAACCAAAATATTTCAAATAACTTTTTTTTTCTTTTATCCCGCTATTTGGGTGCAAAATAAGGACAAAAACAGAAAACCAAAATATTTCAGATAACTTTTTTTTTTTTTTCCCGTTATTTATGTGCAAAATAAGCACAAAAACAGAAAACCAAAATATTTCAAATAACTTTTTTTTTATTTTTTCCCGTTATTTGGGTGCAAAATAAGGACAAAAACAGAAAACCAAAATATTTCAGATAACTTTTTTTTCTTTTTTCCCGTTATTTAGGTGCAAAATAAGGACAGAAACAGAAAACCAAAATATTTCAGATAACTTTTTTTTTCTTTTTTCCTGTTATTTGGGTGCAAAATAAGGACAAAAACAGAAAACCAAAATATTTCAAATAACTTTTTTTTTCTTTTTTCCCGTTATTTGGGTGCAAAATAAGGACAAAAACAGAAAACCAAAATATTTCAAATAACTTTTTTTTAATTTTTTTCCCGTTATTTGGGTGCATTATAAGGACAAAAACAGAAAACCAAAATATTTCAGATAACTTTTTTTTCCGTTTTTCCCGTTATTTGGGTGCAAAATACGGACAAAAACAGAAAACCAAAATATTTCAGATAACTTGTTTTTTATTTTTTCCCGTTATTTGGGTGCAAAATAAGGACAAAAACAGAAACCCAAAATATTTCAGATAACTTTTTTTTTCTTTTTTCCCGTTATTTGGGTGCAAAATAAGGACAAAAACAGAAAACCAAAATATTTCAGATAACCTTTTTTTTCCTTTTGCCCGTTATTTGGGTGCAAAATAAGGACAAAAACAGAAAACCAAAATATTTTAAATAACTTGTTTTTCTTTTTTCCCGTTATTTAGGTGCAAAATAAGCACACAAACAGAAAACCAAAATATTTCAGATGCCTTTTTTTTCTTTTTTCCCGTTATTTAGGTGCAAAATAAGGCCAAAAACAGAAAACCAAAATATTTCAAATAACTTTTTTTTAATTTTTTTCCCGTTATTTGGGTGCATTATAAGGACAAAAACAGAAAACCAAAATATTTCAGATAACTTTTTTTTCCGTTTTTCCCGTTATTTGGGTGCAAATACGGACAAAAACAGAAAACCAAAATATTTCAGATAACTTTTTTTTTATTTTTTCCCGTTATTTGGGTGCAAAATAAGGACAAAAACAGAAACCCAAAATATTTCAGATAACTTTTTTTTTCTTTTTTCCCGTTATTTGGGTGCAAAACAAGGACAAAAACAGAAAACCAAAATATTTCAGATAACTTTTTTTTTATTTTTTCCCGTTATTTGGGTGCAAAATAAGGACAAAAACAGAAAACCAAAATATTTCAGATAACTTTTTTTTTCATTTTGCCTGTTATTTAGGTGTAAAATAAGGACAAAAACAGAAAACCAAAATATTACAGATAACTTTTTTTTTGTATTTTCCCGTTATTTGGGTGCAAAATAAGGACAAAAACAGAAAACCAAAATATTTCAAATAACTTTTTTTTTATTTTTTCCCGTTATTTGGGTGCAATATAAGGAGAAAAACAGAAAACCAAAATATTTCAGATAACTTTTTTTTTATTTTTTCCCGTTATTTGGGTGCAAAATAAGGACAAAAACAGAAAACCAAAATATTTCAGATGACTTTTTTCTTCTTTTTTCCCGTTATTTGGGTGCAAAATAAGGACAAAAACAGAAAATCAAAATATTTCAGATAACTTTTTTTTTATTTTTTCCCGTTATTTGGGTGCAAAATAAGGACAAAAACAGAAAACCAAAATATTTCAAATAACTTGTTTTTTCTTTTTTCCCGTTATTTGGGTGCAAAATAAGGACAAAAACAGAAAACCAAAATATTTCAGATAACTTTTTTTTTGTATTTTCCCGTTATTTGGGTGCAAAATAAGGACAAAAACAGAAAACCAAATTATTTCAAATAACTTGTTTTTTCTTTTTTCCCGTTATTTGGGTGCAAAATAAGGACAAAAACAGAAAACCAAAATATTTCAAATAACTTTTTTTTTCTTTTTTCCCGTTATGTGGGTGCAAAATAAGGACAAAAACAGAAAACCAAAATATTTCAGATAACTTTTTTTTTCTTTTTTCCCGTTATTTATGTGCAAAATAAGGACAAAAACAGAAAACCAAAATATTTCAGATAACTTTTTTTTTCTTTTTTCCTGTTATTTGGGTGCAAAACAAGGACAAAAACCGAAAACCAAAATATTTCAGATAACTTTTTTTTTATTTTTTCCCGTTATTTGGGTGCAAAATAAGGACAAAAGCAGAAAACCAAAATATTTCAAATAACTTGTTGTTTCTTTTTTCCCGTTATTTGGGTGCATAATAAGGATAAAAACAGAAAACCAAAATATTTCAAATAACTTTTTTTTCTTTTTTCCCGTTATGTGGGTGCAAAATAAGGACAAAAACAGAAAACCAAAATATTTCAAATAACTTTTTTTTTATTTTTTCCCGTTATTTGGGTGCAAAATAAGGACAAAAACAGAAAACCAAAATTTTTCAGATAACTTGTTTTTTCTTTTTTCCCGTTATTTAGGTGCAAAATAAGGACAAAAACAGAAAACCAAAATATTTCAGATAACTTTTTTTTATTTTTTCCCGTTATTTAGGTGCAAAATAAGGACAAAAACAGAAAACCAAAATATTTCAGATAACTTTTTTTTTCTTTTTTCCTGTTATTTAGGTGCAAAATAAGGACAAAAACAGAAAACCAAAACATTTCAAATAACTTTTATTTTATTTTTTCCCGTTATTTGGGTGCAAAATAAGGACAAAAACAGAAAACCAAAATATTTCAAATAACTTTTTTTTTCTTTTATCCCGCTATTTGGGTGCAAAATAAGGACAAAAACAGAAAACCAAAATATTTCAGATAACTTTTTTTTTTTTTTCCCGTTATTTATGTGCAAAATAAGCACAAAAACAGAAAACCAAAATATTTCAAATAACTTTTTTTTTATTTTTTCCCGTTATTTGGGTGCAAAATAAGGACAAAAACAGAAAACCAAAATATTTCAGATAACTTTTTTTTCTTTTTTCCCGTTATTTAGGTGCAAAATAAGGACAGAAACAGAAAACCAAAATATTTCAGATAACTTTTTTTTTCTTTTTTCCTGTTATTTGGGTGCAAAATAAGGACAAAAACAGAAAACCAAAATATTTCAAATAACTTTTTTTTTCTTTTTTCCCGTTATTTGGGTGCAAAATAAGGACAAAAACAGAAAACCAAAATATTTCAGATAATCTTTTTTTTCCTTTTTCCCGTTATTTAGGTGCAAAATAAGGACAAAAACAGAAAACCAAAATATTTCAGATAACTTTTTTTTTCTTTTTTCCTGTTATTTGGGTGCAAAATAAGGACAAAAATAGAAAACCAAAATATTTCAGATAACTTTTTTTTTATTTGTTCCCGTTATTTGGGTCCAAAATAAGGACAAAAACAGAAAACCAAAATATTTCAAATAACTTTTTTTTTCTTTTTGCCCGTTATTTGGGTGCAAAATAAGAACAAAAACAGAAAACCAACATATTTCAGATAACTTTTTTTTCTTTTTTCCCGTTAATTGGGTGCAAAATAAGGACAAAAACAGAAAACCAAAAAAAATATTTCAAGTAACTTTTTTTTTATTTTTTCCTGTTATTTGGGTGCAAAATAAGGACAAAAACAGAAAACCAATATATTTCAGATAACTTTTTTTTATTTTTTCCCGTTATTTGGGTACAAAATAAGGACAAAAACAGGAAACCAAAATATTTCAGATAACTTTTTTTTCTTTTTTCCCGTTATTTGGGTGCAAAATAAGGACAAAAACAGAAAACCACAATATTTTAGATAACTTTTTTTTTCTTTTTTCCCGTTATTTGGGTGCAAAATAAGGACAAAAACAGAAAACCAAAATATTTCAGATACCTTTTTTTTCTTTTTTCCCGTTATTTGGGTGCAAAATACGGACAAAAACAGGAAACCAAAATATTTCAGATAACTTTTTTTTTCTTTTTTCCCGTTATTTGGGTGCAAAATAAGCACAAAAACAGAAAACCAAAATATTTTTGATAACTTTTTTTTTCTTTTTTCCCGTTATTTGGGTGCAAAATAAGAACAAAAACAGCAAACCAAAATATTTCAAATAACTTTTGTTTTACTTTTTCCCGTTATTTGGGTGCAAAATAAGGACAAAAATAGAAAACCAAAATATTTCAAATAACTTTTTTTTTCTTTTTTCCCGCTATTTGGGTGCAAAATAAGGACAAAAACAGAAAACCAAAATATTTCAAATAACTTTTTTTTTCTTTTTTCCCGTTATTTGGGTGCAAAATAAGTACAAAAACAGAAAACCAAAATATTTTAGATAACTTTTTTTTTCTTTTTTCCCGTTATTTGGGTGCAAAATAAGGACAAAAACAGCAAACCAAAATATTTCAAATAACTTTTGTTTTACTTTTTCCCGTTATTTGGGTGCAAAATAAGGACAAAAACAGAAAACCAAAATATTTTAGATAACTTTTTTTTTCTTTTTTCCTGTTATTTGGGTGCAAAATAAGGACAAAAACAGAAAACTAAAATATTTTAGATAACTTTTTTTTTCTTTTTTCCCGTTATTTGGGTGCAAAATAAGGACAAAAACAGCAAACCAAAATATTTCAAATAACTTTTTTTTTCTTTTTTCCCGTTATTTGGGTGCAAAATAAGGACAAAAACAGAAAACCAAAATATTTTAGATAACTTTTTTTTTCTTTTTTCCCGTTATTTGGGTGCAAAATAAGGACAAAAACAGCAAACCAAAATATTTCAAATAACTTTTTTTTTCTTTTTTCCTGTTATTTGGGTGCAAAATAAGGACAAAAACAGAAAACCAAAATATTTTAGATAACTTTTTTTTTCTTTTTTCCCGTTATTTGGGTGCAAAATAAGGACAAAAACAGCAAACCAAAATATTTCAAATAACTTTTGTTTTACTTTTTCCCGTTATTTGGGTGCAAAATAAGGACAAAAACAGAAAACCAAAATATTTTAGATAACTTTTTTTTTCTTTTTTCCCGTTATTTGGGTGCAAAATAAGGACAAAAACAGAAAACCAAAATATTTTAGATAACTTTTTTTTTCTTTTTTCCCGTTATTTGGATGCAAAATAAGGACAAAAACAGAAAACCTAAATATTTCAAATAACTTTTTTTTTCTTTTATCCCGTTATTTGGGTGCAAAATAAGGACAAAAACAGAAAACCAAAATATTTCAGATAACTTTTTTTTAATTTTTTTCCCGTTATTTGGGTGCAAAATAAGGACAAAAACAGAAAACCAAAATATTTCAAATAACTTTTGTTTTACTTTTTCCCGTTATTTGGGTGCAAAATAAGGACAAAAACAGAAAACCAAAATATTTCAAATAACTTTTTTTTTCTTTTTTCCCGTTATTTGGGTGCAAAATAAGGACAAAAACAGAAAACCAAAATATTTTAGATAACTTTTTTTTTCTTTTTTCCCGTTATTTGGATGCAAAATAAGGACAAAAACAGAAAACCTAAATATTTCAAATAACTTTTTTTTTCTTTTATCCCGTTATTTGGGTGCAAAATAAGGACAAAAACAGAAAACCAAAATATTTCAGATAACTTTTTTTTAATTTTTTTCCCGTTATTTGGGTGCAAAATAAGGACAAAAACAGAAAACCAAAATATTTCAAATAACTTTTGTTTTACTTTTTCCCGTTATTTGGGTGCAAAATAAGGACAAAAACAGAAAACCAAAATATTTCAAATAACTTTTTTTTTCTTTTTTCCCGTTATTTGGGTGCAAAATAAGGACAAAAACAGAAAACCAAAATATTTCAAATAACTTTTTTTTTCTTTTTTCCCGTTATTTGGGTGCAAAATAAGGACAAAAACAGAAAACCAAAATATTTCAGATAATCTTTTTTTTCCTTTTTTCCTGTTATTTGGGTGCAAAATAAGGACAAAAATCATCATCTTATAGCTCTACAGCTCGTTGTGAGCTTTGGCCTTCTTTACAATTTTCCTCCATTCGTCACGGTTCTGTGCTAGTGTTCGCCAATTTGTAATTTGCAATTTTTGCATGTCCATATCTATATTGTCGATCCATCTAACTCTAGGTCTTCCCCTCGCCCTTGTTCCATCTGGTTTCGCAGCATATATCTTATATTGAGCTCGTTCTTTTCCCATTCTTAATACATGTCCAGCCCATCTTATACGTTGCGCTTTTATAAATCTCACTATGTCTTCGTTTTGTATCAGTTCATTTAGCTCATTGTTGTTTCTTCTCTCATACTCTCCGTTATCCAATCTTCTTGCTCCGAATATTTTACGTAGTATTTTCCTTTCAAAGATTCGTAATTGATTTTCATCATTTAAAGTCATTGTCCAACATTCGCTGGCATACGTCACTACTGGTCTTATAATTGTCTTATATATTATTAGTTTTGTTTGTCTTGACAGTAGCTTTGATCGTAATAATTTGTTGTGTGCAAAATAACATTTATTACCAGCTTGTATCCGATCTTGTATTGAAAGATGCATGTTATTATTACTTTTTAGATTTGTTCCCAGATATACGAAGTTATTCACACCTTCAAAGTTATATTCACCAATAGTTATATTTTGTGCTGATCTTTGATTTTCATTTCGTGACATCTTTAGGTATTTGGTTTTTTGTTCGTTTATTTTGAGCCCGACTATGCTTGTTTCATTTTCAAGAGCAATCAAAATCTGTACCATGGTTCTGTAATTTCTTGCCACTATTGCTATATCATCAGCATATGCTATTAGTTGGTAAGATTTTATGAATATATTACCATCTTGGTGCAATTTTCCAATAGCATGATTTAATAACAAATTGAAGAGTAGCGCAGAAAGAGCATCTCCTTGTCTTACTCCAGTTTTAATGTTAAATTCTGCTGATGTCTGGCCTTGTATCAATACTTTAGCTCTTGATTTTTCCATTGTTGACATCGCTAGTTCGGCAAGCTTTCTTGGTATACCTTGTTTTATTAGCGCTAACTTAATTTGATTTCGATTTACACTATCAAATGCTTGTTTGAAATCTACGAAAAGAATGTGTAGATCTTTACCATATTCATAACACTTTTCCATGTTTTGTTTTATTAGGAATATTTGATCTATCGTAGATTTTCCTTGTCTGAAGCCACATTGATAATCACCTATAACTTCTTCAGCAAATGTTGTTAGTCTGTCATATATAATATTTGAGAGTATTTTGTATGCATAGTTTAATAGCATTATTCCCCTATAATTTTCGCACAGCATCTTATCCCCTTTTTTGTGGATTGGACATAGCAGACTGGTGTTCCATTTATCAGGTATTTTTTCTTCTCTCCATATTTTACAAATTAAGTTATGTAATATTTGTTGTAATGTTTCACCTCCTGCTTTTATTAGTTCAGTTGTTATTGTGTCCTCACCTGGTGCTTTATTATTCTTTAATTTTTTTATTGCTGCTTTTATTTCTTCTATGGATGGTTCTTCAACAAATGGTTCTACAGTTAGAATTGTTTCCTCTTCTTCTTCATTTCGTTCCATTGGTACATTCAATATTTCTTCAAAATATTCTGCCCATCTATTTATTACTTCTTCTTCGTTTATTATATTTAATCCTTGTTTATCTTTTATTACATTTAATCTAGGTTGAAAGCAGTTGATCTCATTTTTTATGCTTCTAAAAAAATTTTTCACGTTGTTTTGTGTAGATTCCAGTTGCATTTGAATTATTTTATTTTTAAGATTTTCTTTTTTCTTCTTTCGACATAGCTTAGAGGCAATTGTTCTTTTTATTTTATATCTTTCTCTATTATTTCTGGTATTTCGTTGTAACATTTTCATACGACTTTCATTTTTAATATTAATAGCAGCTTTACATTCTTCATCGAACCATTCAGCGTTTCTTTCCATTGGTATAAATCCAATAACTTCTGTTGCTGCAGTTTTTATTGCATTTCAATCTGTTGCCATTCTTCCTCTATATCGTATTGTTCATATTGTTCATTACTACTTAGATGCTGTTGAAGTGAGTTTTTGATATATTTCTAATGTATTTTCATTTTTAAACTTGTCCGTATTCCATTTAGTTCTCCGTTTTCCTTTTTTAATTGCCATGTTTGAGATTCTTTGTCTTAGCACTACTTTTACCATAAAATGATCGCTTTCGCAGTTAGCACCTCTGCGGCTACATACGTCTATTATTGATGATGCTCTTCTAGATGTTATAAGTGCATGGTCTATTTGGTTTATTACATTGGATCCGGGCATTTTCCACGTACCTTTGTGTATATTTTTTCTTTCAAAGTACGTGCTTTTAATTTTCATGTTAGCTACATTGGCAAATTGACAGAGTCTTTCTCCATTAGGACTTGTTTCTTCATGTAGTGAAAATTTTCCAGCTACATCTTGTATATGATTTTCTCTTCCTATTTTTGCATTAAAATCTCCTAGTATCAGCAGTGTGTCATACGTACTCACTTTGTCACATACATCGCTTAAGTCTTCATAAAATATATCTTTTTGTTCATCATCAGCATCTTCTGTTGGTGCATATGCGGAGATTATAGTAATATTACAGAATCTACCTTTTAGTCGGATACTACAAATTCTATTGTTAATTGGGTTAAATCCAATTATATATTTTTTTATTCGTTTATTTACAATAAATCCCGTTCCGTACATTCCGCTTCTGTTGTCATCACCACTATAGTACAATGAATATAATGGACAAAAATAGAAAACCAAAATATTTCAGATAACTTTTTTTTTATTTGTTCCCGTTATTTGGGTCCAAAATAAGGACAAAAACAGAAAACCAAAATATTTCAAATAACTTTTTTTTTCTTTTTGCCCGTTATTTGGGTGCAAAATAAGAACAAAAACAGAAAACCAACATATTTCAGATAACTTTTTTTTCTTTTTTCCCGTTAATTGGGTGCAAAATAAGGACAAAAACAGAAAACCACAAAAAATATTTCAAGTAACTTTTTTTTATTTTTTCCTGTTATTTGGGTGCAAAATAAGGACAAAAACAGAAAACCAATATATTTCAGATAACTTTTTTTTATTTTTTCCCGTTATTTTTGTACAAAATAAGGACAAAAACAGGAAACCAAAATATTTCAGATAACTTTTTTTTCTTTTTTCCCGTTATTTGGGTGCAAAATAAGGACAAAAACAGAAAACCAAAATATTTTAGATAACTTTTTTTTTCTTTTTTCCCGTTATTTGGGTGCAAAATAAGGACAAAAACAGAAAACCAAAATATTTCAGATACCTTTTTTTTCTTTTTTCCCGTTATTTGGGTGCAAAATACGGACAAAAACAGGAAACCAAAATATTTCAGATAACTTTTTTTTTCTTTTTTCCCGTTATTTGGGTGCAAAATAAGCACAAAAACAGAAAACCAAAATATTTTGGATAACTTTTTTTTCTTTTTTCCCGTTATTTGGGTGCAAAATAAGAACAAAAACAGCAAACCAAAATATTTCAAATAACTTTTGTTTTACTTTTTACCGTTATTTGGGTGCAAAATAAGGACAAAAATAGAAAACCAAAATATTTCAAATAACTTTTTTTTTCTTTTTTCCCGCTATTTGGGTGCAAAATAAGGACAAAAACAGAAAACCAAAATATTTCAAATAACTTTTTTTTTCTTTTTTCCCGTTATTTGGGTGCAAAATAAGGACAAAAACAGAAAACCAAAATATTTTAGATAACTTTTTTTTTCTTTTTTCCCGTTATTTGGGTGCAAAATAAGGACAAAAACAGCAAACCAAAATATTTCAAATAACTTTTGTTTTACTTTTTCCCGTTATTTGGGTGCAAAATAAGGACAAAAACAGAAAACCAAAATATTTTAGATAACTTTTTTTTTCTTTTTTCCCGTTATTTGGGTGCAAAATAAGGACAAAAACAGAAAACCAAAATATTTTAGATAACTTTTTTTTTCTTTTTTCCCGTTATTTGGGTGCAAAATAAGGACAAAAACAGCAAACCAAAATATTTCAAATAACTTTTTTTTTCTTTTTTCCCGTTATTTGGGTGCAAAATAAGGACAAAAACAGAAAACCAAAATATTTTAGATAACTTTTTTTTTCTTTTTTCCCGTTATTTGGGTGCAAAATAAGGACAAAAACAGCAAACCAAAATATTTCAAATAACTTTTTTTTTCTTTTTTCCTGTTATTTGGGTGCAAAATAAGGACAAAAACAGAAAACCAAAATATTTTAGATAACTTTTTTTTTCTTTTTTCCCGTTATTTGGGTGCAAAATAAGGACAAAAACAGCAAACCAAAATATTGCAAATAACTTTTGTTTTACTTTTTCCCGTTATTTGGGTGCAAAATAAGGACAAAAACAGAAAACCAAAATATTTTAGATAACTTTTTTTTTCTTTTTTCCCGTTATTTGGGAGCAAAATAAAAACAAAAACAGAAAACCAAAATATTTCAGATAACTTTTTTTTAATTTTTTTCCCGTTATTTGGGTGCAAAATAAGGACAAAAACAGAAAACCAAAATATTTCAAATAACTTTTGTTTTACTTTTTCCCGTTATTTGGGTGCAAAATAAGGACAAAAACAGAAAACCAAAATATTTCAAATAACTTTTTTTTTCTTTTTTCCCGTTATTTGGGTGCAAAATAAGGACAAAAACAGAAAACCAAAATATTTTAGATAACTTTTTTTTTCTTTTTTCCCGTTATTTGGATGCAAAATAAGGACAAAAACAGAAAACCAAAATATTTCAAATAACTTTTTTTTTCTTTTATCCCGCTATTTGGGTGCAAAATAAGGACAAAAACAGAAAACCAAAATATTTCAGATAACTTTTTTTTATTTTTTCCCGTTATTTAGGTGCAAAATAAGGACAAAAACAGAAAACCAAAATATTTCAGATAACTTTTTTTTTCTTTTTTCCTGTTATTTAGGTGCAAAATAAGGACAAAAACAGAAAACCAAAACATTTCAAATAACTTTTATTTTATTTTTTCCCGTTATTTGGGTGCAAAATAAGGACAAAAACAGAAAACCAAAATATTTCAAATAACTTTTTTTTTCTTTTATCCCGCTATTTGGGTGCGAAATAAGGACAAAAACAGAAAACCAAAATATTTCAGATAACTTTTTTTTTTTTTTTCCCGTTATTTATGTGCAAAATAAGCACAAAAACAGAAAAAAAAAATATTTCAAATAACTTTTTTTTTATTTTTTCCCGTTATTTGGGTGAAAAATAAGGACAAAAACAAAAAACCAAAATATTTCAGATAACTTTTTTCTTTTTTCCCGTATTTAGGTGCAAAATAAGGACAGAAACTGAAAACCAAAATATTTCAGATAACTTTTTTTTTCTTTTTTCCTGTTATTTGGGTGCAAAATAAGGACAAAAACAGAGAACCAAAATATTTCAAATAACTTTTTTTTTCTTTTTTCCCGTTATTTGGGTGCAAAATAAGGACAAAAACAGAAAACCAAAATATTTCAGATAATCTTTTTTTTCCTTTTTCCTGTTATTTGGGTGCAAAATAAGGACAAAAATAGAAAACCAAAATCTTTCAGATAACTTTTTTTTTATTTGTTCCCGTTATTTGGGTCCAAAATAAGGACAAAAACAGAAAACCAAAATATTTCAAATAATTTTTTTTTTCTTTTTGCCCGTTATTTGGGTGCAAAATAAGAACAAAAATAGAAAACCAACATATTTCAGATAACTTTTTTTTCTTTTTTCCCGTTAATTGGGTGCAAAATAAGGACAAAAACAGAAAACCAAAAAAAATATTTCAAGTAACTTTTTTTTTATTTTTTCCTGTTATTTGGGTGCAAAATAAGGACAAAAACAGAAAACCAATATATTTCAGATAACTTTTTTTTATTTTTTCCCGTTATTTGGGTACAAAATAAGGACAAAAACAGGAAACCAAAATATTTCAGATAACTTTTTTTTCTTTTTTCCCGTTATTTGGGTGCAAAATAAGGACAAAAACAGAAAACCAAAATATTTTAGATAACTTTTTTTTTCTTTTTTCCCGTTATTTGGGTGCAAAATAAGGACAAAAACAGAAAACCAAAATATTTCAGATACCTTTTTTTTCTTTTTTCCCGTTATTTGGGTGCAAAATACGGACAAAAACAGGAAACCAAAATATTTCAGATAACTTTTTTTTTCTTTTTTCCCGTTATTTGCGTGCAAAATAAGCACAAAAACAGAAAACCAAAATATTTTAGATAACTTTTTTTTTCTTTTTTCCCGTTATTTGGGTGCAAAATAAGAACAAAAACAGCAAACCAAAATATTTCAAATAACTTTTGTTTTACTTTTTCCCGTTTTTTGGGTGCAAAATAAGGACAAAAATAGAAAACCAAAATATTTCAAATAACTTTTGTTTTCTTTTTTCCCGCTATTTGGGTGCAAAATAAGGACAAAAACAGAAAACCAAAATATTTCAAATAACTTTTTTTTTCTTTTTTCCCGTTATTTGGGTGCAAAATAAGGACAAAAACAGCAAACCAAAATATTTCAAATAACTTTTTTTTTCTTTTTTCCCGTTATTTGGGTGCAAAATAAGGACAAAAACAGAAAACCAAAATATTTTAGATAACTTTTTTTTTCTTTTTTCCCGTTATTTGGGTGCAAAATAAGGACAAAAACAGCAAACCAAAATATTTCAAATAACTTTTTTTTTCTTTTTTCCTGTTATTTGGGTGCAAAATAAGGACAAAAACAGAAAACCAAAATATTTTAGATAACTTTTTTGTTCTTTTTTCCCGTTATTTGGGTGCAAAATAAGGACAAAAACAGCAAACCAAAATATTTCAAATAACTTTTGTTTTACTTTTTCCCGTTATTTGGGTGCAAAATAAGGACAAAAACAGAAAACCAAAATATTTTAGATAACTTTTTTTTTCTTTTTTCCCGTTATTTGGGAGCAAAATAAAAACAAAAACAGAAAACCAAAATATTTCAGATAACTTTTTTTTAATTTTTTTCCCGTTATTTGGGTGCAAAATAAGGACAAAAACAGAAAACCAAAATATTTCAAATAACTTTTGTTTTACTTTTTCCCGTTATTTGGGTGCAAAATAAGGACAAAAACAGAAAACCAAAATATTTCAAATAACTTTTTTTTTCTTTTTTCCCGTTATTTGGGTGCAAAATAAGGACAAAAACAGAAAACCAAAATATTTTAGATAACTTTTTTTTTCTTTTTTCCCGTTATTTGGGTGCAAAATAAGGACAAAAACAGCAAACCAAAATATTTCAAATAACTTTTTTTTTCTTTTTTCCTGTTATTTGGGTGCAAAATAAGGACAAAAACAGAATATTTCAAATAAATTTTTTTTTCTTTTTTGCCGTTATTTGGGTGCAAAATAAGGACAAAAACAGAAAACCAAAATATTTCAGATAATCTTTTTTTTCTTTTTCCCGTTATTTAGGTGCAAAATAGGGCAAAAACAGAAAACCAAAATATTTCAGATAACTTTTTTTTTCTTTTTTCCTGTTATTTGGGTGCAAAAATAGAAAACAAAAATAGAAAACCAAAATATTTCATATAACTTTTTTTTTATTTTTTCCCGTTATTTGGGTCCAAAATAAGGACAAAAACAGAAAACCAAAATATTTCAAATAACTTTTTTTTTCTTTTTCCCCGTTATTTGGGTGCCAAAATGATGAAAAAACTGAAAACCAAAATATTTCAAATAACTTTTTTTTTATTTTTTTCCGTTATTCGGGTGCAAAATAAGGACAAAAACAGAAAACCAAAATTGTTCAGAGACCTTTTTTTTCTTTTTTTCCCGTTATTTGGGTGCAAAATAAGCACAAAAACAGAAAACCAAAATATTTCAGATAACTTTTTTTTTTCTTTTTTCCCGTTATTAGTTGCAAAATAAGGACAAAAATAGAAAACCAAAATATTTCAAATAACTTTTATTTTATTTTTTCCCGTTATTTGGGTGCAAAATAAGGACAAAAACAGCAAACCAAAATATTTCAAATAACTTTTTTTTTCTTTTTTTCTGTTATTTGGGTGCAAAATAAGGCCAAAAACAGAAAACAAAAATATTTCAGATAACTTTTTTTTATTTTTTCCCGTTATTTGGGTGCAAAATAAGGACAAAAACAAAAACCAAAATATTTCAGATAACTTTTTTTTTCTTTCTTCCGGTTATTTGGGAGCAAAATAAAAACAAAAACAGAAAACCAAAATATTTCAGATAACTTTTTTTTAATTTTTTTCCCGTTATTTGGGTGCAAAATAAGGACAAAAACAGAAAAACAAAATATTTCAAATAACTTTTTTTTCCTTTTTTCCTGTTATTTGGGTGCAAAATAAGGACAAAAACAGAAAACCAAAATATTCCAGATAACTTTTTTTTTCTTTTTTCCCGTTATTTAGGTGCAAAATAAGGACAAAACAGAAAACCAAAATATTTCAGATACCTTTCGTTCTTTTTTCCCGTTATTTAGGTGCAAAATAAGCACAAAAACAGAAAACCAAAATATTTCAAATAACTTTTTTTTTATTTTTTCCCGTTATATGGGTGCAAAATAAGGACAAAAACAGAAAACCAAAATCTTTCAGATAACTTTTTTTTTGCCGTTATTTAGGTGCAAAATAAGGACAAAAACAGAAAACCAAAATATTCCAGATAAATTTTTTTTTCTCTTTTCCCGTTATTTGGGTGCAAAATAAGCACAAAAACAGAAAACCAAAATATTTCAGATAACTTTTTTTTTTCTTTTTTCCCGTTATTTGGGTGCAAAATAAGGACAAAAATAGAAAACCAAAATATTTCAAATAACTTTTATTTTATTTTTTCCCGTTATTTGGGTGCAAAATAAGGACAAAAACAGAAAACCAAAATATTTCAAATAACTTTTTTTTTCTTTTTTCCCGTTATTTGGGTGCAAAATAAGGACAAAAACAGAAAACCAAAATCTTTCAGATAACTTTTTTTTTGCCGTTATTTAGGTGCAAAATAAGGACAAAAACAGAAAACCAAAATATTTCAGATGACTTTTTTTTTATTTTTTCCCGTTTTGGGTGGAAAATACGGACAAAAACAGAAAACCAAAATATTTCAGAAACCTTTTTTTTATTTTTTCCCGTTATTTAGGTGCAAAATAAGGACAAAAACAGAAAACCAAAATATTTCAAATAACTTTTTTTTTCTTTTTACCCGTTATTTAGGTGCAAAATAAGGACAAAAATAGAAAACCAAAATATTTCAGATACCTTTTTTTATTTTTTCCCGTTATTTGGGTGCAAAATAAGGACAAAAACAGAAAACCAAAATATTTCAGATAACTTTTTTTTTCTTTTTTCCCGTTATTTGGGTGCAAAATAAAGACAAAAACAGAAATCCAAAATATTTCAGATAACTTTTTTTTTGTTTTTTCCCGTTATTTGGGTGCAAAATAAGGACAAAAACAGAAAACCAAAATATTTCAGATAACTTTTTTTTTATTTTTTCCCGTTTTGGGTGGAAAATACGGACAAAAACAGAAAACCAAAATATTTCAGAAACCTTTTTTTTATTTTTTCCCGTTATTTAGGTGCAAAATAAGGACAAAAACAGAAAACCAAAATATTTCAAATAACGTTTTTTTTATTTTTTCCCGTTATTTAGGTGCAAAATAAGGACAAAAACAGAAAACCAAAATATTTCAGAAACCTTTTCTTTTTTCCCGTTATTTAGATGCAAAATAAGGACAAAAACAGAAAACCAAAATATTTCAAATTACTTTTTTTTCTTTTTTCCCGTTATGTGGGTGCAAAATAAGGACAAAACCAGAAAACCAAAATATTTCAGATAACTTTTTTTTTCTTTTTTCCCGTTATTTATGTGCAAAATAAGGACAAAAACAGAAAACCAAAATATTTCAGAAACCTTTTTTTTCTTTTTTCCCGTTATTTAGGTGCAAAATAAGGACAAAAACAGAAAACCAAAATATTTCAAATAACTTTTTTTTTATTTTTTCCCGTTATTTAGGTTCAAAATAAGGACAAAAACAGAAAACCAAAATATTTCAAATAACTTTTTTTTTATTTTTTCCCGTTATTTTGGTGCAAAATAAGGACAAAAACAAAAACCAAAATATTTCAGATAACTTTTTTTTTCTTTTCTCCCGTTATTTGGGTGCAAAATTAGAACAAAAACAGAAAACCAAAATATTTCAAATAACTTGTTTTTTCTTTTTTCCCGTTATTTGGGTGGAAAATAAGGACAAAAACAGAAAACCAAAATATTTCAAATTACTTTTTTTTTCTTTTTTCCCGTTATGTGGGTGCAAAATAAGGACGAAAACAGAAAACCAAAATATTTCAGATAACTTTTTTTTATTTTTTCCCGTTATTTAGGTGCAAAATAAGGACAAAAACAGAAAACCAAAATATTTCAAATAACTTTTTTTTTCTTTTATCCCGCTATTTGGGTGCAAAATAAGGACAAAAACAGAAAACCAAAATATTTCAGATAACTTTTTTTTATTTTTTCCCGTTATTTAGGTGCAAAATAAGGACAAAAACAGAAAACCAAAATATTTCAAATTACTTTTTTTTTCTTTTTTCCCGTTATGTGGGTGCAAAATAAGGACAAAAACATAAAACCAAAATATTTCAGATAATTTTTTTTTCTTTTTTCCCGTTATTTGGGTGCAAAATAACGACAAAAACAGAAAACCAAAATATTTCAAATAACTTTTTTTTTATTTTTTCCCGTTATTTGGGTGCAAAATAAGGACAAAAACAGAAAACCAAAATATTTCAAATAATTTTTTTTTCTTTTATCCCGCTATTTGGGTGCAAAATAAGGACAAAAACAGAAAACCAAAATATTTCAGATAACTTTTTTTTATTTTTTCCCGTTATTTAGGTGCAAAATAAGGACAAAAACAGAAAACCAAAATATTTCAAATAACTTTTTTTTTTATTTTATCCCGCTATTTGGGTGCAAAATAAGGACGAAAACAGAAAACCAAAATATTTCAGATAACTTTTTTTTATTTTTTCCCGTTAATTGGGTGCAACATAACGACAAAAACAGAAAACCAAAATATTTCAAATAACTTTTTTTTTATTTTTTCCCGTTATTTGGGTGCAAAATAAGGACAAAAACAGAAAACCAAAATATTTCAAATAACTTTTTTTCTTTTATCCCGCTATTTGGGTGCAAAATAAGGACAGAAACAGAAAACCAAAATATTTCAGATAACTTTTTTTTATTTTTTCCCGTTATTTAGGTGCAAAATAAGGACAAAAAATGAAAACCAAAATATTTCAAATAACTTTTTTTTTCTTTTTTCCCGTTATTTGGGTGCAAAATAAAGACAAAAACAGAAAACCAAAATATTTCAGCTAACTTTTTTTTTCTTTTTTCCCGTTATTTGGGTGCAAAATAAGGACAAAAACAGAAAACCAAAATATTTCAAATAACTTTTTTTTTCTCTTTTCCCGTTATATGGGTGCAAAATAAGGACAAAAACAGAAAATCAAAATATTTCAGATAACTTTTTTTTATTTTTTCCCGTTATTTGGGTGCAAAATAAGGACAAAAACAGAAAACCAAAATATTTCAGATAACTTTTTTTTTCTTTTTTCCCGTTATTTGGGAGCAAAATAAGGACAAAAACAGAAAACCAAAATATTTCAGATAACTTTGTTTTTATTTTTTCCCGTTATTTAGGTGCAAAATAAGGACAAAAACAGAAAACCAAAATATTTCAGATACCTTTTATTTCTTTTTTCCCGTTATTTAGGTGCAAAATAAGGACAAAAGAAGAAAAATAAAATATTTGAAATAACTTTTTTTTTTATTTTTTCCCGTTATTTGGGTGTAAAATAAGGACAAAAACAGAAACCCTAAATATTTCAGATAACTTTTTTTTTCTTTTTTCCCGTTATTTGGGTGCAAAATAAGGACAAAAACAGAAAACCAAAATATTTCAGATAACTTTGTTTTTATTTTTTCCCGTTATTTGGGTGCAAAATAAGGACAAAAACAGAAAACCAAAATATTTCAGATAACTTTTTTTTTATTTTTTCCTGTTATTTGGGTGCAAAATAAGGACAAAAACAGAAAACTAAAATATTTCAAATAACTTTTTTTTTCTTTTTTCCCGTTATTTGGGTGCAAAATAAGGACAAAAACAGAAAACCAAAATATTTCAAATAACTTTTTTTTTCTTTTTTCCCGTTATTTGGGGGCAAAATAAGGACAAAAACAGAAAACCAAAATATTTCAGATAACTTTTTTTTTCTTTTTTCCCGTTATTTGGGTGCAAAATAAAGACAAAAACAGAAATCCAAAATATTTCAGATAACTTTTTTTTTGTTTTTTCCCGTTATTTGGGTGCAAAATAAGGACAAAAACAGAAAACCAAAATATTTCAGATAACTTTTTTTTTATTTTTTCCCGTTTTGGGTGGAAAATACGGACAAAAACAGAAAACCAAAATATTTCAGAAACCTTTTTTTTATTTTTTCCCGTTATTTAGGTGCAAAATAAGGACAAAAACAGAAAACCAAAATATTTCAAATTACTTTTTTTTCTTTTTTCCCGTTATGTGGGTGCAAAATAAGGACAAAACCAGAAAACCAAAATATTTCAGATAACTTTTTTTTTCTTTTTTCCCGTTATTTATGTGCAAAATAAGGACAAAAACAGAAAACCAAAATATTTCAGAAACCTTTTTTTTCTTTTTTCCCGTTATTTAGGTGCAAAATAAGGACAAAAACAGAAAACCAAAATATTTCAAATAACTTTTTTTTTATTTTTTCCCGTTATTTAGGTTCAAAATAAGGACAAAAACAGAAAACCAAAATATTTCAAATAACTTTTTTTTTATTTTTTCCCGTTAGTTTGGTGCAAAATAAGGACAAAAACAAAAACCAAAATATTTCAGATAACTTTTTTTTTCTTTTCTCCCGTTATTTAGGTGCAAAATTAGAACAAAAACAGAAAACCAAAATATTTCAAATAACTTGTTTTTTCTTTTTTCCCGTTATTTGGGTGGAAAATAAGGACAAAAACAGAAAACCAAAATATTTCAAATTACTTTTTTTTTCTTTTTTCCCGTTATGTGGGTGCAAAATAAGGACGAAAACAGAAAACCAAAATATTTCAGATAACTTTTTTTTATTTTTTCCCGTTATTTAGGTGCAAAATAAGGACAAAAACAGAAAACCAAAATATTTCAAATAACTTTTTTTTTCTTTTATCCCGCTATTTGGGTGCAAAATAAGGACAAAAACAGAAAACCAAAATATTTGAGATAACTTTTTTTTATTTTTTCCCGTTATTTAGGTGCAAAATAAGGACAAAAACAGAAAACCAAAATATTTCAAATTACTTTTTTTTTCTTTTTTCCCGTTATGTGGGTGCAAAATAAGGACAAAAACATAAAACCAAAATATTTCAGATAATTTTTTTTTCTTTTTTCCCGTTATTTGGGTGCAAAATAACGACAAAAACAGAAAACCAAAATATTTCAAATAACTTTTTTTTTATTTTTTCCCGTTATTTTTTCTCGTTATTTTTTCCCGTTATTTGGGTGCAAAATAAGGACAAAAACAGAAAACCAAAATATTTCAAATAACTTTTTTTCTTTTATCCCGCTATTTGGGTGCAAAATAAGGACAGAAACAGAAAACCAAAATATTTCAGATAACTTTTTTTTATTTTTTCCCGTTATTTAGGTGCAAAATAAGGACAAAAAATGAAAACCAAAATATTTCAAATAACTTTTTTTTTCTTTTTTCCCGTTATTTGGGTGCAAAATAAAGACAAAAACAGAAAACCAAAATATTTCAGCTAAATTTTTTTCTTTTTTCCCGTTATTTGGGTGCAAAATAAGCACAAAAACAGAAAACCAAAATATTTCAAATAACTTTTTTTTTCTCTTTTCCCGTTATTTGGGTGCAAAATAAGGACAAAAACAGAAAATCAAAATATTTCAGATAACTTTTTTTTATTTAATAAGGACAAAAACAGAAAACCAAAATATTTCAGATAACTTTTTTTTTCTTTTTCCCGTTATTTAGGTGCAAAATAAGGACAAAAACAGAAAACCAAAATATTTCAGATACCTTTTATTTCTTTTTTCCCGTTATTTAGGTGCAAAATAAGGACAAAAGAAGAAAAATAAAATATTTGAAATAACTTTTTTTTTTATTTTTTCCCGTTATTTGGGTGTAAAATAAGGACAAAAACAGAAACCCAAAATATTTCAGATAACTTTTTTTTTCTTTTTTCCCGTTATTTGGGTGCAAAATAAGGACAAAAACAGAAAACCAAAATATTTCAGATAACTTTGTTTTTATTTTTTCCCGTTATTTGGGTGCAAAATAAGGACAAAAACAGAAAACCAAAATATTTCAGATAACTTTTTTTTTATTTTTTCCTGTTATTTGGGTGCAAAATAAGGACAAAAACAGAAAACCAAAATATTTCAAATAACTTTTTTTTTCTTTTTTCCCGTTATTTGGGTGCAAAATAAGGACAAAAACAGAAAACCAAAATATTTCAAATAACTTTTTTTTTCTTTTTTCCCGTTATTTGGGGGCAAAATAAGGACAAAAACAGAAAACCAAAATATTCCAGATAACTTTTTTTTTCTTTTTCCCGTTATTTAGGTGCAAAATAAGGACAAAAACAGAAAACCAAAATATTTCAGATACCTTTTTTCTTTTTTCCCGTTATTTGGGGGCAAAATAAGGACAAAAACAGAAAACCAAAATATTCCAGATAACTTTTTTTTTCTTTTTCCCGTTATTTAGGTGCAAAATAAGGACAAAAACAGAAAACCAAAATCTTTCAGATAACTTTTTTTTTCCCGTTATTTAGGTGCAAAATAAGGACAAAAACAGAAAACCAAAATATTCCAGATAACTTTTTTTTTCTTTTTTCCCGTTATTTGGGTGCAAAATAAGCACAAAAACAGAAAACCAAAATATTTCAGATAACTTTTTTGTTTCTTTTTTCCCGTTATTTGGGTGCAAAATAAGGACAAAAATATAAAACCAAAATATTTCAAATAACTTTTATTTTATTTTTTCCCGTTATTTGGGTGCAAAATAAGAACAAAAACAGAAAACCAAAATATTTCAAATAACTTTTTTTTTCTTTTTTCCCGCTATTTGGGTGCAAAATAAGGACTAAAACAGAAAACCAAAATATTTCAGATGACTTTTTTTTTATTTTTTCTCGTTATTTAGGTCCAAAGTAAGGACAAAAACAGAAAACCAAAATATTTCAGATACCTTTCGTTCTTTTTTCCCGTTATTTAGGTGCAAAATAAGGACAAAAACAGAAAACCAAAATATTTCAAATAACTTTTTTTTCTTTTTTCCCGTTATTTGGGTGCAAAATAAGGACAAAAACAGAAAACCAAAATATTTCACATGACTTTTTTCTTCTTTTTTCCCGTTATTTGGGTGCAAAATAAGGACAAAAACAGAAAACCAAAATATTTCAAATAACTTTTTTTTTATATTTTCCCGTTATTTGGGTGCAAAATAAGGACAAAAACAGAAAACCAAAATATTTCAGATAACTTTTTTTTTCTTTTTTCCCGTTATTTGGGTGCAAAATGAGGACAAAAAAAGGAAATTAAAATATTTCAGATAATTTTTTTTCTTTTTTCCCTTTATTTGGGTGCAACCATAAGGACAAAAACAGAAAACCAAAATATTTAAAATAATTTTTTTTTCTTTTTTCCCGCTACTTGGGTGCAAAATAAGGACAAACACAGAAAACCAAAATATTTCAGATAACTTTTTTTTTCTTTTTTCCCGTTATTTGGGTGCAAAATAAGGACAAAAACAGAAAACCAAAATATTTCAGATAACTTTTTTTTTCTTTTTTCCCGTTATTTGGGTGCAAAATAAGGACAAAAACAGAAATCCAAAATATTTCAGATAACTTTTTTTTTGTTTTTTCCCGTTATTTGGGTGCAAAATAAGGACAAAAACAGAAAACCAAAATATTTCAGATAACTTTTTTTTTATTTTTTCCCGTTTTGGGTGGAAAATACGGACAAAAACAGAAAACCAAAATATTTCAGAAACCTTTTTTTTATTTTTTCCCGTTATTTAGGTGCAAAATAAGGACAAAAACAGAAAACCAAAATATTTCAAATAACGTTTTTTTTTTTTTTCCCGTTATTTAGGTGCAAAATAAGGACAAAAACAGAAAACCAAAATATTTCAGAAACCTTTTTTTTCTTTTTTCCCGTTATTTGGGTGCAAAATAAGGACAAAAACAGAAAACCAAAATATTTCAGATAACTTTTTTTTTCTTTTTTCCCGTTATTTGGGTGCAAAATAAGGACAAAAACAGAAATCCAAAATATTTCAGATAACTTTTTTTTTGTTTTTTCCCGTTATTTGGGTGCAAAATAAGGACAAAAACAGAAAACCAAAATATTTCAGATAACTTTTTTTTTATTTTTTCCCGTTTTGGGTGGAAAATACGGACAAAAACAGAAAACCAAAATATTTCAGAAACCTTTTTTTTTCTTTTTACCCGTTATTTAGGTGCAAAATAAGGACAAAAACAGAAAACCAAAATATTTCAGATACCTTTTTTTTCTTTTTTCCCGTTATTTGGGTGCAAAATAAGGACAAAAACAGAAAACCAAAATATTTCAGATAACTTTTTTTTTCTTTTTTCCCGTTATTTGGGTGCAAATTAAGGACAAAAACAGAAATCCAAAATATTTCAGATAACTTTTTTTTTGTTTTTTCCCGTTATTTGGGTGCAAAATAAGGACAAAAACAGAAAACCAAAATATTTCAGATAACTTTTTTTTTATTTTTTCCCGTTTTGGGTGGAAAATACGGACAAAAACAGAAAACCAAAATATTTCAGAAACCTTTTTTTTATTTTTTCCCGTTATTTAGGTGCAAAATAAGGACAAAAACAGAAAACCAAAATATTTCAGATACCTTTTTTTTCTCTTTTCCCGTTATTTGGGTGCAAAATAAGGACAAAAACAGAAAACCAAAATATTTCAGATAACTTTTTTTTTCTTTTTTCCCGTTATTTGGGTGCAAAATAAGGACAAAAACAGAAATCCAAAATATTTCAGATAACTTTTTTTTTCTTTTTACCCGTTATTTAGGTGCAAAATAAGGACAAAAACAGAAAACCAAAATATTTCAGATACCTTTTTTTTCTTTTTTCCCGTTATTTTGGTGCAAAATAAGGACAAAAACAGAAAACCAAAATATTTCAGATAACTTTTTTTTTCTTTTTTCCCGTTATTTGGGTGCAAAATAAGGACAAAAACAGAAAACCAAAATATTTCAGATAACTTTTTTTTTCTTTTTACCCGTTATTTAGGTGCAAAATAAGGACAAAAACAGAAAACCAAAATATTTCAGATACCTTTTTTTTCTTTTTTCCCGTTATTTGGGTGCAAAATAAGGACAAAAACAGAAAACCAAAATATTTCAGATAACTTTTTTTTTCTTTTTTCCCGTTATTTGGGTGCAAAATAAGGACAAAAATAGAAATCCAAAATATTTCAGATAACTTTTTTTTTGTTTTTTCCCGTTATTTGGGTGCAAAATAAGGACAAAAACAGAAAACCAAAATATTTCAGATAACTTTTTTTTTATTTTTTCCCGTTTTGGGTGGAAAATACGGACAAAAACAGAAAACCAAAATATTTCAGAAACCTTTTTTTTATTTTTTCCCGTTATTTAGGTGCAAAATAAGGACAAAAACAGAAAACCAAAATATTTCAAATAACGTTTTTTTTTTCCCGTTATTTAGGTGCAAAATAAGGACAAAAACAGAAAACCAAAATATTTCAGAAACCTTTTTTTTCTTTTTTCCCGTTATTTAGGTGCAAAATAAGGACAAAAACAGAAAACCAAAATATTTCAAATTACATTTTTTTTTCTTTGTTCCCGTTATTTAGGTGCAAAATAAGGACAAAAACAGAAAACCAAAATATTTCAGATAACTGTTTTTTTCTTTTTTCCCGTTATTTATGTGCAAAATAAGGACAAAAACAGAAAACCAAAATATTTCAGAAACCTTTTTTTTCTTTTTTCCCGTTATTTAGGTGCAAAATAAGGACAAAAACAGAAAACCAAAATATTTCAGATAACTTTTTTTTTCTTTTTTCCCGTTATTTAGGTGCAAAATAACGACAAAAACAGAAAACCAAAATATTTCAAATAACTTTTTTTTTATTTTTTCCCGTTATTTGGGTGCAAAATAAGGACAAAAACAGAAAACCAAAATATTTCAAATAACTTTTTTTTTCTTTTATCCCGCTATTTGGGTGCAAAATAAGGACAAAACCTGAAAACCAAAATATTTCAGATAACTTTTTTTTATTTTTTCCCGTTATTTAGGTGCAAAATAAGGACAAAAACAGAAAACCAAAATATTTCAAATAACTTTTTTTTTCCTTTTTCCCGTGTTTTGGGTGCAAAATAAAGACAAAAACAGAAAACCAAAATATTTCAGATAATTTTTTTTTCTTTTTTCCCGTTATTTACGTGCAAAATAAGGCCAAAAAAGGAAACAAAAATATTTCAAATACCTTTTTTTTCTTTTTTCCCGTTATTTAGGTGCAAAATAAGGACAAAAAATGAAAACCAAAATATTTCAAATAACTTTTTTTTTCTTTTTTCCCGTTATTTGGGTGCAAAATAAAGACAAAAACAGAAAACCAAAATATTTCAGCTAACTTTTTTTTTCTTTTTTCCCGTTATTTGGGTGCAAAATAAGGACAAAAACAGAAAACCAAAATATTTCAAATAACTTTTTTTTTCTTTTTTCCCGTTATTTGGGTGCAAAATAAGGACAAAAACAGAAAACCAAAATATTTCAGATAACTTTTTTTTTCTTTTTTCCCGTTATTTGGGTGCAAAATAAGGACAAAAACAGAAAACCAAAATATTTCAGATAACTTTTTTTTTCTTTTTTCCCGGTATTTGGGAGCAAAATAAGGACAAAAACAGAAAACCAAAATATTTCAGATAACTTTTTTTTTATTTTTTCCTGTTATTTGGGTGCAAAATAAGGACAAAAACAGAAAACCAAATATTTCAAATAACTTTTTTTTTCTTTTTTCCCGTTATTTTGGTGCAAAATAAGGACAAAAACAGAAAACCAAAATATTTCAGATACCTTTTATTTCTTTTTTCCCGTTATTTAGGTGCAAAATAAGGACAAAAGAAGAAAAATAAAATATTTGAAATAACTTTTTTTTTTATTTTTTCACGTTATTTGGGTGTAAAATAAGGACAAAAACAGAAACCTAAAATATTTCAGATAACTTTTTTTTTCTTTTTTCCCGTTATTTGGGTGCAAAATAAGGACAAAAACAGAAAACCAAAATATTGCAAATAACTTTTTTTTTCTTTTTTCCCGTTATTTGGGGGCAAAATAAGGACAAAAACAGAAACCCAAAATATTTCAGATAACTTTTTTTTTCTTTTTTCCCGTTATTTGGGTGCAAAATAAGGACAAAAACAGAAAACCAAAATATTTCAAATAACTTTTTTTTTCTTTTTTCCCGTTATTTGGGGGCAAAATAAGGACAAAAACAGAAAACCAAAATATTCCAGATAACTTTTTTTTTTATTTTTCCCGTTATTTAGGTGCAAAATAAGGCCTAAAACAGAAAACCAAAATATTTCAGATACCTTTTTTTTTTCCCGTTATTTAGGTGCAAAATAAGCACAAAAACAGAAAACCAAAATATTTCAAATTACTTTTTTTTTATTTTTTCCCGTTATCTAAGTGCAAAATAAGGACAAAAACAGATAACCAAAATATTTCAGATAACTTTATTTTTTTTTCCCCGTTATTTAGGTGCAAAATAAGGACAAAAACAGAAAACCAAAATATTTGAAATAACTTTTTTTTTCTTTTTTCCCGTTATTTGGGTTCAAAATAAGGACAAAAACAGCAAACCAAAATATTTCAGATGACTTTTTTCTTCTCTTTTCCCGTTATTTAGGTGCAAAATAAGGACAAAAACAGAAAACCAAAATATTTCAAATAACTTTTTTTTTATTTTTTGCCGTTATTTGGGTGCAAAATAAGGACAAAAAAAGAAAACCAAAATATTTCAGATAATTTTTTTTCTTTTTTCCCGTTATTTGGGTGCAAAATAAGGACAAAAACAGAAAACCAAAATATTTCAGATAACTTTTTTTTTTCCCCGTTATTTAGGTGCAAAATAAGGACAAAAACAGAAAACCAAAATATTTGAAATAACTTTTTTTTTCTTTTTTCCCGTTATTTGGGTTCAAAATAAGGACAAAAACAGCAAACCAAAATATTTCAGATGACTTTTTTCTTCTCTTTTCCCGTTATTTAGGTGCAAAATAAGGACAAAAACAGAAAACCAAAATATTTCAAATAACTTTTTTTTTATTTTTTGCCGTTATTTGGGTGCAAAATAAGGACAAAAAAAGAAAACCAAAATATTTCAGATAATTTTTTTTCTTTTTTCCCGTTATTTGGGTGCAAAATAAGGACAAAAACAGAAAACCAAAATATTTCAGATAACTTTTTTTTCTTTTTTCCCGTTATTTGGGTGCAAAATAAGGACAAGAACAGAAAACCAAAATATTTAAACTAATTTTTTTTTCTTTTTTCCGCTATTTGGGTGCAAAATAAGGACAAAAACAGAAAACCAAAATATTTCAGATACCTTTTTTTTCTTTTTTTCCCGTTATTTGGGTGCAAAATAAGGACAAAAACAGAAAACTAAAATATTTCAGATAACGTTTTTTTCTCTTTTCCCGTTATTTGGGTGCAAAATAAGGACAAAAACAGAAAACCAAAATATTTCAGATAACTTTTTTTTTCTTTTTTCCCGTTATTTGGGTGCAAAATAAGGACAACAACAGAAAACCAAAATATTTAAACTAATTTTTTTTTCTTTTTTCCGCTATTTGGGTGCAAAATAAAGACAAAAACAGAAAACCAAAATATTTAAAATAATTTTTTTTTCATTTTTCCCGCTATTTGGGTGCAAAATAAAGACAAACACAGAAAACCAAAATATTTCAGATAACTTTTTTTTTCTTTTTTCCCGTTATTTAGGTGCAAAATAAAGACAAAAACAGAAAACCAAAATATTTAAAATAATTTTTTTTTCATTTTTCCCGCTATTTGGGTGCAAAATAAAGACAAACACAGAAAACCAAAATATTTCAGATAACTTTTTTTTTCTTTTTTCCCGTTATTTGGGTGCAAAAAAAGGACAAAAACAGAAAACCAAAATATTTCAGATAACTTTTTTTTTCTTTTTTCCCGTTATTTAGGTGCAAAATAAAGACAAAAACAGAAAACCAAAATATTTCAGATACCTTTTTTTTCTTTTTTCCCGTTATTTGGGTGCAAAATAAGGACAAAAACAGAAAACCAAAATATTTCAGATACCTTTTTTTTCTTTTTTTCCCGTTATTTGGGTGCAAAATAAGGACAAAAACAGAAAACCAAAATATTTCAGATAACGTTTTTTTCTCTTTTCCCGTTATTTGGGTGCAAAATAAGGACAAAAACAGAAAACCAAAATATTTCAGATAACTTTTTTTTTCTTTTTTCCCGTTATTTGGGTGCAAAATAAGGACAATAACAAAAACCAAAATATTTCAGATAACTTTTGTTTTCTTTTCTCCCGTTATTTGGGTGCAAAATAAGGACAAAAACAGAAAACCAAAATATTTCAGCTAACTTTTTTTTCTTTTTTACCGTTATTTGGGTGCAAAATAAGGACAAAAACAGAAAACCAAAATATTTAAAATAATTTTTTTTTCTTTTTTCCCGCTATTTGGGTGCAAAATAAGGACAAACACAGAAAACCAAAATATTTCAGATAACTTTTTTTTTCTTTTTTCCCGTTATTTGGGTGCAAAATAAGGACAAAAACAGAAAACCAAAATATTTCAAATAACTTTTTTTTTCTTTTTTCCCGCTATTTGGGTGCAAAATAAGAACAAAAACAGAAAACCAAAATATTTCAAATAACGTTTTTTTTCTTTTTTCCCGTTATTTAGGTGCAAAATAAGGACAAAAACAGAAAACCAAAATATTTCAAATAACTTTTTTTTTCTTTTTTCCCGCTATTTGGGTGCAAATATTTCAAATAACGTTTTTTTTCTTTTTTCCCGTTATTTAGTTGCAAAATAAGGACAAAAACGGAAAACCAAAATATTTCAGATACCTTTTTTTTCTTTTTAAGAACAAAAACAGAAAACCAAAATATTTCAAATAACGTTTTTTTCTTTTTTCCCGTTATTTAGTTGCAAAATAAGGACAAAAACGGAAAACCAAAATATTTCAGATACCTTTTTTTTCTTTTTTCCGGTTATTTAGGTGCAAAGTAAGGACAAAAACAGAAAACCAAAATATTTCGAATAACTTTTTTTTTATTTTTTACCGTTATTTGGGTGCAAAATAAGGACAAAAACAGAAAACCAAAATATTTCAGATAACTTTTTTTTCTTTTTTTCTCGTTATTTGGGTGCAAAATAAGGACAAAAACAGAAAACCAAAATATTTCAGATAACTTTGTTTTCTTTTTTCCCGTTATTTGGGTGCAAAATAAGGACAATAACAGAAAACCAAAATATTTAAAATAATTTTTTTTTCTTTTTTCCCGCTATTTGGGTGCAAAATAAGGACAAAAACACAAAACCAAAATATTTAAAACAACTTTTTTTTCTTTTTCCCGTTATTTGGGTGCAAAATAAAGACAAACACATAAAACCTAAATATTTCAGATCATTTTTTTTTACTTTTTTCCCGTTATTTGGGTGCAAAATAAGGACAAAAACAGAAAACCAAAATATTTCAGATAACATTTTTTTTCTATTTTCCCGTTATTTAAGTGCAAAATAAAGACAAAAACAGAAAACCAAAATATTTCAGATACCTTTTTTTTCTTTTTTCCCGTTATTTAGGCGCAAAATAAGGACAAAAACAGAAAACCAAAATATTTCAGATAACTTTTTTTTCTTTTTTCCCGTTATTTGGGTGCAAAATAAGGACAAAAACAGAAAACCAAAATATTTCAGATAACTTTTTTTTTTCTTTTTTCCCGTTATTTGGGTGCAAAGTAACGGCAAAAACAGAAAACCAAAATATTTCAGATAACTTTTTTTTTATTTTTTACCGTTATTTGGGTGCAAAATAAGGACAAAAACAGAAAACCAAAATATTTCAAATAACTTTTTTTTATTTTTTCCCGTTATTTGGGAAAACAGAAAACCAAAATATTTCAAATAACTTTTTTTTTCTTTTTTCCCGCTATTTGGGTGCAAAATAAGGACAAAAACAGAAAACCAAAATATTTCAGATACCTTTTTTTTCTTTTTCCCCGTTATTTAGGTGCAAAAAAAGGACAAAAACAGGAAACCAAAATATTTCAAATAACTTTTTTTTTATTTTTTCCCTTTATTTAGGTGCAAAATAAGGACAAAAACAGAAAACCAAAATATTTCAGATAACTTTTTTTTCTTTTTTCCCGTTATTTGGGTGCAAAATAAGGACAAAAACAGAAAACCAAAATATTTCAGATAACTTTTTTTTCTTTTTTCCCGTTATTTGGGTGCAAAATAAGGACAAAAACAGAAAACCAAAATATTTCAGATAACTTTTTTTTTCTTTTTTCCTGTTATTTAGGTGCAAAATAAAGACAAAAACAGAAAACCAAAATATTTCAGATACCTTTTTTTTCTTTTTTCCCATTATTTGGGTGCAAAATAAGGACAAAAACAGAAAACCAAAATATTTCAGATAACTTTTTTTTCTTTTTTCCCGTTATTTGGGTGCAAAATAAGGACAAAAACAGAAATCCAAAATATTTCAGATAATTTTTTTTTCTTTTTTCCCGTTATTTACGTGCAAAATAAGTCCAAAAAAGGAAACAAAAATATTTCAAATACCTTTTTTTCTTTTTTCCCGTTATTTAGGTGCAAAATAAGGACAAAAAATGAAAACCAAAATATTTCAAATAACTTTTTTTTTCTTTTTTCCCGTTATTTGGGTGCAAAATAAAGACAAAAACAGAAAACCAAAATATTTCAGCTAACTTTTTTTTTCTTTTTTCCCGTTATTTGGGTGCAAAATAAGGACAAAAACAGAAAACCAAAATATTTCAAATAACTTTTTTTTTCTTTTTTCCCGTTATTTGGGTGCAAAATAAGGACAAAAACAGAAAACCAAAATATTTCAGATAACTTTTTTTTATTTTTTCCCGTTATTTGGGTGCAAAATAAGGACAAAAACAGAAAACCAAAATATTTCAGATAACTTTTTTTTTCTTTTTTCCCGGTATTTGGGAGCAAAATAAGGACAAAAACAGAAAACCAAAATATTTCAGATAACTTTTTTTTTATTTTTTCCTGTTATTTGGGTGCAAAATAAGGACAAAAACAGAAAACCAAATATTTCAAATAACTTTTTTTTTCTTTTTTCCCGTTATTTGGGTGCAAAATAAGGACAAAAACAGAAAACCAAAATATTTCAGATACCTTTTATTTCTTTTTTCCCGTTATTTAGGTGCAAAATAAGGACAAAAGAAGAAAAATAAAATATTTGAAATAACTTTTTTTTTTATTTTTTCACGTTATTTGGGTGTAAAATAAGGACAAAAACAGAAACCCAAAATATTTCAGATAACTTTTTTTTTCTTTTTTCCCGTTATTTGGGTGCAAAATAAGGACAAAAACAGAAACCCAAAATATTTCAGATAACTTTTTTTTTCTTTTTTCCCGTTATTTGGGTGCAAAATAAGGACAAAAACAGAAAACCAAAATATTTCAAATAACTTTTTTTTTCTTTTTTCCCGTTATTTGGGGGCAAAATAAGGACAAAAACAGAAAACCAAAATATTCCAGATAACTTTTTTTTTCTTTTTCCCGTTATTTAGGTGCAAAATAAGGACAAAAACAGAAAACCAAAATATTTCAGATACCTTTTTTTTTCCCGTTATTTAGGTGCAAAATAAGCACAAAAACAGAAAACCAAAATATTTCAAATTACTTTTTTTTTATTTTTTCCCGTTATTTGGGTGCAAAATAAGGACAAAAACAGAAAACCAAAATATTTCAGATAACTTTTTTTTTTTCCCGTTATTTAGGTGCAAAATAAGGACAAAAACAGAAAACCAAAATATTTGAAATAACTTTTTTTTTCTTTTTTCCCGTTATTTGGGTTCAAAATAAGGACAAAAACAGCAAACCAAAATATTTCAGATGACTTTTTTCTTCTCTTTTCCCGTTATTTAGGTGCAAAATAAGGACAAAAACAGAAAACCAAAATATTTCAAATAACTTTTTTTTTATTTTTTGCCGTTATTTGGGTGCAAAATAAGGACAAAAAAAGAAAACCAAAATATTTCAGATAATTTTTTTTCTTTTTTCCCGCTATTTGGGTGCAAAATAAGGACAAAAACAGAAAACCAAAATATTTCAGATAACTTTTTTTTCTTTTTTCCCGTTATTTGGGTGCAAAATAAGGACAACAACAGAAAACCAAAATATTTAAACTAATTTTTTTTTCTTTTTTCCGCTATTTGGGTGCAAAATAAGGACAAACACAGAAAACCAAAATATTTCAGATAACTTTTTTTTTCTTTTTTCCCGTTATTTAGGTGCAAAATAAAGACAAAAACAGAAAACCAAAATATTTAAAATAATTTTTTTTTCTTTTTTCCCGCTATTTGGGTGCAAAATAAAGACAAACACAGAAAACCAAAATATTTCAGATAACTTTTTTTTCTTTTTTCCCGTTATTTGGGTGCAAAAAAAGGACAAAAACAGAAAACCAAAATATTTCAGATAACTTTTTTTTTCTTTTTTCCCGTTATTTAGGTGCAAAATAAAGACAAAAACAGAAAACCAAAATATTTCAGATACCTTTTTTTTCTTTTTTCCCGTTATTTGGGTGCAAAATAAGGACAAAAACAGAAAACCAAAATATTTCAGATAACGTTTTTTTCTCTTTTCCCGTTATTTGGGTGCAAAATAAGGACAAAAACAGAAAACCAAAATATTTCAGATAACTTTTTTTTTCTTTTTTCCCGTTATTTGGGTGCAAAATAAGGACAAAAACAAAAACCAAAATATTTCAGATAACTTTTGTTTTCTTTTCTCCCGTTATTTGGGTGCAAAATAAGGACAAAAACAGAAAACCAAAATATTTCAGATAACTTTTTTTTCTTTTTTACCGTTATTTGGGTGCAAAATAAGGACAAAAACAGAAAACCAAAATATTTAAAATAATTTTTTTTTCTTTTTTCCCGCTATTTGGGTACAAAATAAGGACAAACACAGAAAACCAAAATATTTCAGATAACTTTTTTTTTCTTTTTTCCCGTTATTTGGGTGCAAAATAAGGACAAAAACAGAAAACCAAAATATTTCAGATACCTTTTTTTTCTTTTTTCCCGTTATTTAGGTGCAAAATAAGGACAAAAACAGAAAACCAAAATATTTCAAATAACTTTTTTTTTCTTTTTTCCCGCTATTTGGGTGCAAAATAAGAACAAAAACAGAAAACCAAAATATTTCAAATAACGTTTTTTTCTTTTTTCCCGTTATTTAGGTGCAAAGTAAGGACAAAAACAGAAAACCAAAATATTTCGAATAACTTTTTTTTTATTTTTTACCGTTATTTGGGTGCAAAATAAGGACAAAAACAGAAAACCAAAATATTTCAGATAACTTTTTTTTCTTTTTTCCCGTTATTTGGGTGCAAAATAAGGACAAAAACAGAAAACCAAAATATTTCAGATAACTTTGTTTTCTTTTTTACCGTTATTTGGGTGCAAAATAAGGACAATAACAGAAAACCAAAATATTTAAAATAATTTTTTTTTCTTTTTTCCCGCTATTTGGGTGCAAAATAAGGACAAAAACACAAAACCAAAATATTTAAAACAACTTTTTTTTCTTTTTTCCCGTTATTTGGGTGCAAAATAAAGACAAACACAGAAAACCAAAATATTTCAGATAATTTTTTTTTTCTTTTTTCCCGTTATTTAGGTGCAAAATAAAGACAAAAACAGAAAACCAAAATATTTCAGATACCTTTTTTTTCTTTTTTCCCGTTATTTGTGTGCAAAATAAGGACAAAAGCAGAAAACCAAAATATTTCAGATAACTTTTTTTTCTTTTTTCCCGTTATTTGGGTGCAAAATAAGGACAAAAGCAGAAAACCAAAACATTTCAGATAACTTTTTTTTCTTTTTTCCCGTTATTTGGGTGCAAAATAAGGACAAAAACAGAAAACCAAAATATTTCAGATAACTTTTTTTTTTCTTTTTTCCCGTTATTTGGGTGCAAAATAAGGACAAAAACAGAAAACCAAAATATTTCAGATAACTTTTTTTTTATTTTTTACCGTTATTTGGGTGCAAAATCAGGACAAAAACAGAAAACCAAAATATTTCAAATAACTTTTTTTTATTTTTTCCCGTTATTTGGGAAAACAGAAAACCAAAATATTTCAAATAACTTTTTTTTTCTTTTTTCCTGTTATTTGGGTGCAAAATAAGGACAAAAGCAGAAAACCAAAATATTTCAGATAACTTTTTTTTCTTTTTTCCCGTTATTTGGGTGCAAAATAAGGACAAAAGCAGAAAACCAAAATATTTCAGATAACTTTTTTTTCTTTTTTCCCGTTATTTGGGTGCAAAATAAGGACAAAAACAGAAAACCAAAATATTTCAGATAACTTTTTTTTTTCTTTTTTCCCGTTATTTGGGTGCAAAATAAGGACAAAAGCAGAAAACCAAAATATTTCAGATACCTTTTTTTTCTTTTTTCCCGTTATTTGGGTGCAAAATAAGGACAAAAGCAGAAAACCAAAATATTTCAGATAACTTTTTTTTCTATTTTCCCGTTATTTGGGTGCAAAATAAGGACAAAAGCAGAAAACCAAAATATTTCAGATAACTTTTTTTTCTTTTTTCCCGTTATTTGGGTGCAAAATAAGGACAAAAACAGAAAACCAAAATATTTCAGTTAACTTTTTTTTTTCTTTTTTCCCGTTATTTGGGTGCAAAATAAGGACAAAAACAGAAAACCAAAATATTTCAGATAACTTTTTTTTTCTTTTTTCCCGTTATTTAGGTGCAAAATAAGGACAAAAACAGAAAACCAAAATATTTCAGATAACTTTTTTTTCATTTCTCCCGTTATTTGGGTGCAAAATAAGGACAAAAGCAGAAAACCAAAATATTTCAGATAACTTTTTTTTCTTTTTTCCCGTTATTTGGGTGCAAAATAAGGACAAAAACAGAAAACCAAAATATTTCAGATAACTTTTTTTTTTCTTTTTTCCCGTTATTTGGGTGCAAAATAAGGACACAAACAGAAAACCAAAATATTTCAGATAACTTTTTTTTTATTTTTTACCGTTATTTGGGTGCAAAATAAGGACAAAAACAGAAAACCAAAATATTTCAAATAACTTTTTTTTATTTTTTCCCGTTATTTGGGAAAACAGAAAACCAAAATATTTCAAATAACTTTTTTTTTCTTTTTTCCCGCTATTTGGGTGCAAAATAAGGACAAAAACAGAAAACCAAAATATTTCAGATACCTTTTTTTTCTTTTTCCCCGTTATTTAGGTGCAAAAAAAGGACAAAAACAGGAAACCAAAATATTTCAAATAACTTTTTTTTTATTTTTTCCCCTTATTTAGGTGCAAAATAAGGACAAAAACAGAAAACCAAAATATTTCAGATAACTTTTTTTTCTTTTTTCCCGTTATTTGGGTGCAAAATAAGGACAAAAACAGAAAACCAAAATATTTCAGATAACTTTTTTTTCTTTTTTCCCGTTATTTGGGTGCAAAATAAGGACAAAAACAGAAAACCAAAATATTTCAGATACCTTTTTTTTCTTTTTCCCCGTTATTTAGGTGCAAAAAAAGGACAAAAACAGGAAACCAAAATATTTCAAATAACTTTTTTTTTATTTTTTCCCCTTATTTAGGTGCAAAATAAGGACAAACACAGAAAACCAAAATATTTCAGATAACTTTTTTTTTCTTTTTTCCCGTTATTTGGGTGCAAAATAAGGACAGAAACAGAAAACCATATTTCAGATAACTTTTTTTTTCTTTTTTCCCGTTATTTAGGTGCAAAATAAAGACAAAAACAGAAAACCAAAATATTTCAGATACCTTTTTTTTCTTTTTTCCCATTATTTGGGTGCAAAATAAGGACAAAAACAGAAAACCAAAATATTTCAGATAACTTTTTTTTCTTTTTTCCCGTTATTTGGGTGCAAAATAAGGACAAAAACAGAAATCCAAAATATTTCAGATAACTTTTTTTTTATTTTTTCCCGTTATTTGGGTTCAAAATAAGGACAAAAACAGAAAACCAAAATATTTCAGATAACTTTTTTTTTATAAAAAAATAAAAAAAAAGTTATCTGAAATATTTTGGTTTTCTGTTTTTGTCCTTATATTGCACCCAAATACCGCGAAAAAAGAAAAAAAAAGTTATTTGAAATATTTTGGTTTTCTGTTTTTGTCCTTATTTTGCACCCAAATAACGGGAAAAAATAACAAAAAAAAATTATCTGAAATATTTTGGTTTTCTGTTTTTGTCCTTATTTTGCACCCAAATAACGGCACAAAAGAAAAAAAAAGTTATTTGAAATATTTTGGTTTTCTGTTTTTGTCCTTATTTTGCACCCAAATAACGGGAAAAAATAAAAAAAAAGTTATTTGAAATATTTTGGTTTTCTGTTTTTGTCCTTATTTTGCACCCAAATAACGGGAAAAAATAAAAAAAAAGTTATCTGAAATATTTTGGTTTTCTGTTTTTCCCGTTATTTGGGTGCAAAATAAGGACAAAAACAGAAAACCAAAATATTTCAGATAACTTTTTTTTTTCTTTTTTCCCGTTATTTGGGTGCAAAATAAGGACAAAAACAGAAAACCAAAATATTTCAGATAACTTTTTTTTTCTTTTTTCCCGTTATTTAGGTGCAAAATAAAGACAAAAACAGAAAACCAAAATATTTCAGATACCTTTTTTTTCTTTTTTCCCGTTATTTGGGTGCAAAATAAGGACAAAAGCAGAAAACCAAAATATTCCAAATAACTTTTTTTTCTTTTTTCCCGTTATTTGGGTGCAAAATAAGGACAAAAACAGAAAACCAAAATATTTCAGATAACTTTTTTTTTTCTTTTTTCCCGTTATTTGGGTGCAAAATAAGGACAAAAACAGAAAACCAAAATATTTCAGATAACTTTTTTTTTATTTTTTACCGTTATTTGGGTGCAAAATAAGGACAAAAACAGAAAACCAAAATATTTCAAATAACTTTTTTTTATTTTTTCCCGTTATTTGGGAAAACAGAAAACCAAAATATTTCAAATAACTTTTTTTTTCTTTTTTCCCTCTATTTGGGTGCAAAATAAGGACAAAAACAGAAAACCAAAATATTTCAGATACCTTTTTTTTCTTTTTCCCCGTTATTTAGGTGCAAAAAAGGACAAAAACAGGAAACCAAAATATTTCAAATAACTTTTTTTTTATTTTTTCCCCTTATTTAGGTGCAAAATAAGGACAAAAACAGAAAACCAAAAAATTCCATATAACTTTTTTTCTTTTTTCCCGTTATTTGGGTACAAAATAAGGCCAAGAACAGAAAACCAAAATATTTCAGATAACTTTTTTTTCTTTTTTCCCGTTATTTGGGTGCAAAATAAGGACAAAAACAGAAAACCAAAATATTTCAAATACCTTTTTTTTCTTTTTCCCCGTTATTTAGGTGCAAAAAAAGGACAAAAACAGGAAACCAAAATATTTCAAATAACTTTTTTTTTATTTTTTCCCCTTATTTAGGTGCAAAATAAGGACAAACACAGAAAACCAAAATATTTCAGATAACTTTTTTTTTCTTTTTTCCCGTTATTTGGGTGCAAAATAAGGACAGAAACAGAAAACCAAAATATTTCAGATAACTTTTTTTTTCTTTTTTCCCGTTATTTAGGTGCAAAATAAGGACAAAAATAGAAAACCAAAATATTCCAGATACCTTTTTTTTCTTTTTTCCCATTATTTGGGTGCAAAATAAGGACAAAAACAGAAAACCAAAATATTTCAGATAACTTTTTTTTCTTTTTTCCCGTTATTTGGGTGCAAAATAAGGACAAAAACAGAAATCCAAAATATTTCAGATAATTTTTTTTTTGTTTTTTCCCGTTATTTGGGTTCAAAATAAGGACAAAAACAGAAAACCAAAATATTTCAGATAACTTTTTTTTTATTTTTTCCCGTTTTGGGTGGAAAATACGGACAAAAACAGAAAACCAAAATATTTCAGAAACCTTTTTTTTATTTTTTCCCGTTATTTAGGTGCAAAATAAGGACAAAAACAGAAAACCAAAATATTTCAAATAACGTTTTTTATATTTTTTCCCGTTATTTAGGTGCAAAATAAGGACAAACACAGAAAACCAAAATATTTCAGATAATTTTTTTTTTCTTTTTTTCCGTTATTTGGGTGCAAAATAAGGACAAAAACAGAAAACGAAAATATTTCAGATAACTTTTTTTTTCTTTTTTCCCGTTATTTAGGTGCAAAATAAAGACAAAAACAGAAAACCAAAATATTTCAGATAACTTTTTTTTCTTTTTTCCCGTTATTTGGGTGCAAAATAAGGACAAAAACAGAAATCCAAAATATTTCAAATAACTTTTTTATTCTTTTTTCCCGTTATTTGGGTGCAAAATAAGGACAAAAACAGAAAACCAAAATATTTCAGATAACTTTTTTTTTATTTTTTTCAAACCAAATAACGGGAAAAAAGAAAAAAAAGTTATCTGAAATATTTTGGTTTTCTGTTTTTGTCCTTATTTTGCACCTAAATAAGGGGAAAAAATAAAAAAAAAGTTATTTGAAATATTTTGGTTTCCTGTTTTTGTCCTTTTTTTGCACCTAAATAACGGGGAAAAAGAAAAAAAAGGTATCTGAAATATTTTGGTTTTCTGTTTTTGTCCTTATTTTGCACCCAAATAGCGGGAAAAAAGAAAAAAAAAGTTATTTGAAATATTTTGGTTTTCTGTTTTCCCAAATAACGGGAAAAAATAAAAAAAAGTTATTTGAAATATTTTGGTTTTCTGTTTTTGTCCTTATTTTGCACCCAAATAACGGTAAAAAATAAAAAAAAAGTTATCTGAAATATTTTGGTTTTCTGTTTTTGTCCTTATATTGCACCCAAATAACGCGAAAAAAGAAAAAAAAAGTTATTTGAAATATTTTGGTTTTCTGTTTTTGTCCTTATTTTGCACCCAAATAACGGGAAAAAATAACAAAAAAAAATTATCTGAAATATTTTGGTTTTCTGTTTTTGTCCTTATTTTGCACCCAAATAACGGCACAAAAGAAAAAAAAAGTTATTTGAAATATTTTGGTTTTCTGTTTTTGTCCTTATTTTGCACCCAAATAACGGGAAAAAATAAAAAAAAAGTTATCTGAAATATTTTGGTTTTCTGTTTTTGTCCTTATTTTGCACCCAAATAACGGGAAAAAATAAAAAAAAAGTTATCTGAAATATTTTGGTTTTCTGTTTTTCCCGTTATTTGGGTGCAAAATAAGGACAAAAACAGAAAACCAAAATATTTCAGATAACTTTTTTTTTTCTTTTTTCCCGTTATTTGGGTGCAAAATAAGGACAAAAACAGAAAACCAAAATATTTCAGATAACTTTTTTTTTCTTTTTTCCCGTTATTTAGGTGCAAAATAAAGACAAAAACAGAAAACCAAAATATTTCAGATACCTTTTTTTTCTTTTTTCCCGTTATTTGGGTGCAAAATAAGGACAAACGCAGAAAACCAAAATATTTCAGATAACTTTTTTTTTTCTTTTTTCCCGTTATTTGGGTGCAAAATAAGGACAAAACAGAAAACCAAAATATTTCAGATAACTTTTTTTTTATTTTTTACCGTTATTTGGGTGCAAAATAAGGACAAAAACAGAAAACCAAAATATTTCAAATAACTTTTTTTTATTTTTTCCCGTTATTTGGGAAAACAGAAAACCAAAATATTTCAAATAACTTTTTTTTTCTTTTTTCCCGCTATTTGGGTGCAAAATAAGGACAAAAACAGAAAACCAAAATATTTCAGATACCTTTTTTTTCTTTTTCCCCGTTATTTAGGTGCAAAAAAAGGACAAAAACAGGAAACCAAAATATTTCAAATAACTTTTTTTTTTATTTTTTCCCCTTATTTAGGTGCAAAATAAGGACAAAAACAGAAAACCAAAATATTTCAGATAACTTTTTTTTCTTTTTTCCCGTTATTTGGGTGCAAAATAAGGACAAAAACAGAAAACCAAAATATTTCAGATAACTTTTTTTTCTTTTTTCCCGTTATTTGGGTGCAAAATAAGGACAAAAACAGAAAACCAAAATATTTCAGATACCTTTTTTTTCTTTTTCCCCGTTATTTAGGTGCAAAAAAAGGACAAAAACAGGAAACCAAAATATTTCAAATAACTTTTTTTTTATTTTTTCCCCTTATTTAGGTGCAAAATAAGGACAAACAGAGAAAACCAAAATATTTCAGATAACTTTTTTTTTCTTTTTTCCCGTTATTTGGGTGCAAAATAAGGACAGAAACAGAAAACCAAAATATTTCAGATAACTTTTTTTTTCTTTTTTCCCGTTATTTAGGTGCAAAATAAAGACAAAAACAGAAAACCAAAATATTTCAGATACCTTTTTTTTCTTTTTTCCCATTATTTGGGTGAAAAATAAGGACAAAAACAGAAAACCAAAATATTTCAGATAACTTTTTTTTCTTTTTTCCCGTTATTTGGGTGCAAAATAAGGACAAAAACAGAAATCCAAAATATTTCAGATAATTTTTTTTTTGTTTTTTCCCGTTATTTGGGTTCAAAATAAGGACAAAAACAGAAAACCAAAATATTTCAGATAACTTTTTTTTTATTTTTTTCCCGTTTTGGGTGGAAAATACGGACAAAAACAGAAAACCAAAATATTTCAGAAACCTTTTTTTTATTTTTTCCCGTTATTTAGGTGCAAAATAAGGACAAAAACAGAAAACCAAAATATTTCAAATAACGTTTTTTTTATTTTTTCCCGTTATTTAGGTGCAAAATAAGGACAAACACAGAAAACCAAAATATTTCAGATAATTTTTTTTTTCTTTTTTCCCGTTATTTAGGTGCAAAATAAGGACAAAAACAGAAAACGAAAATATTTCAGATAACTTTTTTTTTCTTTTTTCCCGTTATTTAAGTGAAAAATAAAGACAAAAACAGAAAACCAAAATATTTCAGATAACTTTTTTTTCTTTTTTCCCGTTATTTGGGTGCAAAATAAGGACAAAAACAGAAATCCAAAATATTTCAGATAACTTTTTTTTTGTTTTTTCCCGTTATTTGGGTGCAAAATAAGGACAAAAACAGAAAACCAAAATATTTCAGATAACTTTTTTTTTATTTTTTCCCGTTTTGGGTGGAAAATACGGACAAAAACAGAAAACCAAAATATTTCAAATAACTTTTTTTTTATTTTTTCCCGTTATTTAGGTGCAAAATAAGGACAAAAACAGAAAACCAAAATATTTCAAATAACGGGAAAAAATAAAAAAAAAGTTATTTGAAATATTTTGGTTTTCTGTTTTTGTCCTTATTTTGCACCCAAATAACGGGAAAAAATAAAAAAAAAGTTATCTGAAATATTTTGGTTTTCTGCTTTTGTCCCTATTTTGCACCCAAATAATGGGAAAAATAAAAAAAAAGTTATTTGAAATATTTTGGTTTTCTGTTTTTGTCCTTATTTTGCAATTGAATAACGGGAAAAAATAAAAAAAAAGTTATCTGAAATATTTTGGTTTTCTGTTTTTGTCCTTATATTGCACCCAAATAACGCGAAAAAAGAAAAAAAAAGTAATTTGAAATATTTTGGTTTTCTGTTTTTGTCCTTATTTTGCACCCAAATAACGGGAAAAAATAACAAAAAAAAAGTTATCTGAAATATTTTGGTTTTCTGTTTTTGTCCTTATTTTGCACCCAAATAACGGCACAAAAGAAAAAAAAAGTTATTTGAAATATTTTGGTTTTCTGTTTTTGTCCTTATTTTGCACCCAAATAACGGGAAAAAATAAAAAAAAAGTTATTTGAAATATTTTGGTTTTCTGTTTTTGTCCTTATTTTGCACCCAAATAACGGGAAAAAATAAAAAAAAAGTTATCTGAAATATTTTGGTTTTCTGCTTTTGTCCTTATTTTGCACAAAAATAACGGGTAAAAAGAAAATAAAAGTTATTTGAAATATTTTGGTTTTCTGTTTTTGTCCTTATTTTGTACCCAAATAACGGGAAAAAATAACAAAAAAATAGTTATCTGCAATATTTTGGTTGTCTGTTTTTGTCCTTATTTTGCAAGCAAATAACGGGAAAAAAGAAAAAAAAAGTTATTTGAAATATTTTGGTTTTCTGTTTTTGTCCTTATTTTGCACCCAAATAACGGTAAAAAATAAAAAAAAAGTTATTTGAAATATTTTGGTTTTCTGTTTTTGTCCTTATTTTGCACCCAAATAACGGGAGAAAATAAAAAAAAGTTATTTGAAATATTTTGGTTTTCTGTTTTTGTCCTTATTTTGCACCCAAATAACGGGAAAAAATAACAAAAAAATAGTTATCTGAAATATTTTGGTTTTCTGTTTTTGTCCTTATTTTGCAAGCAAATAACGGGAAAAAAGAAAAAAAAAGTTATTTGAAATATTTTGGTTTTCTGTTTTTGTCCTTAAATTGCACCCAAATAAAGGGAAAAAAGAAAAAAAAAGTTATCTGAAATATTTTGGTTTTCTGTTTTTGTCCTTATTTTGCACCCAAATAACGCGAAAAAATAAAAAAAAAGTTATTTGAAATATTTTGGTTTTCTGTTTTTGTCCTTATTTTGCAACCAAATAACGGCAAAAAATAAAAAAAAGGTAACTGAAATATTTTGGTTTTCTGTTTTTATCCTTATTTTGCACCCAAATAACGCGAAAAAAGAAAAAAAAAGTTTTTTGAAATATTTTGGTTTTCTGTTTTTGTCCTTATTTTGCACATAAATAACCGGAAAAAATAAAAAAAAAGTTATCTGAAATATTTTGGTTTTGTGTTTTTGTCCTTATTTTGCACCCAAATAACGGGAAAAAGGAAAAAAAAAGTTATTTGAAATATTTTGGTTTTCTGTTTTGTCCTTATTTTGCACCCAAATAACGGAAAAAAGAAAAAAAAGTTATTTGAAATATTTTGGTTTTCTGTTTTTGTCCTTATTTTGCACCCAAATAACGGGAAAAAATAAAAAAAAAGTTATCTGAAATATTTTGGTTTTCTGCTTTTGTCCTTATTTTGCACCCAAATAACGGGGAAAAAGAAAAAAAAAGTTATTTGAAATATTTTGGTTTTCTGTTTTTGTCCTTATTTTGCACCCAAATAATGGGAAAAAAATAACAAAAAAGTTATTTGAAATATTTTGGTTTTCTGTTTTTGTCCTTATTTTGCAATTGAATAACGGGAAAAAATAAAAAAAAGTTATCTGAAATATTTTGGTTTTCTGGTTGTATCCTTATTTTTCACCCAAATAACGGGAAAAAAGAAAAAAAAAATTATCTGAAATATTTTGGTTTTCTGTTTTTGTCCTTATTTTGCACTCAAATAACGGGAAAAAATAACAAAAAAATAGTTTTCTGAAATATTTTGGTTTTCTGTTTTTGTCCTTATTTTGCAAGCAAATAACGGGAAAAAAGAAAAAAAAAGTTATTTGAAATATTTTGGTTTTCTGTTTTTGTCCTTATTTTGTACCCAAATAACGGGAAAAAATAACAAAAAAATAGTTATCTGCAATATTTTGGTTGTCTGTTTTTGTCCTTATTTTGCAAGCAAATAACGGGAAAAAAGAAAAAAAAAGTTATTTGAAATATTTTGGTTTTCTGTTTTTGTCCTTATTTTGCACCCAAATAACGGGAAAAAATAAAAAAAAAGTTATTTGAAATATTTTGGTTTTCTGTTTTTGTCCTTATTTTGCACCCAAATAACGGGAAAAAATAAAAAAAAAGTTATTTGAAATATTTTGGTTTTCTGTTTTTGTCCTTATTTTGCACCCAAATAACGGGAAAAAATAACAAAAAAATAGTTATCTGAAATATTTTGGTTTTCTGTTTTTGTCCTTATTTTGCACCCAAATAACGGGAAAAAATAAAAAAAAAGTTATTTGAAATATTTTGGTTTTCTGTTTTTGGCCTTATTTTGAAACCAAATAACGGCAAAAAATAAAAAAAAGGTAACTGAAATATTTTGGTTTCTGTTTTTATCCTTATTTTGCACCCAAATAACGGAAAAAAGAAAAAAAAAGTTATTTGAAATATTTTGGTTTTCTGTTTTGTCCTTATTTTGCACCCAAATAACGGGAAAAAATAAAAAAAAGTTAACTGAAATATTTTGGTTTTCTGTTTTTGTCCTTATTTTGCACCCAAATAACGGGAAAAAATAAAAAAAAAGTTATCTGAAATATTTTGGTTTTCTGCTTTTGTCCTTATTTTGCACCCAAATAACGGGAAAAAAGAAAAAAAAAGTTATTTGAAATATTTTGGTTTTCTGTTTTTGTCCTTATTTTGCACCCAAATAATGGGAAAAAAATAACAAAAAAGTTATTTGAAATATTTTGGTTTTCTGTTTTTGTCCTTATTTTGCAATTGAATAACGGGAAAAAATAAAAAAAAGTTATCTGAAATATTTTGGTTTTCTGGTTTTATCCTTATTTTGCACCCAAATAACGGGAAAAAATAAAAAAAAAGTTATCTGAAATATTTTGGTTTTCTGCTTTTGTCCTTATTTTGCACCCAAATAACGGGAAAAAATAAAAAAAAAAAAGTTATTTGAAATATTTTGGTTTTCTGTTTTTGTCCTTATTTTGCACCCAAATAACGGGAAAAAATAAAAAAAAAGTTATTTGAAATATTTTGGTTTTCTGTTTTTGTTTTCTGGGGAAAAAATAAAAAAAAAGTTATTTGAAATATTTTGGTTTTCTGTTTTTGTCCTTATTTTGCACTCAAAAAGCGGGAAAAAATAAAAAAAAAGTTATTTGAAATATTTTGATTTTCTGTTTTTGCACCCAAATAACGGGAAAAAATAAAAAAAGTTATCTGAAATATTTTGGTTTTCTGTTTTTGTCCTTATTTTGCACCCAAATAACGGGAAAAAATAAAAAAAAAAGTTATCTGAAATATTTTGGTTTTCTGCCTTTGTCCCTATTTTGCACCCAAATAACGGGAAAAAAAAAAAAGTTATTTGAAATATTTTGGTTTTCCGTTTTTGTCCTTATTTTGCACCCAAATAATGGGAAAAAATAAAAAAAAAGTTATTTGAAATATTTTGGTTTTCTGTTTTTTGTCCTTATTTTGCACCCAAAAAACGGGAAAAAAATAAAAAAAAAGTTATCTGAAATATTTTGGTTTTCTGTTTTTGTCCTTATTTTGCACCCAAATAACGGAAAAAAGAAAAAAAAGTTATTTGAAATATTTTGGTTTTCTGTTTTTGTCCTTATTTTGCACCCAAATAACGGGAGAAAATAAAAAAAAGTTATTTGAAATATTTTGGTTTTCTGTTTTTGTCCTTATTTTGCACCCAAATAACGGGAAAAAATAACAAAAAAATAGTTATCTGAAATATTTTGGTTTTCTGTTTTTGTCCTTATTTTGCAAGCAAATAACGGGAAAAAAGAAAAAAAAAAGTTATTTGAAATATTTTGGTTTTCTGTTTTTGTCCTTATTTTGCACCCAAATAAAGGGAAAAAAGAAAAAAAAAGTTATCTGAAATATTTTGGTTTTCTGTTTTTGTCCTTATTTTGCAACCAAATAACGGCAAAAAATAAAAAAAAGGTAACTGAAATATTTTGGTTTTCTGTTTTTATCCTTATTTTGCACCCAAATAACGCGAAAAAAGAAAAAAAAAGTTTTTTTGAAATATTTTGGTTTTCTGTTTTTGTCCTTATTTTGCACATAAATAACCGGAAAAAATAAAAAAAAAGTTATCTGAAATATTTTGGTTTTGTGTTTTTGTCCTTATTTTGCACCCAAATAACGGGAAAAAGGAAAAAAAAAGTTATTTGAAATATTTTGGTTTTCTGTTTTGTCCTTATTTTGCACCCAAATAACGGAAAAAAGAAAAAAAAGTTATTTGAAATATTTTGGTTTTCTGTTTTTGTCCTTATTTTGCACCCAAATAACGGGAAAAAATAAAAAAAAAGTTATCTGAAATATTTTGGTTTTCTGTTTTTGTCCTTATTTTGCACCCAAATAACGGGAAAAAATAAAAAAAAAAGTTATCTGAAATATTTTGGTTTTCTGCTTTTGTCCTTATTTTGCACCCAAATAACGGGGAAAAAGAAAAAAAAAGTTATTTGAAATATTTTGGTTTTCTGTTTTTGTCCTTATTTTGCACCCAAATAATGGGAAAAAAATAACAAAAAAGTTATTTGAAATATTTTGGTTTTCTGTTTTTGTCCTTATTTTGCAATTGAATAACGGGAAAAAATAAAAAAAAGTTATCTGAAATATTTTGGTTTTCTGGTTGTATCCTTATTTTTCACCCAAATAACGGGAAAAAAAGAAAAAAAAAATTATCTGAAATATTTTGGTTTTCTGTTTTTGTCCTTATAATGCACCCAAATAACGCGAAAAAAGAAAAAAAGTTATTTGAAATATTTTGGTTTTCTGTTTTTGTCGTTATTTTGCACCCAAATAACGGGAAAAAATAAAAAAAAAGTTATCTGAAATATTTTGGTTTTCTGCTTTTGTCCTTATTTTGCACCCAAATAACGGGAAAAAAGAAAAAAAAAAGTTATTTGAAATATTTTGGTTTTCTGTTTTTGTCCTTATTTTGCACCCAAATAACGGGAAAAAATAAAAAAAAAGTTATTTGAAATATTTTGGTTTTCTGTTTTTGTCCTTATTTTGCAGTCAAAAAGCGGGAAAAAATAAAAAAAAAGTTATTTGAAATATTTTGGTTTTCTGTTTTTGTTTTCTGGGGAAAAAATAAAAAAAAAGTTATTTGAAATATTTTGGTTTTCTGTTTTTGTCCTTATTTTGCACCCAAATAACGGGAAAAAATAAAAAAAAAGTTATCTGAAATATTTTGGTTTTCTGCTTTTGTCCCTATTTTGCACCCAAATAATGGGAAAAAATAAAAAAAAAGTTATTTGAAATATTTTGGTTTTCTGTTTTTGTCCTTATTTT